>VZTQ01014633.1:208853-349121 GCA_013400755.1 Pelecanoides urinatrix | reverse complement strand
TATGATTCTATGTCTGGGGATGCCTGAGGAGCTGTAGGTTGTGAAGTCACAGGACGCACGGAGTGTGCAAACACGTGTGTGTGTCCCCGTGCATGGCTTGCAGCCGTGCGCGCTTTGGGTCTGTGCTGTGCAGTCTGAGCAGTACAGGTGGCTGCCCCATGCACTGCCTATGTACATGCCCGCCTGGTTTTAGGCACAATTTCCACATGTCAGGGAGCCAACAAGGTCTTCCCAGAGAATCTCCAGGCCACGTTACCCAGGCTTGTGTCTGGTACATCCTTGCAGCCATCACTCGGTTCACTCGTTTTTTCAATTTTCTTGTGCCCAGACAGATACAATCCCAACTCAAATCATGTCTTAATCCCGGGTAAGGACCCCAGTGTCTTCTTTGTTTTAAAAAGCAGACTTTCCCCCCAACTTTAGCAATATTTAAGCCAACTCAGAAAAGTTGGGCTGCCCTAAAGCTGTCTCTGAAGTGGAAATAGGACCAGAAGTTTCTTTTTTTCGCTCTTTTCTTCTCCTCAGTATCCCTGACTTCTCTGTGCTCGAAACGGTCCAGCTGAGATGCTGACGTTTCTCTGCAAAGATCTTTCCTGTCACTAAGAAAGTTTTTATCCCCATCCCATACTTCGCTTTTGCCCTTTGCAATTCCTTTTCTACATTCCAGAAGAGGTCCCTCCTCCATGAGATAAGTCTAAGGTTTTAACTAAATTGTTCTTTAAGGAAAAGCTCTTCATAAGACTCCATCTTTCTTATGTTCATCTCCAGGAACTCCATACACAGATTACTAGGAGGGATGTAATGTGACCATTTTGGGGTCACCCCTGTGCCCGTGTGGTGCCTGTGTGGTTTTTCCTGAACTTTACCCCCAAAGCAATAGGACTTTGCCCTATTCCAGCAGATGAACCCATTTCTGCACTTTTTTTTGAGAAACGTTGCTTTCATGGTTACATATAACTTGGGGCCTGACTCTGCTCTCCTTTTGGGGTGGTCTTCACAATTGGCAGCCGGAGAAGGTCTCCTTGGGTCAGCCGTGAGCAGGACCCTATCTGTGCACAGGTCTATGTGACAGTGAAATTGCAGCAATGTGCTTTTGAAACCTCTTGGCACCTTGGCTTTCCTGCTGCCTGGCTAAAGAAATGTCTTAAGGATGTATGGGTTGTCCAGATCCTCATATTCAAGGATTTCATCAGGGTTAAACATGAATCACTCTTGGTTCCTCTGACAGTCAAGGGAAAGAAGTAAGTGCCCCCATCATCATGGCGAGGCTGCACCTCGAGTACTGTGTTCAGTTTTGGGCCCCTCACTACAAGAAGGACATTGAGGTGCTGGAGCTCTTTCTTCACTGAAAGAGTGGTCAGGCCTTGGCACAGGCTGCCCAGGGCAGTGGTGGAGTCCCCATCCCTGGAGGGATTTAAAAGACGTGTAGATGAGGCGCTTAGGGACATGGTTTAGTGGGCATGGGGGGGTTGGGTTGACGGTTGGACTCGATGATCTTAGAGGTCTTTTCCAACCTTAGTGATTCTATGATTCTATGATTCTATCATCGAATCCTCAGATCTGAACTTACAGCATGGTGAATTCCCAGGAGACTGTTAATTACAGCTGTGAACAGCACAGCCTTTTCCCTCTGGACTAATGACTTTTGCAGTAATGCCTTGTCCCCTCATCAGTCCTTTTTGTTCCCACATAACCCTCCCCAAGCAGCGAGCGCGAGCATCTCTACCTAGCACACAAGGGAATCTAAAATCCACGTCCCCTAAAGTAAGTGTAATCGCAAGGGTCATTTTCAACTCTGCAGATGCTAAATCGTGCTCTGCTGACTGCTGGAAAACCTCTCCCTCTCCCTCCCAATCCATGCAGAAGTTTTGCAACAGCAGCAAATCCCCTGATAACGCTCCTATGCTGGAAGCGAAGCCCTCCCCAACTCAGCGCACCAACAAGTGTGCTGGGGCACAGTCAGCTCTGCAGAACATCAGCTTCGGTGATATCCCTCTGTTTCCCTCCCTGCTTGGGAGCTCCAGGCAAGTGCCGTACTTCTGAGCCAGTTTTTTTTTTCTTTGGGTCCTAATTCAGGGCAGTTTGCAAAAGAATTAGTTTCTGTTTGAAGGTTTTTTTCATGCTCCAGGATAGTATCTTGACAGAAGAAACAGGTTGAGGGAGAGAAGAGCCTTGCAGGGTCCCTTCCCATATCCAGTCAAACTGGCAGCTTGTGATGGTATCTGTGGGATCAGGCTTGTGTTGGCCCAGGTCTAGTGGGCTCGATAGCCCGAGAGTCACTGCTGGATAAGACACAGCCCAAGTCCAGCTCTGTATGGGAACACTTTAAGTCACTTGTCGTGCCAGGTGTTTGAGCTAACGCAGGTACAGCTCATGATGAGCGGCACAGAGGTCTCTTGTCTCTACTCGTCCTTGTCGGAGGGTTGGCTTGGTGCAGGCAAGAAGACACTTGGGGACTCACCGTCTCTGCACCTCATCCACAGGTACAGCTGTGGTTCCCAGGTCCCTTCGTCTCCTCTCACCCTTCATCTTTGCCTGGCTGAGAGATATCTAACCCCACTGTGGCTTTTCTACTTCCAGCCCCCAGCAACTGTTCTCTGGCCCTGGAGTCAAGGACATGGTACAGCTCATTTTGTTACTGCCCAACTCTTTGCCTTGCATCCTAAATCCCAGTGGCTCCAACCATATGGCCTCTTGGGACAGCTCCAAACTGCTTTTTGGGAACAGCCCTATCCACGCTGCCCTCCAACAATGGTGCTGGAGGTTTTTTTCATAGTCCCAGCTCCCCGAGCATCTTGCATTGGTTTTGCAAGCCAAGCTGCTCACTTTTTCCAGCAGTTCTTCCTGAAGAAAGGGAGAGACTCATGCTCTTGGGCGGGTCGCATGGCCTCCTTTTGTATCATGAGCCTCTCCACTGATCTCCATCAACAAGTTTAAATCCATCAGTGAGTCTATAACATGGCTTGTTTGCCCAGTTGTTGGCTTCTGGTGTAGGTCAGCTTGGTTGCTGGCTCGAAACCCTTCATGAAGACCTTGCACTAATTCAGGATAAAGGATTGCATTTCCGAGGACAGCTTCACAGCCTGTGGCCACTAAGTTGACCATGAGAATGTCCACTTCCATGTCCTTCCAGGTGGCTTTTCATCTGGGCTCTGATGTTTAGTGCAAGGCCTGTTCATGCTATGCAATGAAAAGTCATGCAGAGGGGTCTGATGGGGACCAGGAGCAAGGCAGGAACATCAACCTGGGGTTGAGCCTGGAGGAGTAGGAGGAGAGAGGCAGGTAAGCCCTGTGCCACATCAGTTTGGGTACCAGCTCATGAGGACTTCTGTGCTCCAGTGGGTTGGGCAGATGGAGGAGACTCCATCTTTACAGCATCTGTCCTGCCAGGGCAAGTAGGGCTTGCTTCCAGCAGGGATCAGACACACCAGGGTGTACCTGTCTGAGCAAAGGCTCCTCAAACACCACTGGCTCTGCAGACCATGACTGCAGAGGGACCCCAGGGCTGGTGGCTCTGATGGAGATCCTGATGTTGAGTCCAAGCAAACCCACCCCCATGCCAAGGGCAGCACTGCTCACAAGGTGCTGAGGGACTCCACGGTGAGTATCAGCTGTCTTCTCCCAGCTTTTCTCCTCCTTCTGCATTGTCCCAATGACCTCAAGTGTTCCTGATCCCAAGGAGTCCTCCCGAGGAGGGACCCTTGGGCTGGGCTTTACCGCCGCTTTTCTGGCCTTGACACTGATTTCCACGGTGATTCTTGTTTCATCTCCCTTCTTCTGCCCAGGTCTGCAGTGATTTAGTGCTGGTGGAAAGCAATCGTTACAACTCAGTATCTTCTCCAGGGCCACCACCAGCCCCGTCTCGATCCTCCCACATGCGCAGGAGCATCCTGAATTCGTATGCTCCCTAACTGCTGAAAGTGTGGCTGAACTGCCTAAAAAGTGTTGCCTTTGGCCAAAACTGCCTTTAAATCCTCCACTCAAATCCCCACTGTCCTGCAGCAACTGAGTGGCTCCATCAGGTGAACATTTTCCCACCGACATCCTGCCCAAAGGAAAGGGCACCTGCAGCTTTTATCTGTTCATCTCTGAATAAACCTCCCAGCACCTGGTCTCCTCCCCTGCGGTCTCTCCCTCTGCAGCTCGTGCCCGGCTGGGCAGCCTCTTCCTTCTCTCCAGCTCCGACACCGAAGCGAGTGCAGCCTTGGGTCAAGTGTAATCATTTTTATAGAGCTGGGGATCAATAGCCACTTGAGATAAATGCTGTGTGTCAGAGTCCCCCTCGGATCCTGGAAAGCCAAAGCAACACGACATGAAAGAGCACTTACTGTATTACTGCTGCAGGCGGGTGGAGGGGCCAGAGCTCCGTGCCAGATGCTTGGCAGAGCTTCGGGAGCGGTGGCAGGATTCGTGCACGGCCTCTCTGGTGTTAGGGGAGAGCATCCCTACTGCTGCATAGCCCTTCCCTCTGCCCATCTTTCCCCAGCCTGCAGGTATGTCCCTGTATTACAGAGCACAAACCTCAGCTGCAAGGACACCCGGGAATGGGTGGCTTCATCCCAAGCCAATGGGTAAGTCATCATATAGATACATATAGATTTAACGCCATTCTGCGCCAAAACATCTCCATGGCAGGTTCTCTTATGGGAGATAGTCTTTACTGCCTGTTTGGCTCTGCTGTGTTGCTGTGGGCTGTTAGAAGAGTTATAGACACCCCCCCACCCCCATCTGAGATTGCCAGGGACAGACACCTAGATCCAGCCCTTACAAAGCACTTTGGGACAAGGTGTTGGATAAGTGTCAACAGGAAAACTCTGGGAATACTCTAAGCTGGCTAATAATTCTCCTGGGATGGAACCAAATTTACTTTGGGCAATTGATGGTTTGAAGAGAAAAATGTGGGGATGTGACAGAGGTGACTGGAGCTTGTGACAACTATCCTTTTATTCTCGCATGCTGCTTTCTGTGGTGCAGTGTGGTTGGTTTGTGGCTTGTTATGGATGTGTGGCACTTGCCCAAGTGGCCTCAAGTTGCGCCAAGGGAGGTTTAGGCTGGATGTTATGAAAAAATTCTTTACTGAAAGAGTGGTCAGGCCTTGGCACAGGCTGCCCAGGGCAGTGGTGGAGTCCCCATCCCTGGAGGGATTTAAAAGACGTGTAGAGGAGGCGCTTGGGGACATGGTTTAGTGGGCATGGGGGGGTTGGGTTGACGGTTGGACTCGATGATCTTAGAGGTCTTTTCCTACCTTAATGATTCTATGATTCTATGACTAAGAGCCTTGTCATCTGAGCCTTCCTCTCCCTTTCCCGTCTCTGCCTCTGGCCCCTCTGTAGCTATTGAGATGGAGTTGTGCTCAGGAGCTCGGTGCGGGAGATTTTGAAGTGCTCAGAGGTATCTGTTCTGCACGGAGAGCAAGAGCTCGTATCACCCTCCCCACCATGTTCATGGGTGTCCTGTCCAGATCATACCAAGATCAGCCTTAGTCCTCCATCCCCTGGTCCAGCTTGGCTTGGGAAATGAAAATTGATTCTTGGCCTGGTAAGATGCAGCATCATAAAGTTGGTGTAGGAGTCCAAGGAATGGAAAAGCAGTGGATCTTGTGATTGCCACCCATCCCTGGCTAAGTTCCTTCATCCAGTACTCATCTCTCTTACTGGTTTGCTGTGGTGGTGGCTGTGGGTGTGTCACTGCAGTAGGAGTGAAGGATCTGGAGAAACAGAGGTCTTCTCCGTGAAATTTAGCCTCTTTGTGTGGGACACCGTAGGGTGACAGAGTTAGGGTCTGCGAGAGAGACATTTTGTAGCAGCGTCCTTTTGAAAAAGAGATTGTTCTCCATTGCAAGAGAGATCAGTTCTCGGTGGGGCTTTGTCTGCACCAATCCCATAGCTCCTCAATGGCAATCAGCATCAGGATGGGGATGGGGGGGAGGAAGGCTGGGTGCATGTAACAAAGCAAAGAAAATAGGTGAGTGTAGTTTAAGGCTTCGATCTGCTGAGCAACTACACATGCAGCCACCTTTCAAAGCTTTAGGCAGCCTAAATGTTTTAGGTCTTTATAATTGAGAACTGAAAGGCACTGACAATAGTCAGGATGCATGGGGAACGCATCCATCTCACCTCCATCCATTTCTGGTTAGTTTATCCGGTGACCCATCTATACATCAAACCATTTTTAATCTATCCTCTCAGTGCTGCAGAGGAAGGTTTGACAGGCGGAGAGGGAAAGTGCCAGGTCATCGCTTCTATTATTGTTGCAAATGAATGTTATGCATATATATTTAGATACGTATATATGACCCACCGCTATTTACTAAAGAAAGGCATTTAAATCCATAGGAGGTATCACTGGGGCCAAGATCTTATCAAACAGAAAAAGTAATACAGAACAGAGGAGCTCTTCAAGCCCAGAGTCCCATTCACCGCCTGTCTCCTTCCACTGCCACCATGCAGTGACTTTGGGGGCATTTCCATGCAGATTCCTCGTGGCAGAGGCTAAGCTTCATCAGCACACATGGACCGCAGATAAGAACAGGCCTTCTTGCCCCCTTTTGTCCCAGTGAGACCCTGGTAGGACATCTGAACCATATACTTGCTCCGACCAAAGCTGCCAGCTTTGCATCTCCCAGGCTGTTGCAGATGCTACTCTAAGAGAGTTGTGTTGGTCCGGCGTCAGCCCTGTCAGCCCTGGATTTGATCCCAGGGGATGTTTTGCCAGTGAAATGCTCCCTTCACTGCTCTTCCTCTGGGGTTGGGCAGCTGGAGCTGGGTCTGTTCCTCCATGTGTCTCCCTAAGACCCCCTTCTACCTCTGATCATGGCTTTCTGAGTCTGGGTCCTTCTCCTAAGCATAGTGGCTGTTTCCTCTCCTCATTGCTGATTTGGTCCTGACTCCCCCTGTCCTTCTCCTGAACCTGGCTCTGCACACAGAGCACAGACAGCCAGTTCATAAAAGATCAGTCTTGCAGAAGGGCTGCTCTGGCTAAATTGCCTTGTTGTGCCTCAGTTTCCCTGATATGGGTGGTGAGTTATGTTTTTGCCCTTGCAAGTATCACAACCTGAGTGCCGGTGAAGACCATACCCCATCTCATAGTTGTCTGTGAGAGTTTGGTCCTTGCATGACCTTTCATGCCTCAGCAAGACTGACTAAATTTTAACACCTTCCCTTCTCCTCCTCCTTGCTGGTGCTCGCTGATGGACACCCATCTCCCGGCCCCAAACCGGATGGGTGCTGATTGCTCTGTGTTGCAGATCATAGAATCATAGAATCATGAAGGTTGGAAAAGACCTCTAAGATCATCAAGTCCAACCGTCAACCCAAACCCCCCCATGCCCACTAAACCATGTCCCTAAGCGCCTCATCTAGAATCACTAGAATCATAGAATCATAGAATCACTAAGGTTGGAAAAGACCTCTAAGGTCATCGAGTCCAACTGTCAACCCAACCCCCCCATGCCCACTAAACCATGTCCCTAAGCACCTCGTCTACACGTCTGAGGATTTTTGAGCAATTGCAGAGCACGTAACTGTTCCATCTCGTTGGGCCACCGAGTGCGATGGTCTATGTGATGTGTGAGGTATTGTGGTACCACAAGGCTCATGGGTCCCAGAAACATCAAGTTTTGCAGAGGTGGAAGACGACCAAGGGGGTTTGCTGCCTGTTGGATGGAGCTCCAGTATCTGACATGAACCAGGGGTCACAACACCATGGGTGGCTTTGTGGTTGGTGGGGGAGATCCTGACCAGGCTGGAAAGCCACGGCTGTGCCAGGGCTGTGCAAACCCACAGACAACCTGCTCAGCAGCCGTTTTAAGCAGCAGGAAGCTGGGCATGGCCTCTCCCCCTCTCCAGCAGCCTGCAGTTAAATATCGACAAGGGAGGACTGTTTTTAAGGGATGGCTAATTTTATGAGCAATCATCAAGGAACGCGGGGATGCCACTATCATCTCATCCAATATCCTGTCTCTGAGAGCATCCCCTCCCATCTGCTTCGGAGGAAGGAGTCAGCCCCTGTAATGGACACTTATCCAATAATATGCCAATGGGGGCAGTTTCTTGCTAACCTCAAGTGGTTAGTGTTTGGCGTGTGTCCTGAAACACAACGCTGATATCCCTCATAAATATTTATCCCAGCTGCTGGGGCCGCGTAGGAGATGTTTGACTATCTACAACCTTTGTGGGAGTTTTCAAAGCACTTGTTTCAAAGAGACCCGGTGCTCTGGTGTGCTCAGGGCAAAGTGCAGCTCCTGAGTCAGCTCCGATCTGCTGCCGCAAAGGTCTCCAGGGAGAAAACACACCCAGGAACACGTTGGGGGGCAGTCACCATCGCCCGGATTTGCATACTAACTGGGACCATGGCATGGACCTTCAGTCACCTAATTGTCAGCACAAGGCTTCACGCTGCCGCGGGCCCGGGTGGCTTGGGGACACGGTCGAGGGCTGGCGGGGGCCAGGGTGGTTTTTCCGGCAGGTGCTATGGATGATGCCATCATCCTGATCTGCCAGTGGAGAAAATCAAATGTTATGCTCCAGGGCTTGACCGATGTGTCTCCAGGGATCAAGAAGGGATTACCCACCAGGACTAGGAGGCCAGGGAGCAAGCGTGAGGTTGGAGCTCCAAAGACCCCATTTTTCCCTATGTTACAGGCTCTTTTGGCATGTGTGAAAACAAGGGGCTCCACGGCAATGCTCTGCGCTGCCCCAGGGGACCCTGCTGCAATACCCAGGCGGTGCATTGCAATGTGGCAGGGACACAAGACAATCCTCCCACTCCCCTCTGCTGACACTTTGGGAGAATATCGCTTTGATTTCTGCTAGTGGACAGACTCTCCTCCCCCTGTTTTTCTCCCTGGGGTGCTTTGAGCCTCCCCGCAAGGGACGCACAGCGGGGGGTCACAGCAGAGCCCAAGGGGACCCCAGGCAGACACCAGACTTGCCCACGTCCCAAAGCTGGACCCTCTCCTCTCCTGCTTTTGGACACAAGCAGGCTCATTTGTGGTGTGGAGGTGCAAGGGTTAAGCCACCCCAGTTGCCCTTGTCCTCTTGGAGCAATGAATTCGTCTCATCACTCAGTCCAGGTCCTCCGCCCCCGGAGCAGAACCCAACGCAACCCTCCCTCCCCCAGCTCCCGGGGGCAGCCAAGCCTGAAGCCCCTCTCACTTCCTACCAGCGCGAACAATGTTATTGTGCACCGAGGCAATTACCTCCATCTAATTAAAACCAAGGCGCGTGCCATCCCTCAATGACTCGGGGGTGGAGGTGGCGGGGAGCAGGGAAGGCTGCTGCTGCCTGAATATCCTCCCTCTTTCCAGACCTCCTCCACCTCCCACTCTGGCCCCCCTAGTCCCCTGTGGGACTTTGCTATGGGGCTGCTCCCCAGAAAGTCCCAGAAACCTCAGCCAGGGGGAAGGGGGAATGGGAGGAGGGAGAGAAAATAGATTGATGTTAATGATTTTGCAGAAGGTGCCGCTGCGCGTGTGTGCATGCACATCAGCTCTGGGGGTCTTTGTCCCATCCTTTCCTCCCACCCCTCCCCTACAACCCTTTAACAGCCACTCAGCTCCAGCAGCTCTTGATTGACTTTAAATGTAATTAAACTGTAAGCATGCCGAGCGGCATAATTCAGGGAGGTTTCATTGCCCATCAGAGAGCGTGAGGGAGCGGAGACAGAGGGGTGTTAATAATGCACTTTTTATTGGTGCGCAATTGGAAGAGGTTTAGGGGAGGTGTTTGGGGAGAAGCCTTGCACCAGGCAGGGGGGGTTGGGGTCAGGAAGGGTGAGTCTGGGTTTTTTAGCTTTAATCCCAAAGGTCCTGGGAGGGATGGGGGGGAGTGTCCTATGGTAAGTCGGGTGGGGTGTCCCTAAGGCACTACCCCATGGGAGCACTACGTCTTTGGGTCAGTCCCTGAGGGATGTGGGGATTCAGACCACCCTGGTGCTGTGCAAAGAAGCGTCTAGCCCAGTCCTTCTCTGTGGCCCGTCTATTTGGATATTTTGGATATTTTGGATATTTTCCAGATGCTTCAGGGCTGGCTTAGCTGCAACGCACCAGGTCTGGCCTGGGATGGAGGCGTTGGCTTCTCAGCCTTGCTTTGCTCTGCCATGAGCCGTGGATCTCCTCTCTGCATGAGGAGGGACTGAGAGCTGGTGGGAAGCAGGGGCTGCTTGTGCTATTTCAGTAGAGAGCTCCCATCACACCCAAGGGCATGCAGGCACTTGAAGGAACAGGGAGAAGCAGAAAGCCAGGCTCCAGTGTCTGCATTTGGTGTTTCAGCCATAGTATTTCTTCTGAGCAAGGAGGACATTCACCTTGCACAGTCAGGCATTCCCGGACTCAGGACGAGGACTTCTGCTTTTTTGCATAGCAGCTTGTAATGCTTCCTTGCCGTCTCCCATCACGTGGGGGGACAACTCTGCTTTAGGTCCTCTGAGAAAACCCTGTTTTCTAGAACACAAACTTTCACCAAACTGGCTGATATTTCCTGAGCCGGATGCCAACTTTGAGCTGATGCTGATTTTTGCCACTTGTTATTTTTTTGGATTCCACCAGAAAGCACTTCTGCTCTTTCCTCTAGAGGAGAAAGTGGGCAGATATATCCCTGGGAGAGAGATTCTTGCACCAGTTTTGTTTAGGAGTGCTTTCCACCTAAAACCTCTTAGATATAGTCTCCAGGTTGAAGACACGATCCTCTCTACAGTACTACTGTTACAGAAGTTTAGGAAAACTCATCACATTCTGCTGTGCATTTCTTTGTTTCTCCTCTATTCTTCAATCAGTGGTATGATCTCTTGCTGAGTGTTGGGGTTTGCTGTGTTTACGGGGCTTGGTGGGGTGAACTGTACAACTTATACATTCATTTAACATTGTATTGGGCTTCAGGATGCCCCTAATCCCAGGATTGACAGCTCCAT
The DNA here is from genome assembly GCA_013400755.1 of Pelecanoides urinatrix. NCBI lineage: Eukaryota > Metazoa > Chordata > Aves > Procellariiformes > Procellariidae > Pelecanoides > Pelecanoides urinatrix. Next base: position 338,213 of record VZTQ01014633.1, on the reverse strand, counting down.
ACTTGGCTCAAGCCAGGGCAGCTCTGGAGAACTTCTACTCTGCAAGGAAAAACCTAGTAGGGGTTCACTTGGTGTTATGCAAGGGAACGTGGGGGCACATCCTAGCTCTTTGCTGGAGAAAAAAGATGCACAATGATATCAAAAGATGCCCCACAGAACCTGACCAGGTTGAAGGTAACTTCAAGGTTCATAAATGTCGATGCTTTTGGAGGCTGTGCTGTCACCTCCTTGTTTGCAGATGCTGTTTCTTGCAAAGAAGGATTCAGCAGCGTGACGGTACCCTCGTGTCTCTAACCTGTTGTACACAAGCCTAAGTGAGTTTGAGCTGTGCTTAAGACTGGATTTGGAGGCATTACAAGCGGAGACACAGTAAGACCTGGGGAAGGTACTGTTGGTCCTCTGTGGTGTGTGCAGGCATGTCTGGATGCGTGTCAGCTGGCATATGCTCTCAGTGGAGAGGACAAGGCATAAGCCCTGGCGATACAGGGAAATATTTGTGTAAGGTCTACAACAGGTTTTGGGAATTGTGCCTGTTAGTTAAAATTAATGCTTGGACATGGCCTTGAAGGTTCAGAGCCAAAACACCTGGGTTCTTCCTCATGCTCAGACTCTGCACTTCTGCTTGAGTTTCAGAGTCTGCCAAGACTCAGTTGTGTGACCCATGGCAAGTCAGAGCATCCCTTTCCCCTTCATTTTTGCCATCTGTCACATCGGGCCATGATGCCTCAGTTCTTACAGTGCTTTGAGATCCATAGGTGAAAATGTGGGAAGGGGGCTATGGATCAGTATTTCCTTGGGAACAAAGGCATGGCTGAAAGTTTTGGGAGTGCAGAAGGTGTGGCTTTCAGAAAGGAGGCATCTCAGGTGGCATTTCTTGTGGTGGAAGCTGGTTTAGGGACTGTGTTTCCAGAGGAAGGAAGATATCTCACATTGTTGCCTGTGCTCTGAGAGGCAGATGTTGCCTTGGAAAGGGAGCTCTGACCCCCCAGCAGAATTCAAAGGAGAGCCACAGGGTGATGAGACCTGGACACCACATCTTCTGTCACCTGCTGGTTTGTCCTCTTCCTAAATTCCCAGGTTTGGAGGTCTGTCTGGGCCAATGTTTGCCCCTGTGGCACCTTGCATGGTGCTTTGCTCATTGCCACAGAAACACCACCTCTCCACCACCGTCTTTCCCGACTTGGAAGAAGATCCTTAGAACACACCAAAGCAGTCAGTTGAAGCCCCTCAAGATGCATTTACCCTTGATACTCTTGGTGTTTTGTTCCCACGGCCACCCAGGAGTTTGGGGTTGTGTGGGACCACCGACAGCCCGGTTCAGCCCACGGAGCGGAGAGTGGGAGCTGCAGCTGAGAAGCCACCTCTCCCCAGATCGCTGATCGACGGGGCTGGGGGAAGCAACGACAGGCATGGAGTGGGTCCCCATGCCTGGTTAGGCCAGGCAGAGCCTGCTGGAGCAGCTGATGGGGTAGGGGGGTGGGGAGCGGATTAAAATTCTCGTTTCTTCACGCTGGGTGAGAATGATACAGTGGATTAGGCTGGGAGCTGCTCCTGGCTGCGGTGCTCTGCTGAATTAGCAACATGTTTGAATGAGATAAAAGGGGCAGCTTACCCCATCACCCTCGTTCCACTAATCCCACTACAGCTGTGAAATGAATAGCAGCAGATCCGCTTTACTCCCTTCACTGACTATTTTCTACACTTGAGACCGATGCAGCTCCGTGCCGCTTTACCAAACCTGGCCCCGCAGGCATATTCCTGCTCTGGCCAGATGCTCACTCTTCTGTGAAGGCTTCCTATCCTGGGCCCTTTTAGGACAGGGGACTCTTGGCAGAGCGTGGAGAACCAGAGAGTGGGGCTGGCTGCCCTGGGCAGCACCTGTCTACCCCACCATGGCCTTACAAAAGTCCTTGTCACCCTGATGTCTGGCCACCGATGCACTGGAGGAAGGAAAAGGCAGCCCCGTTATAGCAGGTCAGCAGCTTAAGTGGTGAGTGTTTCTACTGCTTCTCACTGGGAGTCTGTTGGGCAACTAAGCTGAGGATGCTCCTTGGTCCCGCAGCTGGGGCTGACGCTGGCTGGCTCTGCTCCCACCTCACCTCCGCTTTGCTGATGGCACTTTACCTTGTAGCGGCATCTCTTGCTTGTTCCTGGACATTCCAGTCTGGGATCTGAGGTGGTCCCACCAGCTTGCTAGTGGGCAGACCAGCAACCTCAAAGGGTCGAGAGTGTCCTAGTGCACTTTGTTCTCTTTCAAGTGGGTCTCGGCATGGTTCAGACCACCCTTTCACACAAGGATATGCATGTTGCGGTGTAGACCTTGTGATAACTTAGGACCACAATACCCCATCTCCATTCATGCAAAGATTTCTGGAGGAAGATGAGAGAAGGAGACTGTAAATACCCAGGTAAAGATGCTGCATGCTAGAGCTTGGAGCAAGGGAGGTTGTAGTGAGGTGGAGGTTGGTCTCTTTTCCCAAGTAACAAGTGATAGGACAAGAGGAAACGGCCTCAAGTTGCGCCAAGGGAGGTTTAGGTTGGACATTAGGAAAAAATTCTTTCCTGAAAGAGTGGTCAGGCCTTGGAAGAGGCTGCCCAGGGCAGTGGTGGCGTCCCCATCCCTGGAGGTATTTAAAAGACGTGTAGAGGAGGCGCTTGGGGACATGGTTTGGTGGGCATGGGGGGGGTTGGGGTGACAGTTGGACTCGATGACCTTAGAGGTCTTTTCCGACCTTAGTGATTCTATGATTCTATGATTCTAAGGGGTTGCAACCCATCTCTGGGTCTGTTGACCTGCTCCTGGCACTGAAACGGGCTATCGTATTGTTATCACAGTGAGACCAGGAGTCACAACAACTGGATGTCACTCCACTGGAGCTGGGGAGCTCATAGGTGTCCTTCTCCCAGTCACTCAAAGGCTGGGATTCATCCATTCTGTTTTGGGAGTCTTCACATAGCTGTCTCCATCTGAGTAGGTTGTTTAGGCTCCTGTTACAACCAGAAGTTTAAATCTGTGCCATCCACAAAGCTGAGAAAGCAAGTTGTCCACTCAGATGTAGTTTTCTACTTTAGGAAGAGTAGAAAAGTTCCCTCAACTCCACTAACTGTATCAGCTCTTTCTCCACCAATGGGAAAGGGGGCCTGAGATGGAGGTGTCTCCACTGCAGACACACCTTTTAGCCAGATGAATCCTATCAAAACGCCTTTTATCCAGAGCTCCATGCCATGGGTATGTAAAACACACCTACTGTACGATTTGACCCATCTGATCGCTCAAGAGTCTCCCAGATTTGAAAGCAGGAAGGCTGGAAAAAGTTTGGTGTGTTTTCCTTAAAATTCTGTATGTGCAGATTCAGGAATAGTTCAGCTGGAAATAGCTCTTCCAGAAAAAGGTTCAAGAGACCCCACAAGGAACCGAGATGGTGTAATGCATCCCATGGAGCTTCATCTTCGCTCCTGCCAGGGAAATGGTTTACTGCAGCAGGATTTGTTTGTGTGTTCAAATTCGTGGCTCTTAAATTATTCTAGTGGAGGTCCAGACCTCTACCGTCCTAAATGTAAACTGCTAGTTAAGAGACTCGCTTCGCTTAGTTACTCTTCAAAAATAGCTCAGAACTAACCTCTGGCTATGTCTACTGTAGTTAATTAGCCACTATTAAAGAGCAGAACTTCACTGGCTGCTGGAATTCTAATGCCCACATTGGTGAGGGTGAAAAGTTTTGGCCTCACTGCTAGAAATTAGTTCTGCACCCATATAATTTCCTTAGCTTTTGTGGCCTGAGGGCCCCGGGTGGAAAAGCAGCGTCTTAATGTGTGAAACATGAGCAGTTACTCTGCTGCAGTAACTATTTGAAACCCAAATATGCTTGCTGTGCGTCCCATGCTCAACGCTCTGGAAGGACCCTGCTGCCTTTCCCTGCGTGGCTTCGTGTCTTTTGATCACTGTTTCGAAGGTCTGAAGAGACTATTGCAACCATAACACGGGGTGTTACATCCCCCAGTCCTGCCTTAAACCTTGGGATTTCCCAGCAAGATAATTGGGCTGCGTCTTGCGGAGATACTTTATTCAGGTGATTTGAGCATCCAAGACATCTCTTGGTGACCCACAGGAGCCAGATCTCATCTACTTGTCTCCTTATTTTTCTCATTCTGCAGGACACCTCATGCCATCCTGGGCATGGGTCATTCATTGCTCCGGCACAATTGTCCCCAACCCTCTGCCTCCAAAACACCAGTTCCCAGCTGTGAAGGTGGAGGTTGATCTTCCTACAGGTATTCGACACTCAGAGCCCAAAAACATCACCTTTGCTGATCCAGAGCTGCAATTAGTTGATGCTTTTCTGCAGGTATGGCCTAATTTCAGCATGATGAGTTCAACAATGTTTGCCCGATGAGCGACTCTGATCCCCTCATCTCCAGGCGCAGCTGGTCCTGGACGCAGCCATTGAAGAAAAGCTTCTCAACAGCAAGGTGAGCCTGATGATCTGACCCTGGCCTGGGTTCGCATGTTGGGTTGAATTCAGGTCCCTTAAAGTTTGTTGGCACTGAGTTTAAAGCACCATCTGCAGAAGACAGCGCCGGATCCCTTGGTCAGAAGGGACGGTAACATGAGGGTGTCCTGAACACAGATGACACCTTGCCCAATCGTCCACTGCTTGGACAATCAAGATGAAGGTGCACATCTACATTTGCACCTCCATCCCAAAAGGTGGGTCCTGTTTGTGTGTCATCACCCACAGTTCCCCTCCACATCCCGCTGGCCCACAATCCCCACTGAGGTGGCATCCTTCACATTATCAATTTCAAAGACGTCTCTATTAACAGGACAATGGAAGAATAAGCACTTTCCTTTATTCATTTACCCGCTGTCTGATAATATCATATTGATGATAATTTTCCTTTAATGGACCATTTGCAGTAATTATGATGCAGCGGGTGAGTAATTGTATCTGACGCCCGATGCCTCCTACGTAACTCTGCAAACTTAATTCACTTGATTGTCTGAGAGGGAGGGAGGGAGAGAAGGAGTGAGACAGAGAGAGGACTCTGTCATAGGCCTCTCTCCCCTCCCAAATGGTCAGTAGAGCAAATTATTGCTTCTTGTGCTTCTGCAGCCTACAGACCTCTGAAAAATGTGCTTCAGTGCCTCTTGTCAGGCAATATGTCCCTTTCCCCTTTCTTCCCTTTTCTACCAGTTCCTAAATTTATCTTCTCTGTCATATTTTCTCCCTTGCAAACTCTCCCCATTTTCACCTTCTAGCATGAGTTTCTACCTTGCCTGTTGGGTGTTTTTTCCCATTGCCTGCCATCAGGGTCTCCACTTGGATGAAGCAGATGATGAAGGTTGCCTCTCCCACAGGCACCACTTTGCACTCTCCTTGCATTATGTATCTTATTTCTAGAGGGACCGTGATCTGTGCCCTTCATGGGAGCTGCCCTCCAGGAACCTCAGGCAGGGGGATTGCTGCATTTTAATGATGTGTGTGATAGCAACACCTTGAAAAGAGGCTCTTTCATACTCTGAACCTTGCAAAGCCAAAGGAGAAATGGATTCCCTGCCCCAGCTCCTCATCTTCCTGACCACAGCAGCATGGGGTGGCCTCCATCAGTTGTTGCTATGCTGGATTCACTCCAGTCTTCCTTTAAAAAGTGCCAATTAGCCTTGCCAGACCTGGGATAGGCCCATGCGCAGACTCTCTGCACCGTTCCCTCCTCCTCTATGGCTTGCTGGCATGGAGGCACTCTGCGGGGAGCAAAAAGCAGACCTCCAAAGTGGTTTGCAACCCTCTCTGACTGACAACAAGGACCATCGCTCAATGCCACCTTTCTGGGCATGGTATCTCTGATTGCTTCAGGGACTTGGGGGGCCTGGGCAACCCAGCAAAGGTGGTGTGGTGCTGTGAGAGGGGCTGAGTCCCCACCTCACTGGGGACTGTGGGCCAGCGGGATGTGGAGGGGAACTGTGGGTGATGACACACAAACAGGACCCACCTTTTGGGATGGAGGTGCAAATGTAGATGTGCACCTTCATCTGATTGTCCAAGCAGTGGACGAGGAGAATAGACTAGGACTCTTGGGCAAGGTGTCATCTGTGTTCAGGACACCCTCACCTCTGTTCCAGGCTGCACTTTGTAAGCTGAATCAGCCCTGGGAGTAGCGGGCAGTGGCACCTCTGTGATGGTTTCTGTGGTAGCCAGGGTGGTTTCTGTGGTAGCATGCAGCCATGCTCAGCCGTTAACATCTTTGGATGCAGAATGTGGAGATACCCCAGACAGCAAGGTGCTGGGAGAGGCAAATAGCCAGGGATCAGCTACCACAGGCTGCAGTCTGTGTTCATGAGGGTGGTGGGACCGTGGACAATTACCTCACTGCCGTACTGCCCTACCTTGCCCGCAGTTGGTCTAGATGCAGAGCTGGTTCAAGTGGTGCCTTCCTGACTTTCCTGCTGCTTGCGTAGGGTAACATCTGGAGCTGGTGAGGTGGAGTGACTTTTGCAGATGAGCAGTGGAGAGATGGTATGGGGCCTCCAGGTGAAATGCTATCATTAAAAAAACATCAAACAAATGAAATCTGTTCCCTTCCAATTTCCCAGGCTGCCCAAGTCCCTCCAGTTTCCAGGCAGTCAGTAGCACTTCGGTTGAATCCCTTGGGTAGGGCAGGAGGATGGGCTTGCCTGGGACAGCGGCTCACACCTCTGTTGGTGTTGGGTAGATGTGGCTGGGGAGAAATCTTTGACTCCTTCTCCTATCCACACCTTTCCATGCAAACCATCCAGCAAATAGAATAGAATAGAATAGAATAGTTTGGGTTGGAAGGGACCTTTAAAAGTCATCTAGTCCAACCCCCCTGCCATAGGCAGGGACATCTTCAACTAGATCAGGTTGCTCAGAGCCCCATCCAAACTCACCTTGAATGTTCCCAGGGATGGGGCATCTACCACTTCTCTGAGCAACCTGTGCCAGGGTTTCACCACCCTCAGCATAACAAATTTCTTCCTTAGATCTAGTCTGAATCTACCCTCTTTTAGTTTAAAACCATTCCCCTTTGTCCTGTCACAACAGGCCCAGCTAAAAAGTCTGCTGCCGTCTTTCTTACAAGCCCCCTCTAAGTACAGAAAGGCCGCAATAAGGTCTCCCCAAAGCCTTCTCTTCTCCAGGCTGAATAACCCCAACTCTCTCAGCCTTTCTTCATAGGATAGAGTTGGGGTGCACTTGACAATGACACAGCCCAGTCTTGGTCAGATGATGGTCCTTCCCTCTGGGTCCTTCCCTGCCCTCTGAAAGGCTCCATGGTCAGAGCATCTCTGTGAAAAAATACGATCCCCTGGTCTGGTCCAGTCCTAAAGTCCATGGGGAAGCTTTGTCTGTGGCTGAACTCAGTGCCAGAACCAGGAGCTGTGCTCGGGGGAAAAATAAGCCATAGCATGATTATCTGGGAGTAGGATACAACCAGGAATATATCCTTGCTCAGGAGAAGGGAACTGGGAAACAGTCCATCCCAGATTTGAAGCTGTTGGCCCAAGTCTCTTTGGAAGTCATGCCAGAGCCAACACCATGTGAGTACAAAGGATTGGCGAGGGGTTGTAGCTGATCAGCTGAAGTTGGGAGTGGGCTGAATTTGGGGGGGGGGATGAACACGGATGCCGGTGCACGGTGCTTTTGGTAATGATGCAGCCAGCCTGCCAAAATCTGTGGGTTCATCCAGTGGGAGAGCAGGGAGAGCAGCAGAAACCCAGAAAGGAAATTTGGACAGGCAGAGAATCTGGGCATGTTCTTAAAGCAGGGCAGATACAAAAACATCAGGTTCATCAGTATTCTTGAAATTGGATTGGAATGGAAATGAATATTTCTTTATGTACTTCAACAGATTGACTATTTGGAAAAAAATGACTTTGGCCAATTGAGATGTTTGGTTGTGAGCAGGCTGCAATATTTTGTTTCAATTAGGAACGCTCCAAGTTGGCTGCAAGTGTTGCCTTTTTGTCAAGATGAATTTGAATAGTTGTTCCCAGCTGCAAAATGAAAATGTCTCTTTTAATGCATTTCATTCTATTTTTAATTTCTTGGAATTAGGAAGGGAACTTAAGCACCAAAAATTCAATGAAATTGAAATGTATCTGAGAAATACTTTGATATTGTTGAAATTCGATTTTTCAGCTATAACATTTTCAGTAGAAAACTTCTCCCCAAGCTCTGCTCTCTGGGAGATTAGCGAGTGATAAACTCTACAGCTACGTGTAGACCAACTGATGTCTTCGTACCATTGGCAGCAGGGATCTGGGGAGAAGAGCAACCCTTCTCCTATCTCCTGATTTGTGTCTCATCCTCACTGAGGGATTGCCTCTGAGTTCAGCAGTTTCTCCTGGGCCTCATTTCTGCAAATTAGCTATTAAGAGAAATGAAGGTCTTAGATTTTCTCATGTGCATGGCTCTGTCTACCCATCCATCTCCCTCCATTTCATGGAGCTAAAGCAGCTCTCTGTTTGATCCAGCTTTCCTTACCCATGGGAAATTGTTCATGGGAAAATGAAATGTGGTGCTCTTGGGCCCATGTGGTTGAGTTTTGCCTGTGTTTCCTGGGGGTGGAATGTTGTAACAAGGGGTTCTGGGACTTGTTGCGAGGTCTCCATGGTTCAGACAGCTCCTGGAGGTACTAAGCACAAATTAGCCTGAGCAAATGTCCTCTCCATCCGGGACAAGTATTTGCAATGCTGCTTCTGCCAAGCCTGGGTGGCTTGAGGTGGCCAACCTCAACTCTTCATGGCAAACTGTGATAAGCAGAGCCATCATCTACTCTGCTCTGGTGAGACCCCGCTTGCAATACTGCGTCCAGCTCTGGGGTCCCCAGCACCAGACAGACATGGACCTGTTGGAGCGGGTCCAGAGGAGCCCATGGAAATGATCAGGGGGATGGAGCAGCTCTGCTGTGGAGAAAGGCTGAGAGAGTTGGGGTTGTTCAGCCTGGAGAAGAGAAGGCTTTGGGGAGACCTTATTGCAGCCTTTCAGTACTTAAAGGGGGCTTGTAAGAAAGATGGGGACAGACTTTTTAGCAGAGCCTGTTGCGACAGGAGAAGGGGGAATGGTTTTAAACTAACAGAGGGTAAATTTAGACTAGATCTAAGGAAGAAATTTGTTATGCTGAAGGTGGTGAAACCCTGGCCCAGGTTGCCTAGAGAGGTGGTAGATGCCCCATCCCTCGGAACATTCAAGGTCAGGTTGGACGGGGCACTGAGCAACCTGATCTAGTTGAAGATGTCCCTGCCCATGGCAGGGGGGTTGGACTAGATGACTTTTAAAGGTCCCTTCCAACCCAAACTATTCTATGATTCTGTAACCATGCAAGTCCTGGTTAGGACATTACATGGCAGCCGTGCTGGAGACTGCGTGTGTCAAACATGCAGCTAACTTAGTAGCCCAGGTGAGGGCTGCACTTCCATCTCAACCGCCTGCTTTCCTCATGCCTGAGACCACACTGTAGCAAATCATATTCCATGCGATGGAATTAGAGAGCAGCTTAGGAAGACCACATCTAAGGAAGGGCGTGGAGTTTCTCTTTGGCAGAGCACAGGCCAGATCCTCATGCACCTGGATGAGATGCTACACCAGGGTGTGGTTCTACCTCTTGATGCAGTCCTATCTGGATACTGTGCTAAACGCCTGCCTGCGTGGGATGCTGCTGTGGAAAGCATGGTCTGGGTGTAGGAGGTGCCAGCCCTGGGGCCAGCCTGTCCCAAACCCTGTCCCAAAACCAGCACCGGTTGGAGACCACGAGCCAGACGAACGTAAAGGCAGTGCAGCCCACGTATGTAGAGCATATGCATACACACCGCACGGGAGAGGCAGCAGCTGATGTTTGGTTTAGAAACAGAGGTCTGGCTTCCCTGCCCCTGCACAGAATACGGCCAGGACTTTCCAAATCACAGTCCTTGCTCTATGGGAACCAGCGATGTTTTATGAGAATTAACAGGAAACCTGTTCATTAGCCCAGGAATGTAATAGTAGTTTAGATTGGCGTTGCATGCCAATTATTTTTTTCTTTGCCCTCGGTGATCTTGATAGCAGAATAAGGTAGATCTGGACCCTGTGTATTGCTGAAACTCCATTCACAACTGGGCATGCATTGTATCTGAATAGACTTTCTTTAGGATTAATGGTTATTCCTCCTCTTCTCCATTACTCTTTATAACTGAAAGATTCTCCTTCAGTGAAGGCTGAAGGATACAGCCATTTACTAGGAAGAAGACTTCCCTCTCTCTAAAGTGTTGGTCCCCTTGTTGTTCCTGATAGGACTTAAGCCGGTGCTGCCATTAGTTTGGAGTAATTTTGAGAAAATTATGGGTGCCCTTTATTTTTCTAAATGGGACCAAGCCATTCACAACATAAGGGATCACCACCTTCTCTCACGGGACTATGGCATCAGTCCTAAAACACAGTTAAAGTTGGCAGTGCATATCAGTAATTATGGCAAAATAAATTACAGGGATGTTACAATTATCCCGGAGCCAAGGGCAATAAACCTAGACATGCAGAGTTAATGTTAAACTTAAAAGAAATCCAATATGTTAAGGTGTAGAGTTTCCCAGTACCCAAAGAGCCTTAACTCTGCTCTTTGCCAGCCCCTCTAGACTTGCAATCACATTTCAAGTCATTGAAAATTGGTATAGAATCTGTATTTGCTTTTTGAGGATGAATAGGAATATTTTCTACCTATACCCTTTCACATAGGAAAGCCTTTTAAAAATAACTAAGTTTATTTTCTTCTCTGATTCCTAGGTTCCTGATAAGGGAGATGTATGTTTCTACAGGACAGGAAAATGTTTATGTCAAATAATGGCAAAAAAAATTACCAAGAAGCTTAAAATAATAATACCCCCTCTTTCATCAAATCAAATATAATCAAATATTTCAAACTTTCGCACAATTTGGAGGAAGAAGTAGCTGGATGGAAACTGTGCAGCAGGTACAGTCTTTTGGGAAACTCTCCTCAGGTATGGCTGATTCATTGTCCTGTGGAAAGCTTCCACCTTGCATGTGCCAGGCCGAGAGATCTGGATGATGAACATCTCCTGGTGAACCTGGGAAGGAAGAGGGAAAACACTAAGAGTGGCTCGTGACAGCTTGGGGCTGTGGTGAGATATTTAGGTGTGGTCTGGGATGGACTATGTCCCTCATGGTGACTAAAACAGAGCTGACCCCCTTCCTTGGTCCTGAGGGCAACCCATGTTTGTGTGGTTGAACTTCTTGTCTCCTGGAGCAGTATGATCCCAGCGAAACTACCATGAAAGTGGCATTTTGGTGTGTCTTCTTCAGCTGGGAAGGCACATCTGTGTGAAAACTTTAATCTACAGAGCTTTGAGGGAGATGCAGGAGGTCCACAAATGTAGGCTCCTTCCACCTTTTTGGCCTTCACAGCTGGGAGATACTGGGAAAACAAACCTGTGATGGAAATGCCTAGAGCTGGATCAGATTTCCCAGTGAATCTCTTCTTTCCCCTTCCCCTCACTGAGGAACCATCTTTCGCTTGGTGGTTTGTTTTTTTTTTTTTTCATGGGGGTTATCCCTTGACTTGTTGATTATGTGCATATCACCCGGTTTAGGTGTGTTCCAGCTCTCCCTATTTTGACCATTTCACTGATTTCTTTCCACAGAAGAGTCTTGAATCAGGAAAATGATTATGGACTGATATGGGGGTAGCAAATACGTCCTCTGAATTCAAAGAAAAGGGCCTTATTCCCTTCATTTCTTGATTCTGAGGAAGAAAAAGAACAAGAAGCCACTCCCCGTCTTTGATGCTGCAATGTATATGCTCCAAGGGGCCACCCGTGGTTCCCTCACCCCTCGTTCACATCTACAGGGATTCTCAAAGCTCTTCACCTCAATAAAAGTACTTTTAATGTCTTGGTGCCGGCCAGGAAGCAGTTCAAGGACTCCCAGCAGGACTATCTTGCTGGCAGTGAAGCGCACAGCCTTCGGGGATGCTGGCAGCTCCTACATTCTGCACAAAGACTTGATGGCAACATCAGCCTGGCTGCTGGGCTTATCCTTGGCAGGTCAACTGAGAAGAGTAACCATAGATGACTGACGTGACCTGGAGGCTGCTGTAGACCCTTTCTGGGAACAACAACAACAGTGCTGACCGAGAAGGGCAAGGTTCTGCTTGCAAGTCAGACTTGTAGGTCAGGAACTACCTTTCAGGACCCACAAAGCCCATCATCTGCATTGGTATTAAACGTGCAATGAAGGGTTCATCCCTACTTCTGACTGAATTGCCTGAGATCACTCTTGAAACAAGAAGCAGTATCAAAAAAAGGCAGAATAAGTAGTTTTGCTACTAAGCTGAGCTGGGGAGAAATGGGGAAGATTTAGCAGCATTACTGAAGGACTCTGAACCCCCCAAGACTGTGTGCTCATGTTGACCTGAATTCCACAGTTCAGGCTGCCCATCAATCCCATCTACTCTTGCGAGAAAAGACTTTTGCACATCACCTTCCATCTTCTTGCATGGGATGCTCTCAAGATCGATGGGATGGACTGAGAGCCGGGCCCCATCCCCTTGCTGGTCCATGCGCTTCTGTGCGTACTGTGATGATCATCAGCTAGCAGATGACCAGAGCGGATGGGCAGCAGAGATCAGCCTGTTTGCTCCAGCACAGCTGTGTAGATGCACCCTGGTTGGGTTAGGTCAGCCCTATGGCAAGGCAACATATGCGAGCCCATACTGGGATACTGGCAGGTCAATGCCATCTATTCAGAAAGAGTGACATATTTTTGGGGAGAAATGGCAGTTGCCTTCCCAAGGGACATTTGTATGCGGGCAAGCCTTGTTCCACTGCTCTCTGGAGCAGTAAAGTCTCTGGATTCCTCTTTATCTTTGGCAAAGAGCTGGGTCATGACCAAGAGAAAGAAGAAGCCAAATCAACCCACTGTCCTGCATCTTATTTGAGACCCCCTTGTAGCTTGGCTGCCTCTCCCTTTCCACTCTGCCAATATCTTTCCATTTATTCAGTGGCTCTTAATGAGAATGAAGCGACTAATTTGGTCATCCTCGATGTCTTTATAACCCAAGCCCACAGCTACGACAAGCCAATAGCACTGAGCTAGTTCTACTGATTATTTTAATCTCATCATATGTCTTTTCTGGTCAATAAACTCCCTCTCAAATCAAATTGTTACTGAACATAACCTGACGCTAATGTCCATTGGACTCTGGGCTATAGCGAATAATGTAGTTTGTCATAATTAAGTGTACTGCCTAATTAATTGAGTGTTCAGGATGCTAATTAGCCAGGTTTATTGAGACTGGAGGAGTATGAAGGGCAATACCGCAGCTCATCAAAAGCACTGGGAGTAGAAATAAAGTACATCTTCCTTCCCTCTTCCCTGACAGGCAGACAAATCTGTGCCTATGTAGATTTATGGACTCTGAGCAACCCAGAGATGGAGATGAACAGGGTCGTGCTGGTCTTGCTGACTTCATTTTGGTGTGGCTAGGGCTTCTTAGCCTTTGCTCCCATTTTCCACCCTTTCTTCTCCCATTCTTCTGGCTCGTCTGTCACTGCAACCTAACTCAGCTGTCTCCTCAGTCCTCATCCAACGCTGCCTGCTGCGTTCCCTGCTCAGATGAGGGACAGCAGGGCTGCGATATTTCCCTCCAGGTCTGTCAATAGATATTTGGGACATGTGATGGGTCATACATATGCAATAACTTTCCTGAAAGCAGCAGTTCATGACTTTTTTTTGCCCAACCTGTTTTTCAGGCCTCTAGTGATGGATTGTCTAATTCCTCAAATCCTCTTTGTTAGAAACCATTTGATTGACCTGAAGCTTCCTTCTATGGTTCAAACCCAAGGACTTCTTGGTCTCTCCCCTGGACCCATGGAGAAAAGATTTTTCCCTTTCTGTTTTTAGGAGCCTTTCACAAGGAGTCAAGGAAAGAATAGAGATTGTGCAGCTGAAGGAGGGTCTTCAGCTGAGATCTGGACCCTAATCCTGGCTCTGCCACTGGCGGCCTTAGGGAAGTTGAGTGTTGTATCTCAGTTCCTCAACCAACTAATGCCCAAGAGATCTTTCAGGACCTCTTAAGTTGGTTCACATGTGCAATATAGTAAATGAAGGAATGTTTAATATGGATTTGCAATTTCATTTTTGCCACAAGGAGGATCTGAGCATGCCCAGGGAGATTCAAGTGTTGGAGACAACCAAGTAGACCCAGTCCAAGCCCAGTAGCTGGGTAGGGAGAGATGAGTCTTTATTTCAACTTTGCTTCTTTTTGGAAGTCTTGGAGACCAGACACTTACCGATGGAGCTGGTGCCCGTGGAGAGGAAACGTGGGCTGGTCGAACTGGAGGTGGTAATTTAGAAATAATCCTGGAGTCCCACGTTGTTGAGGACGCAAGTGTGCCTCAGGATTACAGCCTCCCATGTGATGGAGGTGGACTTTGGCATTCCCCTGGGAGAACTGCTCAGATATTTCTGCAAATTGCTGGGCTCAAGAGCATGAGGGATGTAGAGTAAAAAGGCCCTCATCCCCTATCCATTCTCTGATCCCTTGTACGCTTACAAACACTGAACATGCACAATCTAAAAAATGTTTCATATCACATTTCTGCTCAAGGTGATGAGGTTCTATTTCACCAGAATTAAGTGTGTTGCCAAGAAAGATGCATCCATCCCACCGGCTATAAACAGCGCTTTGATTTTGTGGGCAGCATCCACCGACTCTGCCCTCAAGTATTTATTTTAGTGCCCGAGTTTCATAAATGCTATAGCAGATTCTCCTCTCTCCTAAATCCACTGCAGGCAGCCAAAGCTTTTGACCTTGCAACTGCCTGTTGCTTTCAATGGTCTGTAGCCAGATAGCTTGTTTTCCTTCCGATTGCTTTCAGTTTCAAACAAATAGCGTTGCTGTGGGTAAAGCTCAGCCCACATTCCAATATCTCACCACATAATTGCACTGAATTTGACCACAAGCTAATAAGTAAAACTGCTCTGCAGTCAGGTGCTCAAATTCTGCTCTTGCTTACATCCATGAAATGACCCGATGATTAGTTGCATTTTGTAGCCCTGGTAAATGGGTCCTCCTCTGCCAGGGTCTCTAGACACCTAAAGGATAAGGTGGCTTCTGCAGCAGAGTCTGCCTCCTCCATGGGGAGAGCAGGCAGGGACAAAAACCCTGCAAGCAAACTTTCTGTGCCTGTGTGCATGCCTCTTTTTTAGCTGTTTCTCTTTTGAGAATCTCAAGGTAGAGATGCATGTGCAAGACTGAGCCTTTCAAGCTAAGATTATCCCTAATTTGCAGAATATTCCTTGAGGAAAATAATAATCAAATTCCTAATAGTCAAAAATTTCACTTTTCAGTAGTACAGCAGAAATTCGTCTTGATGTCTCTGAAAACTGAGAGATCGGAGCAATCTGCAACTTCTGTGATCTGTAACCCACTCATTGAAGGGAGCTGGGATGATCTGTCCAGAGAAGGATTGCTCTGCGCTTGCCCTGTTTCATATATTCTTTCCCCAAATATCCACAATGAGCACTTTTGGGGAGGAAATATAAGATCAGATTTGTGTATTCTGCTTATATACTTACCCAACCTTGCTGTCTAATCAGAATCGGTAAAAACCATGTTCTTAACAATTCCATTGCAACAGAAAATTCTCTTCAGCAATTAATGAATGAAGATTTGCAGGAGATCAAAAATACTTAGGTAAACCTTGATCTTTATCAGTACAAGTGGCAGACCAAAAACTGAGGAAGAATTAATTGTGTAAACTAGTAGTTAGGAGGTTTTTCTGCTAATATACCTTCTTGCTAACGGGTTAGGCAAAGTGGGAATGTAAATATGTCTCAGACATATTAATGATATTTGCTGTTTGGGTCTGATGATGGCAAAATTTGACCAAATGAGGCTGAGACAGGTTTGTGGGGGAAAAGGGTTTGCCTGAAAAACATCTGAACATGTATCCTCATTCTAGTTTTTCCTTGTGAAGAACCAGCGTTAAGCAGCTAAAAGAAATAACAGCTTTTTATATCATTTGTGTTAAGTGAACAGAGCTTGTCAAACATGTTCAGATGGGAGATTTCAGTTGGGAAAGGCCAACTCAACAGAAATTTGGAAAAAACAACTTTTGCAAGGACACATAGATTTAATCCCTGTATTTGTATGGAATTACGGTGGCATTTAAATCAAGTCAGAAAGGTTTGGTTTGATTTTGTGATTTCCAATATATTTCAATGTGCAGAAAAATCAAAACATGGATGGCTTGAGAAATGTTTTTAGAATTGTTCCTTTCATAAAAATTCTTGTGTATACATATGTGTATATATATGTATACATACACAAATAAAAATAAAAAAATTATAAATACTTATATGTATGTATCTATGCGTGTCTTTTATATGTACAAATAAATATATATATCTTGATTTGGGATGAAGCAGGATAGGAAATTTGAAACTGTGACTCAGTCTAATACCAACAGTATCATTCAGTTGATATATTTTCAGTTATAGATTTAGTAAAAGAGCTTATTTCCCTTCAATTTCCTGATGTGGTACATTTTTGGATTTTCTTTTATTTGCTCTGTAATGGGGACTAACATTCATCTCCTGACAAATAGGTTATACCTGTATGCAGAAGGCTGTTAAAAGCGCAATTTTGTTACTGTCTGAAAACTAAAATATCTTCTTCCTGCAATCCTATAGCCTGTTTTAATTGTCAAAAATCAAATTCCAGCTTTATATGCATATGATTGTATATATGGTAATGTAAAATTTCTTTCCTCTCCTCCCTAAATTCATGCCTTTTTTGAAATAAGACTGAATCTAGCAGGGGATTTCTGATGTCTTTCAGTTCCCATTGCCAGCTGGTGGGACTAGGTCCTGGTACCAAGGCTCTGGTCCATTTGGGGGAGTAACTTCACCATCAGATGGATGCTTTTTCTCTAGGACAGATGATCAACAGCTGATGGCAACACTTCTCCCCACCCTGGGCATCTTCTCTGGATGGCTTGGCTTAAAAATAAACCCCAGGGTGGCTGGGGGATCCCGGGGTGAAGGGAGGGTGGTATGAAGTCCTCAAGAGACATATTGAGGAAGGAATGCCCACCACCACGCTCCTCCCCGGTGAGATGGGGAGGACTACGTGCCTTGCTGGCAAATGCATCTTTTTGGGAACATAGCCGACGTTCCTCACGTGCACCGGCTGTTGGGGAGGAAAATCCCCGAGGAAACCCCCTCTGTCCCCACCAGCATCCAGGCTGGAGTCCTGACCTGTCCCTCCCCGTGCAGGGGGACATTTCTGGAGCATCGTGATTTGCCTTTGCTGCCGCTGCCGAGCACCCCCAGCCAAAACACATTAAAGGCTGCGCGGGACCTGCCATCTCTCTCAAATCCATCTTCCCTCGAATCGCTGTATTACAACCAAACAGGATTTGTTCCACTACAATTTGTCAAGATTGGACAAGGCCTCAAAGTTGGCGGAGACATATATTAAAGGTTTCTCAGGGATTGGAGCGAGAGAGGCAATTACCTTCCCGGGCTCAGAGACGAGGGAGCGCGGCTCCCATCCCTGTTGCATAGCGCAGGAGGGCTGACGGGGTTTCTCTTCCTTCCCTGCCAATAAATAAAAATAAGATAAATACCCCCTCCTCCCTCCCCAAACCACCACATACTGCGAGTGGAAACCTAAAACGACGGCGGGCTGGCTCGGTGGGGAGGACAGCTGCATGTGTGCCGGCATCGCAGCCACCTGCATCCAGCCACGGTGACCGTCCCCAACCGCCGTGGCAGCGGGGGACGGACCCCAGGACCTGCCCTGACCTGAAGAACTTGTCCCCAGAAGGGGCCAGCATCTGTCATCCTTCTTCTCTGGCTGTGCCTGATCCCTTCATGGCACCTGGGAGGGCTGGAGACCTTGCAGGGTGTTAGGGGATGAGATGGGGGTGCACTGGGGATGGGTGCCCCACACATGGCACCCCAACACAACGAGGGTGTTCAGTTGCAACCACCAACCCCTTTAAGCCTTTAATTTCAGGGAAGAGGGCTGGCTCACGGGGAAGGAGATGTCTGCTTGCATGGACCTTGGCAGGGGAAGGGGTGGAAGCAGCACAGAGTCATGATTGGGGCACCAGATGGGGCACTTCTGGGAAGGTGGGAGGAATGAGATCATGGCTCTGGAGGGATGCCAGCCCACCCAGGATGGGGAGATGACATTTTGTGCCAGCCAAACCACTCTGCTCCCGTTGATGTAAATAGTGCAACATCTTTGGGGGACCTGTGCTGCTTAGAGCTCACCTCCCTCTCCATTATTTGCCCCCCAAAAGTAATTTCCAGGGCTCTTCCGCCCTGGGAGGAGTGGGGAGTGGGGGAAGATTACTCCAGGAAAGAGATTGTCTCTGAGGGAGTGTGTCTTTGAAAATATCTCCTCTGCACAATCAGGTGCGTGTTACCAGGGCTGGCTCGTGTTAGCTTTCATTTTGGATAATCTGGAATAACTCCAGTGAAATCACCAGGGACTGCAGTGGAGTAGACCCAGCGTGAGTTGAAACAGAAATTAACCCTTGGCACATGCCCATGGATTTATCTGAAGGCCCTTTGTAGGCAAAAGATTTTATTACACTGGCTTAAGTGGGCTTTGGATGGAGCCTCTAGAAAATGCAGTGGAGGGTTGATAGAAACCTACCTAGCTAATTTGTCAAATAAATCACCAGCATTCGCATTCAGTCATCTGAAATGGAGGTGGCACAGTTTTAAGTACTGCTCCAGGATCCCTGGCTTTTGTATCTTCTGGATTATTATTATTTAATTATATTGAAGCTGCATTTGGAAGCTGGTAGGCACCAGTTACCAGGTGAGAGCTCCCTGCATATTATGAGTCGTGGAAAGATTTGATCTTTCTGTTCTGATGATGAATTTTCACTGATGATATTAAGCTTATTTCAAATTAGTTTAAAAAAAAAAAAAAGTGTTTTCTATTTTGAGCTGAAAGGGAAGCGAAGAAATAACTCCCTACTGAGAGTAATTCTTATCGTTTCAAGATATGATGACAGATGAAAAGGAACTTCAGAGCTGATATAAAATGAGATTCCTAGCTTTGCAGGGGAAAAAGGGCCAATATTTTGTGGGAATTTTCATGGCAAATACATTCATTTATTTTTGTTGACAAAACATTGATTTGAAACGCTTTGATTGCCGTGCTCACATCTGACAATAATTGTATATCTCGTGGTGTTAATTTCTTACGGATTGTCAAAGAGAATTGAAAGCCAAACACATCACAAGTACAACAGGGAGAAGGATGGTTTTAACTTTCCTTTTCATTTTGTTTATTAACACAGAATATTTCCCTACGTTGGTTTCTGGCTGGAGATTGCAGTTTCTTTCTTTCTTAAAGGCTCAGCCATGCCGGCACCGCACTCCTGCTGACTTCCATGCTGAACCTTTTCTAGCCTCATTTTAGCACCGTTGGGTGCTGGGGAGTGAGGATTACGGCACCAGCCACTGCAAGGATTTTGCTTTTTGGGGCCTCGGAGTCTGTGCATTTCCCCTGGTGATGTACCCTGTCTGGCCTCCATCCTTGAGCATCCTCTTCCTCATGTGAGCGTTAACAGGGTGTTATGGGTCAAGGCTCTCTGTCCCGGTGTGATGAAATCCCCTGATGTTTAGGAATAATGAAATTACAGGATCCCCTCTCCGGCAGGGCAGGAGGGGCTACAAAGCTGACCACATCATTGCTTGTTTTTTTTTTCTTAGTAGTTTAACTTCCCAGAAGCTGCTGGGTGACCTGTTAATGGAGGAAGGCTTGTCCCACACTTAGGGCATCAGCGTGGTGCTTAAGACATCGGGTTTGACACCTGGAGCCCTGGCTGGGCAGCTGGGAAAGTCGCTTAATCTCCATGTGACAATGGAAAATGGAGTTGGGGCTATTTTCAGCAGCTCTGTCTCATTGGTGTTCTTTATAGCAGAGTTTTTCTGATGTCTGAACTTGTCTTTTACCTATGCAATCAAGGGAAGGTAAGAATCTCTCCCTGTTTACAGCAACTGCAATTAACAGACTTGCTTCATTACCTGCAAGAAAGGTGTGACTTGCATTGTGAGCAAACCCACATGGCTCATATAAAGTTCTAGGTGGTCTAAAGCCTCTCCATCGCCCTCCACCACTGAAGTGAAGACATGATGTCAGATTAACTCTCCCTTCCTTGGCTCTCGGTCAGCCTGTAGAGGGGGATGGAGGGTGAGATATTTTAGGGTGGATTCACTGCTAATGGGGAAGCTTAACACCCCAAGGTGAAAACTGGGTTTAGAGCCCTGCCAGTGCCACGTCTAACCATGGGGCATGTCCCCTCCTTCTGTCCAGCTCCAGGAACAAGCCACAGCAGATGCAAGGAACCTATGTAAGAATAGGGCATTGCATTGAGGCTTCCCTGAAACACCTTCCTGGCCTGGATTTGGGATGGGGGCAGGGGTGAGAGACATCCTACTGTCCTTTGCTGCAATGGCTTTGATATCCATCTGGGAAAGCTTGCTAGGCCACCCCCCCTGGAGTCTGGTTCATTATTATGATAATTTATGTTCACACTTGCCTCTTTGTGGTTGTCTCTTCACTATGCATCAGGGCTTCTCAAGAATTCCTTCAAGTGGAAGATCTAACTATCTGAGCATGGGACTAATTTGGACGTGACTACATCAGCAATTGTATGCAGCCAAAAAGGGTATAATTAGGGAACTGCTGGCCTGACAGGGATGAATCTACTTGCAAACCACAGGAAGGACCAAGAGGAAGTTCATGGGGGTTGACATGGTCCTTGGGACAGCCCTACGCGCCCTTGTGCTGTGGCCTTGCAGGAGATGGGAGAAGCAAGTGCGTGCAACAACCCCTCCGTTCCCAGGAGGCAAGTCCCCAAACTGGCAGCCGGGAAGGGGAAGGTTGGACAAACCTCATGCCAGGTTGGGTCTCCTTTTCCACCTCTGCTCTCCTCCCTGCTCTTGGTACATGGAGGGCTGCAGGACGAAGGCAGAGGTGATGCGCAGAGGACCCGTAGCCGGAAAGCGCTGGCATGACTGAAGATGCCACTTAGACTTGCTGTCTGCCTGTCTTTTTTGCCTCCTCTTGTTCTTTATCGCTGCTGCTTTCATGCTCTCTCCCTCCCTTGAGCTTCTCGCAGCCCTCCTGGTTGCCTTTCCCTGCTGATGGCCAGCTCTGGTTGGATTAGGTCAGGGGGCTACAGAGACAACAAGAAGGACAGGGAACCATGCCAATTTGTCCCGCTTCTCCCTGTCTCCCTATCTGTCATCCCCAGTCCAGATTCGCTTCCCCTCTTTAAACAAGATCTCAGCTGACCGTAAGGCTTCTGTCACTCCGACTACCAAAATCAAACCCCTTCCCTCATCAAATCCCTAATCAGCCGGAACGGCACTCTAAGCCGTGCTAAATTGACTCCTCTCCGCTCCTTCTGCTGACCACTGCCCTTCAACGAGCCGGCCCCATCTCTGACTCCGAGGGCAACATCGCATCTAATTATATTTCCCCTGCCTTTCCAAATCCTCTCAGGCACCCGGACAAGCGCAGGTATTGAGGAGGGTGGGAGGATTAATGGAGAACTCAGTCACGTATTGCAGCGGGAAACATGTTGGAGCTGTGCACGCTGGCATGCTTGGGAGGGATGTCCGTGGGGCAGGCATGGGAGGGCTTCTGCTCGTAGGGACCGGGCAGCAGGCAAGGATCCTGGTGGAGGTGGTGGCATGGTGAGACATTGCGGGTGAACGTGGCAACACTGTGNTGGGGTTAAACCACAACACACATTCACCCCTTCCCAGGAGAAAGTGATTCCCTTCTGGCAGCCCAAGAAGGAAGAGAAAGGGATGGAGGGAGGATGGGGAAAATTTTGCACTATGGTGGCGCTCACATGTCCTCCAGGATTGTCTCTTAGCTTGTTTTCCAGGAGAAAAGAAATATCCCTGTGCCTACAACCAGGCACTGAAAACATCCTTGCAAATGGCTTTATGATAATTGCCCTAGGAGTCTGAAAACATATTCAGAAGGCGGCACTGAGTTTTCTTAACTGTGATATAAAAAAAAGGAACAACCATGAACAGTGGTTTAAAAGTGCTGTAGAGATCTGCTCTCCCTGCAGAACAAGCTTGGTGAAGGGTCCTCTGCTGCTTGGTCAGGTTGGCCAAGAGAGGTCAGAGCTTCTGGGACCATGGGAAGACATGGAAGGATGGGAAGTCATCCAAATCTGGAGCTGGGATGATGTTCAAATTTGCACTGATGCCCTCAGCCATGTTAGCAGTGCAGGGACTAAAGCATCCTCAAACCAGGGTGAGAAGGTCGGTGGAGGTGGTAGTAATGTGAGGGGGTAACATCTGAGCTAAGCCAGCAGTGAAAACCTACCCCCACGGTATGGGGAGTCAGGATGAAGAGAAGGATGTGATTTATTCCATTTTCCCCACTCCATAGGATTTTCCCCGATATGGCATGTTCCTGCCAGGAATACCTCAGTGTCAAATCTTGAGGCTGCATTTTCGTCTGGGAGATGTGAATGGATTACCGAGTGAGGGAATTCAATTAATTTGATTATGCGTAAATAAACTTGGGCTTTGGAAATGGAATTAGTGCGGGATGTTTTAATCAAAGGAGAAGATGAATAGGCAGTCGGATAATGCCCAGGCACTGGTCACAATAACCACAATTTATAGCTTGTGTTGCCACATAGTCAATTTGAGTTTAATTTCATTCCATTGCTCGAGCTCTTTTTTATGGCAGCTCTCTCTGATGGAAGTGGGGTGATGAGAGACGCCTGTTTTTTTGGTGTTTAGAAGTCAAAGGTTATGCTTCCCTGGGATGTTCAAGATCACGGTCCTTTTTCTGCTGCCTTTGGGGTGATCTTTCATAGTGCCCAGAAGTGAATTTCTCCCCTGGCTCCTGCAGCATCTCCTGGGACCTACTCCTTCAGGTGATTTAAGATCTGGAGAGCACAAAAGATGGGCTAGCAGAGCTCACAGCGATGGAGAGATGGAGTGACCTTCAGTCTCTCTGTTCAGCCCCTCTAGAGAAGGAACGGAGGTAAGTAGATGTGCCATCATAACCATGAATATGAACTGAACGGGGATGGTGCATCCAGTCCACCTGGGGGTTTTGATTCCTGCCTGGTGGTTATGCACCTCCCAAGTGTATTTCGACTGGTCCTCCCAATTCCAGCAGTGACACATGCTGTGGACAAGCAGACACCATAGCCCAAGGCAGGTGATTCTGGGTCCCATCCTTGTGCTTAGCCCAGCTAACCTCTCCTGAATCCCAGGATCAAATAATAATTCAGGTCGAAAGAGAGCAAGAGGTTTTCTACTCCAACCTCTTGCTCCAATGAGCTTCAGCACAACCTCTCTGGGCAACCTGTACCAACTCGTGACCATCGTCCTCATGAAATCAATTCTCCTTATATCAAGCTGGACCCTCTTTCATTTCATCTTAGGTTTTCTCTCTTGAGGACGGTGACACTGTGCCCATCAGGGGAGCAAGGCAGTGGGGTCAGAGCCTGCCCCAATTTCTGCTGCGGGAACCACCCTTGGCTGGTGATGGATGTCAGCCCTGGCTCTGGCATCTTTCCCTGGGCAACACCAGAAGCTGTGGCCTCTCTCTTTTCCAATCAGGGGCACATATCTCCAGGTAGTTGCAGAAACCAAACCCTGAGAAGGGGATGTCCAGTGCTTGTGCTTCTGATGGGAAGCTGCTGGTCCCACCAACACAGGCCTGGAGATGACCACTTTGCCTGGGATGCCCCGTGCATGTGAGCTGTGTGCTGGAGTTACGTGTCCACGGGCTCTGGATTTTGGCGTGCGGGTCAGGCTGGGATGGGACTCGTTGCTGGGCTACTAGAGGGGATGAGGGATGGGGATGATTTGCAAGCAAAGAATATAAAGCCAGTGCCTACCAGGTGATGCCAGCTCTTGACTTCTCTCCCACTGCCCAACCACTGTCATACACATATTTTGCCCTCTCAGACGTTGTGTGTCACCTCACACTTACAGACCCACATTTTTGGAGCTTGCATTGATGCTGTCCCTGCTGCAGGCACAACCGACCGCATTCTATTCCCCCAAGCCCACATGGGCAGCTCCACGCCCCTGAGTCAGCAAGCAAGTCTAACTAACAAGTCCAGCTTTGGGTACAGAGGGTGGCCTGCCTGCTGCGAGTGATCTGGCAGGTCTGGATGTATTGGGCAGCTTGTGGGAAAGAGTATGATGGGGAGCTACTTAGAATCATAGAATCATAGAATCATTAAGGTTGGAAAAGACCTCTAAGGTCATCGAGTCCAACCATCAACCCAACCCCCCCATGCCCACTAAACCATGTCGCCAAGCGCCTCATCTACACGTCTTTTAAATACCTCCAGGGATGGGGACCCCACCACTGCCCTGGGCAGCCTGTGCCAAGGCCGGACCGCTCTTTCAGGTAAGAATTTTTTCCTAACGGCTAATCTAAACCTCCCTTGGCGCAACTTGAGGCCATTTCCTCTCGTCCTATCACTTGTTACTTGGGAGAAGAGACCGACCCCCCCACGCTCCAACCTCCTTTCAGGTAGTTGTAGAGCGCGATGGTGTCTCCCCTCAGCAACGTCTCAAAATAGTCTTTATGCACTGTATAACAATATCCTCCCTCCCTAGGTGTCAGGGACACCTGCACGCACACACACACTGACCCACAAAGTTAAATTTGGTCCTATGTCTTCTCCGGGAGCTTGGCATAACAGAGCAAGTCACATATTCAAAGGAGGAAGATGTCTTCTCTTCTCTTCCCTTCCCTTCTGACCTCTCCTGCCCTGGTGCCCAGCTCCCTGCGGAGGAAGGGAGTCAGGCCCGTGCATTAATGAGCTATTCCATTACTGACTGCAGATTTGCAAAAATAATAATAACAAAAAAAGACCACTTCCTTTCATTCTGTGGAACAAAAATAGCAAGTTCCAACCCATAAAATTTTATGAACAACAATAAAAAGAAAATGTTGTCCCCTCTATTGAGTTGTTTAAGAGGCTGCTGCGGGATTTGCTCACCTTGTCATTCGTGCACTCCACAACAGGGACATAAATTTTATGAAACAAGTGTAAGACTCAAGCTCACACAGACATGCACATACACCCACATAGGAGGGAAAGGGAGAAGGAGCAGGAAAATCCATGGTGGGTTAAACAACTCTGGTTTGTACGTACATTTATTTTACAGTGAATAAAGGATCGTTGTCAAAGCACAACACAACACTGTACCATTTGGTTGCTCCCCATCCTTCGCCTATAGATCACTTACTCATGATGTTTATCCTGCAGGCATTAAGTTCTTGCTCACCTCAATTCAGATCAAAGACTTCAGCAAGGGTCTTTGGGAGCAGGAGGGGATGCTCTAAGCACCGGGCTGATCAGGTGTCATCTTTGCCTTCACTAACTGCAATTTTCTGATGAAAAATCATTTCATTAAAGAAAAAAGCCAAATACCTTTCTTGATCAGCCGTGCTCATAACTGTCTGAGGTGAAATTTCCAACACTGCTCTTAGCCCAATAGAAATGCTCCAGAGTCAGTTCAAAGAAAAATGATATTTTCAATACAATGACAACAAAATCAAATGTATTTCCACCTACTTCGCAAATTCACGTAAAAAATTGTGCATTTTTTCTCTGAGAAGCTGTAGAGTAATACTGGATATTGGAAGCTGTTGTTCTGGGACATCAAAACATGGCATGGGATGAGCCTTACAGGGCAAGACTTAAATCAATAAGCTTTGAGCCTGGGAAAATAGGACGTTCATCGGAGATGTGTACAGCCAGCACACGGGGTTTTTTCCCTTGCAATGTTTTGCATGTGAGGAGCGATTCTTTCATCTGGATTATTCCCTCATTAAAACTAAGGGCTGTCAGATTTGCTGCCAGGATCAGGGCTAAGCTTCCTAAAGTGCTCGCATGGGTAGCTGTTCATTTGTGAGGGCTTTAAAAGAGGGCTGCGCTGAGATTTGTGACATTAGGGGGACAAACCCCATTTTGCATGCAGATTTGAAGACCATTTAGGAAGTCCTATCTCCCAATCTGCCTGAGGTAGAGTGAACCAGAGCTCCTTTGCGTGAGCACCCTCCTATCTACACGCTGGAAAAGCTTGAGGAGAAAACCCAGCCACTTTATCTCCACCCCTGCCCCTCGGATTTTATAAAGAATAGGAAACCACCCTGGAGATTTTTGCCGTTAAAAAGGACATTCATGTGAACACACTTAAAAATTTCTGAACTCCCTGAATCTCATTATTTCTGAATAAGCTCTTGCAATTAATTTTTTTTTTTTCAAATATCTGCTTTGTTTTGCAGCTGCTGTCTCTCAGGATCTCAAGTCCTTCTGTAGGACATGGCAGAGGGGAATTACCAAAGATCCCTCAGGGCAGTGTGAGCTCCCTGAGTCCCCCCTGACCTGCTTCTTCACCCCCCAAAACTGGTGAACCTGGAAGTACTTTTTGTGCTGCTCTTTCTGCTTAGCTGCTGGGATGCTGTGACCACCAGAGAAAGGGGCAGGATGAGGCCACTTGACAGGGTATGTGAAGAAAGACGTTGGCAGAACATCGCTGATGGATTCGTCGTGGAAACCTAGGGTGCTGTTTCCTCATCCCACCTCTCATGCCTGCCTAGAGCCTGGACACTGACTCCCAGAGATTATTACTAAATCCAAAATCCCCCAAGAACAGAGAGTAGGACCCAGGAGTCCTGAGCCACTCAACCCTGCTTCAAATGACCATTTTCTTCATTTGCTGCTTTTCCCCAGATCTGCAAAGGGAAAGCCCAGATTTTGCCCCGTTCTGGGACCAGCTACTAAATGACACAGTGGGGAGAGGACCCAGGATTCTTGCCCCCCTGCCCCATCACTGCTCACAGCCCCCGCGCCTCCAGTCCTTCCATTCCCCCTGTGCTAAACTCTTTTCCAACTAATCTGAGCAGTTGGCAGATTTTGTGTGTTTAATGGGCTGCGGACGGCACGGGTAGTTAACCGTTCGCAAACTGCCTGGTGATACCAATCGCATTATCATAGCCGGCAAGAGATTAAGGCTCCAATTAAAAAGTGACAGGGCAGTGACCAACCGTGAGCAGCCTGGGTTCCCAAAGAACCAATTTAGGGACTGATTGAAACAGTAATGGGGTGGGAGCAGGGTGGTCCCTGGGAGGTAGCGCATGTTCCTGTAATCAGGGGTGTGTGGGGGGGTGTGTGTGTCCCCAGGGCTACTTAGGGAAGGATTTTCAAGAGGTCTTGTTGGACAAAGGGAAGAAAGAAAAATTGCTGCAGCCGTGTCTGCTTTGGTTATACCAGATCCCTGCAGAACCAGGATGGCTCTTGCACCTGTGGAGTAAGGGGTAAGCTGTGATGGGCATGAGCTACTGCTCCAGGATCTCAGCTTTTTCTTGAAAAGCCACTTCTTTCATTCCCTCAGCATCAGTACCTGTTTTATTGGGTTCTCCCCTCTGCTTCCAAACCTTTTTTCCCTCCCTCTACCTTTCTCCCAGCAGGAGCTGCCCAGCCTGGTCTTGGCTGTTCAACACCAGGCAGCAAAATACAATGACCTGCATTGCAGGGAAGCCTTGAACTGGTTTTGTTGTTTTTTTTTTTTTTTGTGATGGATAAGACAATGAAAGAGGAGCTTCTGGCTGAGCCTTCCCTGGAAAAAACTATTTATCCGATGGGGAAGCTGGGAAGGGGAAACAGTGAGTGTCTGCAGAGATGTTGGAGGAATGGGCAGCACTGGCAAGCTCACAGGGAAATTAATAATTCTGTATTAGGACCAAGGGTCATACAATGCACGGTAAATAATAGATGGGAGAAAACAGCCCTGTGAATATTTAGTTCTCAAGCGGTTGCAGTCCAGGCTCTGCACTCAGGGAAGGAGCAGTCCTGTGAAAAAAAAAGGCCATGAGCTGCTTTTGAACCAGCACAACCATTTACACAGGCAAAGGCAGGGACTGAGGCTGACCAGGCAGCTTGGGAAGCTGCATCTCACATGCCTATGCTATTTAGTTTTGGAAACTCAGCCTGCTAGCACTGCCCTGACCTTTTCTGGGTCTATTTGCCAGGGTAGTTTGTCACCCTGCATGGAGAATTTAATAGTATGGGCATGGGCTCTTCTGTGCCGACTGGTCTCAGTGGAGGCCCTACTGCAGAGATATAACCCTTAAATCCTAACTTGTGGTGCCTGATCTTGCAACCTTCATCCCCTTTGCTCTGCACTTTGGGGATGTGTATTGTTTCATAGAATCATAGAATCATAGAATCACTAAGGTTGGAAAAGACCTCTAAGATCATCAAGTCCAACCGTCAACCCAACCCCCCCATGGCCACTAAACCATGTCCCCAAGCGCCTCATCTACACGTCTTTTAAATTCCTCCAGGGGTGGGGACTCCACCACTGCCCTGGGCAGCCTGTGCCAAGGCCTGACCACTCTTTCAGGAAAGAATTTTTTCCTAATGTCCAACCTAAACCTCCCTTGGCACAACTTGAGGCCGTTTCCTCTCGTCCTATCGCTGTTACTTGGGAGAAGAGACCGACCCCCCCTCGCTCCAACCTCCCTTCAGGCAGTTGCAGAGCGCGATGAGGTCTCCCCTCAGCCTCCTCTTCTCCAGGCTGAACACCCCCAGTTCCCTCAGCCGCTCCTCATCAGACTTGTGCTCCAGGCCCTTCCCCAGCTCCGTTGCCCTTCTCTGGACACGCTCCAGCCCCTCAATGTCCTTCTTGGAGTGAGGGGCCCAAAACTGAACACAGGAGAAGGGTGTATGAAGCAAGTTTGGACTCTTCTTGTCTCTGTTACAAGTGCAAATAATCATGCTCTGTCTCCTCTCCTCCCCCTTCACCATCACTCCTCATCCAGAACACGCACCTACGTCCTTACCAGGTGCCACTCTTCTCCCCATCTGTCCAGTTTGCACCTCTCTCTCTAACCTCTCTTCCCAACTTTCCTCCTCGTGCTGCCAAGCTCTTCTACAATCTACATTTCCAGGGGTGTGGGCTCCCTTCTGAGAGCAGAATATCACCCTGGGAACATGATCCTGGTCGATAACTATTGACTGATAAACTAACAATGCATTTCAGTGCAAGCCTGTCGATTGGTGGGATTGATTTATCTGCTCCTCTTTCTCCAAAGGGCCGACTCCTCTGACAGGCTCCTGATTTACAGTCGGGGATGGGAGGGCCAGGACAGTCAGGCTGCTGCTCTCCATCAGTCATGGATTCAGCTGCTGAGGCTTTTTGCTTTTTGGAGAGGGATGGCAGAAGTGTTTGTGGCTGGAATGAATCCAGGGGAAGGGATGGACTCAGAGGGGCAGATTCTACACCAAGGTCTTCAGTTAGGTCTCTGGTAGCCTCGGGTTAGTTTTCTTCTTCTGGCTAGCGATGTGGGCTGGAGTTTCCAAACAGGTTGCAATTCTAGAGAGCTACTCACCCATCTTGATGGTGGTCTCAGGTTTCCATCACTTAGAATCATAGAATCACTAAGGTTGGAAAAGACCTCTAAGATCATTGAGTCCAACCATCAACCCAACCCCCCCATGCCCACTAAACCATGTCCCCAAGCGCCTCATCTACACGTCTTTTAAATACCTCCAGGGAGGGGGCCTCCACCACTGCCCTGAGCAGCCTGTTTGACAAACAATCATGCAAGCATAACCAACCTTCTCTTTAAACAACTTTCCCCAATTTAGGACGCGGTAAAGCACAGACAGATCAAGTGATTTAAAGCAAGGGCACAGCCAGGAGAAGAATTTAGGATTCCCAGGGTGGCATGCTTGGGCACAAGAGACCTGCCTTCCCTCCTTCAGTCATCTGCACTGTCTAGTCTGTCAAAGCTCCTGAACGATCCCACCACGGGTTTGATCCCTTTGTGCTCTGTATCACAAGATCCATGCACTTCACCTTCCTCTGCAGTTAGACACCACCGCTACTGGTTTTGTGAAACCAGCTGGCTCAGAAGAAAATAAACTCAGTCTCACTGTCTTGCTACTAGATATGAATACAAAGAAGCATATTCCTGTGTTTTGGGACAGAGACATTCAGACTCAGATCCCCATTCACACAACATCGGTGCTTATCAGAGTGCCTGACAAGGGAATGCAATCCCATCTTAGGAAGTGCTCCAGGATTTTCCATGAGCAGGTGATGCTTTGACCTTAAATACCCACAATGCTAGGTAAGTGAATTGCAAGTCTTTCAAAAGTTGCAGAGGATTAACTTTGAACTAAATCCCCGAAAAACCACATGGCTGGTGACATTTCGGTTGATCCCTGTTCTCCAGGCAAGGCATGCTAAGGTTTCTGCTCCAAAGCTCCATGCTCAGTTGGTCACGGTGGTGGCTGAACAGCTGGCGAGATTTCTACTCAGCATCACCTTTATCAACAATGATTTGTTTTTTGAGCCTTACCACCTTTCTTCCCTCCCTTAGAAACTTCTGTTTAAATTGTTACAGCCTAGAAGAGCTCATATTGCCCGTCCTCTCCAAGTAGGGGTTGTCCGGCCTTTTCCTTTGCTTCTGGTGCAGTGTAATAGCAGAAGGTACAAGAACACCTGAGGCAGGTATATATGGAGTCACCTGACCATCAGATGGGGTTGCAAAGGTTTGGGTGCAAATTAGGAAACCATGAGTCAGTGCCTGGCTGGGTGTACTGAATTATCCCATTCATAAAGTTCATAAACCTCTGACTGGTCCATCAGTTGGTGTAATGGAGTAATGGTGTAATGGATCATGACTGGCATCTGAGAAGCGCCTGGCCCAGAGCTATTCAGGGCAGAATGGGTCCATCAAGCAACCTGACGAGATCGCTTAATTGACAACCCAGCATCCAGAGAGAGTTTGAACTAGTATGTACATTTCAGAAAGCATTCATGTATGTTTTGAAGACATACAGGTGATCTTTCTTTCACTGCTTTGGGAAATATGTTCTGATGGTTAACTACCCCATCGAGAAAGTGAATCTTTCTTTTGTTCTGTGTAAATATATACACATATATAGCAACTGTATATAGAATGATAGAAGAGTTTGGGTTGGAAGGGACCTTTAAAGATCATCTA
This sequence comes from Pelecanoides urinatrix, assembly GCA_013400755.1. Taxonomy (NCBI): domain Eukaryota; kingdom Metazoa; phylum Chordata; class Aves; order Procellariiformes; family Procellariidae; genus Pelecanoides; species Pelecanoides urinatrix. The sequence continues at coordinate 307,145 of VZTQ01014633.1, read as the reverse complement.
GTCCAACCCCTCTGCCATGGGCAGGGACATCTTCCACTAGATCAAGTTGCTCAGAGCCCCGTCCAACCTGACCTTGGATGTTCCCAGGGATGGGGCATCCACCACCTCTCCGGGCAACCTGGGCCAGGGTTTCACCACCCTCGTCATAAAAAAATTCTTCCTTAGATCTAGTCTGAATCTCCCCTCTTTTAGTTTAAAACCATTTCCCCTTGTGCTGTCGCAACAGGCCCTGCTAATATATGCATCCATTCATAAGAATATATGGAAAGCATTATTTCTTTATTTATGTAAGTGTTCAGCCTTTGGAGACTGTTTTAATTTTTCAGATTTCTTCCTCATCCTTCCCCACAGATTGAACACGACAAGTTTTATTTCTCTTCTCACTGGGATTCTGCATAGGAGCGAGTGATCTTACAACTGATGTGAATGATAAGTCCCAAATGCACCTGATTGACTTTGATATCTTTTTTATTCTAGTGAGCTACATTTGCCGGTTTCCTTTGAAATGAAGCTTAAGGGCTGTTCTGTGCTACTGCACCAAATAAGATTCAGGAGTGAATGGCTCTGTTTCATCATTTGCCATGGGAAGTTGCACCTTTGCTAGCCAATGTCTACTTTGGCCATTGTGTCCTCCAAAATCCGTACTGTTCACTGGGATTGTGAGTCAAATGGGCTGGCAGCAGGTCTCACAACAGACGGCGAAACCAGAAAAGGAAGAAGTTTTCCTTTGAACTTCCTCTAGTGTCCTTCCCTTCTAGGACAGTGGCTGCTTTTCCCAATTCAGGAAAGTTTTTGTAAATCAGTTGCAAGTCCCTGGTGAGGGCAAACAAGAGGCCTAGATACCACCCATGAACTCAGAGCTGAATGCTGTGGAAGCAGAGAGGAACCTATGGTCTCTCAGTATTGCTGAAGTCCAGGCCAGGCTGCTCTGGAAAGGGTCTGCATCAGTGGTGGTAGGCTGGTGTTTCAAGTTCAAGTTTAAAGCATAGTTAGCACTAATTGAGATTAATATTTGTTTGAACACTGCAGCTAAAGAAGATTTGGAGTTGAAAGTTTTCCAGTGAGACTGTAGAAACTGTGCTAATTCCATAGTTATGGCATTTAAAAAAAAATTCAGTAGACAACAGATTTCGTTGTGTTGGCCAGCAGAGCATAGACACCAGCACGCTCATTCTCTAGCCATTCTTTAGCCCCAGCCTTTGCTAATTTTCTCTTACGTTGCCTACTGACTTAGCCAACAATTTCAGCCCAGCACTTATGAAATAACACTGAATTTAGAATTGTTGTTATTCTGGTCATATCTGTATCATACTAAAGACTGTACAAGGGTTATGACAAGACACTCTACTTTTCCCAGATTATTGAGAGTNGCTGGGGTTAAACCACGACATCCACTTTATTGGAATTAACTTTGGTTTTGGTGTTTTGGTACAGATGGGTTTTCAGAAGGATTCAAAGGTAATTTTTGGGCAGGCTTTGGAGAAAACTGTATATAGAGCACAGTAGAAGTCTAATGAAGTGTGGGAGAAATAAGAAACTGGACTGTAAATTCTGGATGCGATGGACACCGAAGATCAGACATGCCCAAACCACAGAGTTCCAGCAAAGAGTAAGGAGGACTTTATTTTTTTTCAGGAATATACAGGCAGAATGAGGAAACTGTAAGGTGTGTGTTTGGAGACCGTGGAGAGGGGAAGGAAGACAAAAGGTAAAAGACTTGGGAGGCTAAGAACTGATAGTTAACACTTCAAGGGCTGCAACTAAACAGTCTCATGTGGGCTATGGAGAAGGGACTTGCCTGTTGCAGTCCTGTCAGTCAGGTGTGAAGGTAAAGCCAGGCTGGAGGGTTTCCCTTCTTCAGAGTCAGCCACATGAGCAGCTCTTCTAGGAATCAGTTTTCTCTCTCCTTCAGGAGACTCTGTGTCTTGTGGAGGTGTGAAGTATGGTAAGAACTCAAGAGGAAGGTGATAGATCATCGTTCCAGCCATTGGCAGAGACTGCTCACTTGAGTTGAAGATGCAGCTAGTTCCTCTGGCAGCTGTTACTGATCCCTCCTTCCCATTCTTCAAGCTTTAATAGCCATTTCAACCTGAAAATGTCATAGAGTCTCACTGGGTAAGAACAATATGGAGCCCTTAAAGACCTAGAAATCAAGATAGGGGTGAAGCTGAAGGCTTCTCTAGCTGGAACATGGTGGGCTTCTCATGGCAAACCATCCATTGGGATTCCCGAAACCATAGCCTTTTTTGCTGAAGTATCTGGTGGATAAATGTCACAGGAGGTCTGGAGATGCCGGAAACCTTGCAAGGAACTTTCAATAAAAGCAAAGAAAAGCTTCTCGCAGGTTCTCCTGTCTCTAGTGTGTCTTCAATGAGGAACTGTGAAGGAGAGTACAAGAAGACATCTCTCCCCGACATGTTTTATCGAAGGACATGTCATAGTGTGGCCTTGTCAGCCCTTCCTGCTCATCACTCCAGACTTTGATTTTTAAAAAGGGAAGAGTGCCTCACTGATTGCTGCTGAGCTTGTCCAGCACCATAGGTCCATGCAAAGTGCAGTCCAGAGGGCAGGAACTGGGAAACGTATCCCATAGCAATGCAGGACACATATTAGCTTCTGCGTTTATCACCTTATCTTGCTGGGGAGGGCATCTTTCAGGCCTAAATCATTTCTCGTTCTCCATGTCTTTTGAAAGTCCTCTTGCTAGACAAGGATGGCCATATCTTTTCATCAGGGACTCAATGCTGGCCAACAATAGATGCCCTCTAGGACTGGTGGTATTTCCAAGGCCAACAGGGTCATTTTAATCCCACAGAAAGTTGTTGGTATTGCGAGGGCAGAAGTCACTGCTCTGTCCCATTTCCATCCTGGCTGGGAATGGAAGAGAATCCAGCTTTAAATTAACTTCCTCCACAGATAGCCATAGAGCANGTCGACCAGCACCCCCAGGTCCTTTTCCTCTGGGATGAAGGCTCTGAACTAATGTGGTGGTGTTTCCTCCCTCCCCTCCCCTCTCTCTCTCTTCAAAAAAAAAAAAAAAAAAAAAAGGGAGGGGGATGAGAGTCTGTCAAGTTGTTTGATCTAACATCCACACGCCATGTTCACCTTGGCAGATGGCAGGAGAGATGATTGCTTAGCACTGCATGTTTGACATCTCACAGAAATAGCAAGGCTGATGTGGTAGGCCTGTAGCCATTGGCAGCTGCTATGGTACCTACGCCAGGAGAGGGAGGTGCGGACTCCTCATTTCACACCTCCTGATGCAAAAAAAATGCTTTCGGGGAGCAACTCATGGTACATCTGCTTGCCCCCGCCACCCCCTCTTCCTCTCCCCCGTTGACTCGTGGTGGTGGTTGGCGGGTTGCGTGCTGTTGCTTGCTTTGTCACCAGCTTGTGTGACAGGTGAGGTGACACGGAGTCTGCAGAGTTGCAAAGGAGGTTGCTCCGGGGCTTTCCCACACTGGGGAGCTCGCTCCAGCGGGGGGGCGTGGGGGAGCTAGGTGGGAAAGCAGACAAACATCTGTTCACTTCTCCACTTTCTAAACAAGAAGGTGAACGGGGAGGAGGTGGCGGGAGAACGGTGCATTTGTGGCCAGCAAACCAGGCAAGCTAACCCTATCCAGGCTTCCAAGGGTTAAGGTTCACCCAAGCAGAGGGTGACCTCTCCATCTGCTCTAAATGTGAGGAATAAGGAATGACCCAAGGACTTCCTTTGCTCAGGAAGTTTGGGCATCCAAGTGTTGCAATTGTGTGTGCTGTTGCAAGAGTTGGATTTCCAGATGACCACTGCTGGGTGCATGTCCTGCCCTTTCTCAGAGCTGTGTCTGCTTGTGCAAGGTCTCTTGCCTGAGCCTCTGGTAGTGAGGCTCCTGCTAGTTTCCTGGCCTTGTTTAATTTGGTGTTGTGGAGGGTGAATTACCGTGTATGCTGGAAAGCACATATGCAAGAAAGTCAGAAAGCTGGGCGGAAAGTGAAGTTGGCTCAAAAAGCATCATTAGTCCATGAGCTACTCTCCCCACAATGCAAAACTGGAAGGACCTTCCTCTCGTCACCTGTTGCTGCAAGAAAAACTCAAGGAAAGAGATTCGGAGTCATAGGCTACAAGGGTCCGTGCTGCAATCACACCTGCCTCTGTAGGGCAATTTATACCTGAGAAGTTTATGGGAGCTGGAGTATAAGGAACATAACTGATATCACCATGGTATCTCCTGATAACTACCTCCTCCATGAATTTTCTAACTTCTTAAAGGCCACAGCCACAACAGTCATGAAATGCAACTGTCTTGGGTCGAGATTTATGGAAAAAGCTTGAATCAAAGACCTCCAGTGAGAACTCCCCATCTCCAAACCAAATCAGTCCCAAGCTGAGACCTTTAACTTGGGTGCCTCAACTGGGGAGCAAGCACACAAGGATCTGGAGATTGTTTCTCTAACTCATTGTAGCTATTGCCTAAATCATTACATTTTGTATGTTAAAACAATACTTAGAAGTGCAGCAAGAAGTGACTGGAAACTTGCATGACAGAAAGCATGAGAAGAAGGCAAGGCAGTGTGATGCTGGATGAAACAGCGCTAAAGCATTGGGTGGCCATGGTCTTCAACCAGCTGAAGAATCAAAGTAGTCTTCAAATGTCAGTTTTGATGAACTTCTCTGGAATTCGCCATTTCTCAGGGGCTTCATCTGGCTGGCTAAAGATAATGCCCACTGACATCTGAGGTATCCAACAGTATGGAAGTTGTTTGCATGGGATTAGGAGCTTTCGGAAAGGATCCACCTGAGCCCTTTTGACTGGCAACTGAAGGTCAACCAGGATACCTTAAGGTATCTCCAAAGGCACCTGTGTGGACAACTAGATTGAGTTCTGGAAATAAAAGGCATGGATGCTGAGCAGATCCAATGGGAACAGTGAGAATAACTTCTCTTGTCATAATGTGGCTCTGGGTTGGAGTACAGGATCAGTACAGTATCAGAGCTTTAATAGATTTGAATCAATCCGCTGTGGTTGAAACTGTTGCCATCTGATGGCTGGACCTGAAAACTGGTAAGGCTCAGTGTGGTTCCTAAGCAGTCCCCGATATGGCACCCCTTAATCATCCCCTGTGATGGCAATCTCTGTGCAATGAGTCCTTCATTAGCTCATTTTGAGACAGGAACAAGGCACATGAGAGGATTGCATGGCTGGTATTTCAACACTTCTCAATAGCTCAGCATGTGAAGAAGAGGATAAGAGAGGGATTTGCAAAGTGCATTGGGTTTCCTCTTTGTCCGTGTGCAACATCAGGAAAATTCCCTTTAAGGTGACTGCTTCTGTCCGTGATTCCAAATATTGCAGAGCCCTTTTCTGCACCCTGCCTTCTGAACAGTTTGCACTTCCAAGAGCCTTTAGTTTAGCGAAAATCACTCTGACACAAAGACCCCCCAAAAGCAATCCTGAAGCGTTAACTCTTGGGAGAGCATCATGGAGAGGGCAGAAGCGGGGGAAGGATAGTGCTGGAGGGAGGTGGTGTGTTTCACAGCTGCATGCTCTGTCTCTCCAAATGTGGGCCTGGCTGCCACTAATGGTTGCCCTGGTGCTCGGTGGCACTGCTGGCCGATGTCTGCTTGGAGGCCACCCTGCGAAGGAGCTGAGGTCACCGAGCAGCGCATGACTCCCGGAGCAGCTGTCAGTGTTATTTTTTTTGGCAGCCTCTTCTTCTCACAGCCGGAAAAACTGAAACCTAACCCCTCAATACACGCTTTGTTTTGGAATAAGCTGTTGGAATTGGTGGTTCCTGGGTCCAGCGTGGGATATAAGCTCCTGTCCATCAGGATGATGGGGCTGGGTGACAGCTTGCCTCTCTCACTTGCACAGGTTGGCAAGGGCTGGAATGCTGTTAGCCAAGCGCTTTGCTACCTGCGTGGGGGAGGAAGCATGGTCCTGTGGCTGAGATGCTAGATGTGGTCTCCAGAGGTCTAGAGTAGATGCAGAATAATGCAGAATCTCCTTGGCTTTGTGCAATGGCCCTACCTTTTTCTTCCTGGACTTTGTTTTGATCACAGGCTTTTTCAGGGGTGAATTGACTTTGGGCAGAGCCAGCACAGTGGGGTCTGGCCATCTGCAGTCCATGGTCAGTTAGCTAATAAGCTACTAATAATATTCTTCTGTAGGTCTCCAGAATGTAGACCATGGCTACAGGACTTTGCTTTCCTCATGCTTTGCGATCGCACTGCGTCTCACAGCTCCATTTCTAGCTAGTCATGTTGCAACGTAGAAAAGCTTCACGCAGTCAGCAAGAATCTGCTTCTTTCTTTTTGTCAGGGCATCCTAGAAAGCTTCGCCTATCTCAGATGCCTCGGTGCCCAAGAAGGAAAGTAACACGCTTTCTGAGTTTGTCATTTGCAAAATCAGGGTAAGTCCATAACTTTAAATTGCCAGTAGAAAACGACTGTCAGTGCGCTAATTGGGTATGTGCATAACACATAAACCCATAGGAGAGCTTTGAAACCAGCCACCCCAATATTCTGTGTGGATTAGCTTTACTGTAGCCTTCACACACAAGAATTGCTCTAAATGCCAGTGGCACAGGATGAGTCCAGCCCTCCCAAGTGCCTCGCAAGAACCCATGCGAAGTGAGCACAACTAAAATCCTCGTGTAGTAGCAATGCCTCTTGCCTTTGCAATCTGTAGATAATGCTTTCAGGTTCCCCTGACTTTAGTACAATTTTCCTCGACTCTTTAGATGGGTTAATGTCACTGACTGTTTGAACATGGGTCGATGTGAAGATGAAGTATTGACCAGCTAGCACCAGATTTCACAATATTCTGGTGGCTTTCTCCAAATGGAGCTTTGTATGGGATGGGGGGGTCTCAAAAATTTCACAGTCTATCCATTTGTTTCTTCTCTTGTCCACCGGTGTTTGGAGCAGATCCTCTGAGAACATCCATTGCTTCATGTTAATTTTCTGACTTGAGTTTTTCAGAGGTTTCATCTAAATGGTTTAATTTATCCCCCAGGCTTGCAATTTATCTAAACTTTTCTTTTACCTTCCCCACAGTGGTCAGAACCAAAGCTTTAAACCTGAGATGTGATCTACCTGGGACTTTCAAACACTCATTCAGCCAGCGTTGGAAAACTCCAAGCACATTTGTTGAACTAAAAGGAATATTGATCCCAGGAGAGTTCTTACTACTCAGCCCGAGGTGGTAAATTTTGCAGTTCAGTAAACAATGAATTTCCTCTGCACACCTTCCCTGGACTCTGTGTAGCAGGAACTTGACTTCTCCAGTATTATATCTTGATTCTCCACAGCTGCACTGCAGTGACAACCTATCCTCTCCTTTTTCCTATGCACTAACTATTACTGATGCTCTGAGGTCTGGGGAGGGAGTTAGAGACATATGGATGGCAATGGTATGTGCTTTCTCTGTACTTCTCCCCATCGCCCTTCTTTCTTGTTCATGCTTAGTTAAAGTCTCACACCATGTGTGTTTGGACAGCTGCTTTCTGCATGGCTCAGCCGTTCACCCCAATGGCCCAAGGAATTCCTGGGAAATTGCAGGAATCACTAGTTCTTTTTTTTTTTTTCTTAATACCAGTTTCAAGTAACTTTTGTTTCCAATGTGATATTCCCACTGAAGAAATCTGTACAGCCTGCAACACACCCGGGTCCTGCTGTACATGGGAATGGTTACTTTTACCATCCCTGAGTTTGGTCCACCCTCTTCTAACGAGCTAAACTGATTGGACACTACGTTAAATGCTTTATGACTGTTCTGTGCATGGAGAGGGATAGATAAGATGCTGCCTTTTCCACATTCTTGAATGAAAAAGCTCTTATATCACCTTAAAACACAACGTCAGACCTCTCTGAAGACTGCTCTTTAGTTGAGAGGGCATTGCAGCTTCACCAGATGTCTTGGGTGGGACACTGATACCCTGCTGAATAACTCAACTCCAACTTCTCTTCAAGGAATTCTCATTCACTGCCAGTGAATGAAATTCATGTCCCTTCCCAGATGCCAACCATTGGCCACAGGATTTAGATCCCTTCTCGTGTACCCTATATTTGAGACATGCATCTGGCTCGCTGCATGTGATAGCACCCTTACGTGCATCTTGATGGAGTCACGCCGCCAGTCAGCTACATAGCGTATCTCTGGGCTTGCCTGCTTGGGGAGCAGGAGGGAAGCTAGTCCGTTTGCTGGGCAGGTGGGATGGCTCAGTCTCTTCGGTGGGATTCATTCTACTTGACTTTATGTTTCGATGGGTCAGATGAACTAGGAGGTCTACATCCCTGTAGGGCTGGTGGAGAGCTGATCAATGTAGTGAGTGGAGTTTAGGGTACCTTTACGTTTACCAAGGGTAGGTGTCTATTTGAGGATGAGAAGAGTTGTACCCCAGACTATTGACTGTGTTATCTAATTCTTCTATTGACTAAATAGTGAGTTAAAGGTGATTTGCTCAGGTATAGTCCCTAAATCATAAACAGACATAGACAAGATGAACCCAATCCCAGCATTCAGCATGTAGGTACTGCCACCTGAGTTAAGATACCTGAAATCCATCATCACTGGAGAGAATGACATTCCTGCAGGGAGTGACGTGTCTGACCTGTTTAAGACATATCCTTTGGGTGAGATGAATCATCCCCTAAAAATTCTTCTATCTCTATGCTGACTACATGGAGAGTGTATACAGTGGGTATGAATTGTGTCTGCACCATAGACATCTACATCTAGGGGATTCATCTCTGCGTGTGGACCCCTCCGTTGACACCTATTGTTTTCCTCTTTGTCCCACTTCACTTAGCAGGCTGTTCTCAAGTGTCTAATTTCTCGCTGATTTTGTGCCTTCCCCTGACGAGCCAGAATCATCCACTCAGTCAAGGGATCAGTGCTTAGATCTTTTCCATGCTGCCTGATTTCAACCAAGACCTGATTGCGCCTTCACCGAGGAGGAAACGTGTGTGTGACATGTTAGACCACCATGCACTCAATCAGAGACTGTTGCAGATCTCACAGGATATCGAAATTCTCTTGTCTGATACGATCACAAAACCATGGACATGTTCTCCTTAACGTGTCCTCAATGTGGCCCTTGGGGTTGGACTGGACAGTGTCTTCCCTTGTAAAGAACCTGTTGGCTTGCGTGCTGGATTTTGCTATCGCTCTCTTCACCTTACCTCTCCTTCACCTTACCTAGCCCCACCCTGGTCACCCACAGACTTCACCAGTGAGCTAATCCCTTTGGCCTGCCTCTTCAGATCCTGTAGTCCCTGAGCGAGAGCATCTGAATGTTGTAGACGTCACGCTGATATTTGCTGTTGCTTGTGATCCCTCCAGCCTGCTGCTTCCTTTCTATTTATGGCTGCCAAGGGATGCTCTGCTGGCTCTATCCTGAGCCCTGCGTCATCCTGGAGTTACTGATGTGGTGCAGGGGATGCAGGTTGGCTGCTGTCGGCGTTGTGCTTTGCCAAAATGGCTGAGGGCTAGGGACAATCCAGCTCGATGGTGCCCCCAGTCTTCGAGCAGTCAGAACTACCTGAGAACGTGGGGCAGCAGGAGTTTTTTCCCCCCTTGCTGTTTACTTCCTAACAAAGACCTTTTGCTGTAAGCTGATGAAGGCTTCCTGATACCTGGATCTTCTACTATTATTTTACTGATTTCCTAAGGAGGCTTCTTCCCAACTCTCTTGTAAGATGTACAATCCCCTTTTTTCCAAAGGAAGTGAGAGGGAAGGGAGGAATATAATGCTGTGTAGTGACTTGTTTTGGGACAGCGGGATAGAGCTTGGCCATAGCCTGAGTGGGATCTGCCCAGCTAGTGGTAAATCAGAGAGTCACAGAATAATTTAGCTTAGAAGGGAGTACTGGCATCTCTAGTTCAATCCCTTGCTCAAAGCAGGGCCAACCTCGAAGTTAGATCAGGCTATTCAGGATCTTGTCTAACTATGGATGGAGATTTCACAACATCAGGGCCCCTCTTCCAGGGTCTGATCACCCTCAGGGTGAAAATTTTCCCTTACTGCAGCATGTGATTGTCTCCACTTGTCCCTTCGCTGTGCACCTCTGAGAAGAGTTTGGCTTTATCTTCTTTATGAACATCTCGGGTAGTGAAGGCTGCAACTAAGTCCTCCTTTCACCTCCTTCTTTCCAGTTGAGCAAGCTGAGCTCACTCAGCCACTCCCTGTACTTCATGCGCTCTACTCCCCACCCCATCTTCGTGTCCTCTGTTGGACTTTGAATCATAGAATCATCAAGGTTGGAAAAGACCTCTGAGATCATCAAGTCCAACCGTCAACCCAACCCCCCCATGCCCACTAAACCATGTCCCCAAGTGCCTCATCTACACGTCTTTTAAATCCCTCCAGGGATGGGGACTCCACCACTGCCCTGGGCAGCCTCTTCCAAGGCCTGACCACTCTTTCAGGAAAGACATTTTTCCTAATGTCCAATCTAAACCTCCCCTGGTGTAACTTGAGGCCATTTCCTCTTGTCTTATCGCTTGTTACTTGGGAGAAGAGACCAACCCCCACCTCGCTACAACCTCCCTTCAGGTAGTTGTAGAACGTGATGAGGTCTCCCCTAAGCCTCCTCTTCTCCAGGCTGAACACCCCCAGTTCCCTCAGCCGCTCCTCATCAGACTTGTGCTCCAGGCCCTTCCCCAGCTCTGTTGCCCTTCTCTGGACACGCTCCAGCCCCTCAATGTCCTTCTTGGAGTGAGGGGCCCAAAACTGAACACAGTGTTTGAGGTGGAGCGTAGTTTGCTCTAGTTTGTCAGCATGACCCTGGTACCAAGGCCCTGAAGCTGAACACAGCACTTCAGATGTGCCACATGGAGAGGACTAATCACTTCCCTTGCCCTGCTGACTGAGCTCTTGCAAATGCTGCCCAGGATGCCTGTTGGCTTTCATTGCTGAAAAGGATCCTGCTGATGGAGGCAGCCATCCAAGCCAGATCCTTATTGTGTTCTACAAAGGACATCCACAGCCTGAAGCATCAGCTGTGCGGGGCTTGTTAGCATCTTGATTGAGGAGCCATAGAAATGGATGGGCAATGGAGTCTTTTACTGGGGGAGGATACCCTCAGGGATGTTTGGGGCCGTAGGGGAGGGGACAGTATTTGTCATACCCATCAGGTCGTTTAAGGGCTGGTAAGAAGCTGCAGCCTCATGTGTTGTAGAGGTAGCACTTCTAAAGAGCAGAGAGCTCAACTGCTAGGTGATGCTTGTCTCTTCTGTAAGCCTCACCTTCAAGAGGAGAGGAAGAGGGTATTTTTAAATCACATTTACTAACTTGAGGAAAACCCTGAGTTCAGGGCACATCTCATTTCAACACCTTTTGGGTTGTGATGGGAAACTCTAGAAGTAAAACACAAGTTAACGCAACCTGCTTTTCTGTTTGAGTTTTGGTTTTTTTTTTCTTTTTGCTTGTTTGGGGTGTTGTTGCTGTTGTTGGTTTTTTGGTTTTGTTGTTGGTTTTTTGTTTTTATTTCTTTTTTTTTTTTTTAATAGGAGTATAAACAGCTCGCATGTCCTGGCAGATAGATAATCCCAGTATTATCACCTCTACCATGTGAATTGGACCCAGAAGGTGTAAGGCTGGAGCTGGAAGAAAGGCTGAGAGAATTGGGGTTATTTGGCTTGGAGAAGAGAAGGCTTTGGGGAGACCTTCTTGCGACCTTTCAGTACTTAAAGGGGGCTTATAAGAAAGGTGGGGACAGACATTTTAGCAGGGCCTGTTTTGACAGGACAAGGGGAAATGGTTTTCAACTAAAGGAGTGGAGATTCAGAGTAAATATAAGGAAGAAATTTGTTAGGCTGAGGGTGGTGAAACCCTGGCCCAGGTTGCCCAGAGCAGTGGTCGATGCCCCATCCCTGGGAACATTCAAGGTCAGGTTGGACGGGGCTCTGAGCAACCTGATCTAGTTGAAGATGTCCCTGCTCATGGCAAGGGGTGTTGGACTAGATGACCTTTAAAGGTCCCTTCCCACTCAAACTAATCCATGATTCTATGATTCTATAGACCCTCCTTGTCTGCAGCACCATGAGTGACCCCTCTCCTTTTCCATCGTCCTCATGGCTGTTCTCACCTGGCTGTCCCCATCCAGCTGCACACTCACCCTTACATCGAAGCGCCTGGTTCCCCTTCGGCTCAGCCCTGTCCTCCCACCTTACCTGACACCACAACAAGCTGCTAGAGCTGTACACAAGGGCTCCAGCTCCCATGGCCTTTTCTTTTTAATTTTTTTGTCTTCTTTCCATCTTGGAGCTGTTGCCAATTAAAAGCAAGCCATTTGATCATGTCATAATCCCGATGCCAGCAGGCAGACCCATTTGAGCACAGAAAGGGAGAGAGAGAGAAGAAGAGAGAGAAGGGAATAATAACAAAAATAATAATAATATAGAGGAGGGGAAAAGAATAAAAAGACAGCCTCTTCTTCCATCTCTCCTCTCACAAGGTAAAGAATCAAAAAGTCATTTGATGCATAATTGATTGCTTTGGAGTGACTCGCAAATTGCTAAGGAGCCTTGATCCTCTGGGTAATAAGCGCATGGAAAACACAGGGACGTTTTGACCGCAGGGTTGTGTAGCGGGGGGGTAGGGGGGGGAGAGAAAAATAAATACAAAAAGCGCGTAGCAGCAACTAACTCAGCCCGTGCACGTTGAAAATATTTTAATGAGCATCAAGAACAAGGGATTTCAAGAAGCACGAGCTCAGGACAAAACAATAAATTAGCAAACAAAAAAAGGAAACAAAACAAAAAGAGGCTTTTTATTCTTTTTTTTGTTTTTTTTTTTTCCCTGACAAAAGCGCTGAGCTGGCAGGGTTCGGGCTGCAGGTCTCTCTCCCCTCCCTGCTTCTCCGGAGTGTGTGGATGGGCAGGGGAGAGATGTTGCCTTGAAGCTTTGCATGCTGCATCCCCTCACCCTGCCGGCTCCATCCTGGGCGATCCCACTGCTGATGGCCACTGGCTTCCAAAACATGCCGACTGAAGCTTTGGCTTGTTGCAAATATCTCCGTGACTAGTTAGCAAACAGAGGTGTTAGGGCGCTGGGATTTGATAGCCCTGGTGATTTACCTCCAGAAAAGGGAGTGAGGAGAAGGACTGGACTCCCTCTGGTCTCCTGACTTGGTTCTTTTCCACGGGGAAGTTTTACTGACCCAAACTTGCAGGACTCGGTTAGCGGTGGGTGAAATCCACTGTCACGCTGCATCAGAGTCCCCAAAGCTCCCGGGCAGCAATGCCGAGCGCGTAACGTGCCACGGCATCGCACTTTGCTCCCTTAATGTTTCAACGTCCCACAGCTCTCAGCAACGTTAGAAGGTCTGGCAAGCACCGTGCCTGGCCCAGCCACCGGCCACCTTCGCTGGGCTCAGAAGGTGGGAACTGATGACAGCAGCACCATGGTCCAAATGGGATTAAAAAGCCCGCAAAGGACTATCTGGGTCTAAGAGCTATGCACAACCCTCCGTGTGGGTATTTTGGGGAACCTATTCCTTCTTCCATCATCAGCCAGTCCCTACTGTCTGCTCCCCATGGATATTGTGATTGCCTTTGCTTGGGTCTGATGTCCCCTTTCTTCTCCAGCCTTCCTGGGAGCCAGACCTTGCCGATTCTCTGCTGCAAGGGATGAGTCCCTAAGTGTGCAGTTGCTTTGCAATTCAGGGCCAGACATTGTCATAGAATCATAGAATCACTAAGGTTGGAAAAGACCTCTAAGATCATCGAGTCCAACCATCAACCCACCCCCCCCATGCCCACTAAACCATGTCCCCAAGCGCCTCATCTACACGTCTTTTAAATCCCTCCAGGGATGGGGACTCCACCACTGCCCTGGGCAGCCTGTGCCAAGGCCTGACCACTCTTTCAGCAAAGACATTTCTCCTCATGTCCAACCTAAACCTCCCTTGGTGCAACTTGAGGCCATTTGTCACCCAGAGATACCCAGAGGAACACCTACCCAGGGGTCCCTGATGGAAACTTTTGCACAACAAACTCACACCCAGACCTCGAATCATCTGTTGGTTTACAACCTCCTTCCCTGCCCTGAGACCAGCCTTGGACAGCAGATACACACCAGCTCTGTTTTCCCCCAGAATTGATTCGTGTAACGCCTGCCTGCACCAACGAGTTTGCAATCCTTTAGGGGGAAAGCCTGTTTCCCAGCATGCATGGAGAGGACTGGTATCCCTGCAGGAACTGGTGGGGCGAATCCATCTCCGATGTGTAGATAAGTGCCTTTTCCTGCTTCCTTGCAGTCTCTCATGTTGGCAGGCAATTGCTGAATGCCATTAGCCCAGCTGGAGGCTGGCTTTCAGCCTCTGTGCAGAGCTCTAAATGTGTTGGCAGTGTGGGGAGGGGGCTGTCCCATAGATTTTGGGGCTTGCTCGGTGCCTGTGCCTGTGCATCCTCAGCGGTGTTCATGACCTGGAGCCACGCACCACATCATTGCAGTGACGGGGGGTGCTGCAGGCTCCTGAGCAGCTCAGGGTGGGGTTTGGGGTGGGAAACATGGCTGTGCAGAAGATGCTCATCTCTGATTTTTTCTCTAAAAATCCATTGGATGAGGTGAAGCGGATCTTTTGAGTCAGGCAGAGAATCTGAGTGCTCCCAGTGGAGAATTCAGATGTGCTTGTGGAAGAGCCTGGCTGAGTTTAATGGGGACAAAGTGGTGGAGTAGGAGAAATAGCTTCTGGAGAGACTGCTCTTACAGGTTTATAGTGCAGGAGACAACATCCCTTCTGTATAATTATTTTGCTAATATTATTAGCTATTATCTTATATTGACAGGACAATTAATAAAGACGTTAAAAGTTTGTCTTTTTGATCTTCTTAGGCCTTTCCCACACGCTCTTGGGACCATGGGAGCTACTGCATTGCAAGGGATGATGTGGGTCCCTGGCAGCTCTTGCAGTGGCTGCTGCAAGCTGAGTAAGGACTTGTGTAGGAGCATATGTCCTTTGGAAGCTGCCTGTCCCCAGGCTGGAGAATGACTTTCCATACCCCATGCAAAGGTAAGAAGTAATAAATTCTCCAGCCTCCAGCAGCTCAACTTTTCCACCCATCCAAGGATGTCCCCAAAATAATGCATTGGATGTCCTCCTGGAAACAAAGCCAGTGAGACCAGATGATCACCACGCACCAGAGCAATGGTGCCTGTTGAGGTCTCAGCAGGGAAACACTTCCCAACAGCCTCTGATCTCTTGGTCCTGATCTTCGAGGCACCTGTTAAACACTTTCATCACAGAGCAATTCAGGATACAGCTGCTCTGTACCAAGAATTATGGATTTATGAATGACATTGGACAGGCTGGATTGATGGGCCGAGGCCAATTGTATGAGGTTCAACAAGACCAAGTGCCGGGTCCTGCACTTGGGCCACAGCAACCCCAGGCAACGTTCCAGGCTTGGGGAAGAGCGGCTGGAAAGTGCCCAGAGGAGAAGGACCTGGGGATGCTGGTCGACAGCGGCTGAACATGAGCCGGCAGCGTGCCCAGGTGGCCAAGGTGGCCAACGGCATCCTGGCCTGTATCAGAACTGGTGTGGCCAGCAGGAGCAGGGAGGGGATCGTGCCCCTGTACTGGGCACTGGTGAGGCCGCACCTCGAATCCTGGGTTCAGTTTTGGGCCCCTCACGACAAGAAGGACATTGAGGGGCTGGAGCGTGTCCAGAGAAGGGCAACGGAGCTGGGGAAGGGCCTGGAGCACAAGTCTGATGAGGAGCGGCTGAGGGAACTGGGGGTGTTCAGCCTGGAGAAGAGGAGGCTGAGGGGAGACCTCATCGCGCTCTGCAACTGCCTGAAGGGAGGTTGGAGCGAGGGGGGGTCGGTCTCTTCTCCCAAGTAACAGCGATAGGACGAGAGGAAACGGCCTCAAGTTGTGCCAGGGGAGGTTTAGGTTGGACATGAGGAGAAATTTCTTTCCTGAAAGAGTGGTCAGGCCTTGGCACAGGCTGCCCAGGGCAGTGGTGGAGTCCCCATCCCTGGAGGGATTTAAAAGACGTGTAGATGAGGCGCTTGGGGACATGGTTTAGTGGGCATGGGGGGGTTGGGTTGACGGTTGGACTCGATGACCTTAGAGGTCTTTTCCAACCTTAGTGATTCTATGATTCTATGACATTGGTTTAATGCTGCGCTACAGTTTTCCCACACCTCCTTGGTTGCTAACTCTGTAGTGATCCATGGGCTCTACGTGCACCTCTTTCCTCCCTCTGTCCCAAGGGACTAATGTCCCCGCCGGTCTGCACGTACAGCTGCCTTTTCCTCATAGACTGTCCTGCTGATCAACACAAAACCACTGCGCTCAATGCAATTTTTTACCAACCTGACAATTTCTTCCTCTCTTGCAGATCTGAAGAAGCACTCGTGTGCTGAAAATCCACCTGTTTTCTCTGCCGAAGTCTAATAAAGGTGTTACCTGTCTCACCATATCTTGCCAGTCTATATATGCCTGGTTATTATATTCTGCTGGGGTGCACTCATTAGTCTTATGAACATCCAGTCCTTGGGGCCTTGGTGCTCTGTGGACTTCCTTGATTCTTGTCATTGGATTTTAGCTCTCCCTGTTGCTGAGGAGAATTTCATGTTCATTTTAGGCATGTTTGTTATTAGCAACGGTATTGAAGGTCTTTCCACTGTGGCTGTTGCTTTTGGGTATCTCAAGTGGGTTGTAGCTCTGACCATTGCGAGTAGGGATCTTACATGGGTTTTGGTCTTTCTCTTTCTGCAGAGATACCCTGCAGAGGGAGGAGGACTTGAGGGGGAGGCTGGCTGGAAAGGGGGATGGGGAAGGTTGAGGCTGAGGAGACAGAGGTCTAGGAGACCCTGCTGGGTCCTAAATGAAGGGATTGGGAGTGCAACGAGCTGACAGAGAGAAAGGGACTGCCTAAGCTGGGGTGCCAGGTGTGGAAGTACCCAGGAGCATGACAAAGCCCAGAGGTGGAGCCTCCTGTTTGTGAAACTGGCCCCAAACTTGGAGACAAACCAAAGCTCACCATGGTGGATACCTCTTCCCTTCTGGCAGCTGATTCACAGAGGCCAATGTTTATGTCCTCCAGCTTTGCTGGAGGTCTCTGCTTCCAAGGGCACCCGTTGCACCAGCACAGTTGTCGTGCACAGGGCTGCATCCATGTGTTATGTCTCCCTGTCCCCATCCTTTCCCCATCTCCTGTCCCAAACGACTTGGGAAGGGGTTGCCTACAGGTTTTTCAGCATCTGCTTTGAGAGACATTGTTACGTCCCAAGGCAGGGAAGGAAAACATGGATCGTGGGATAATTCAGGTCGGAAGGGACCTCAGGAGGTTTTGTGTGTGCTGAGAGGTAGCAGGAGGGAAAGCTGCAATGCAAGGAGGTGGAGCAAGGGCCTCTGCCCAGACAGGTTGTGCTACAGGGGTCACCAGCGACCGGTTGCCACAACCCTGCAAGGTAACTCTGGATCCCAGGGCGCTGCAGGCACTGGATCCCATGGGAATCCTGCATAGGAGCTGCACCATGAGGAGAGGTTTGACAGGCTTGGCATACAGCCTGTGTGGCAAAAGGGGCTACTTATATGCACAGGGGATTCTGCTGACATGGAACGGACGTCACCACACGCAGCCGTAGAGAAGGTTGCAAGAGCACACACACAGAGGCTGGCACCTCCTGGATTAAACTGGCCAGAAGTGGGTCATGCATGGTGGGAATAGAGAGGGCTACAGCTCCTGGTGGCCCCCGAAAACTAACCCAGACCCTGATACAGTACATACCCCAGGAGCGATGCCACAATGACACACACAGACTGTGCATAGGTTATTGGCAGGACTCATTGGATCCAGCAGACACACGGCAATGAATGCAAGACCTCACTAGTTGTGAGGGCTTGTTGGGTGCTGTGAGCAAAGACCCCGATCTTGCACAGCCTGACTTGGCTACACGGAGCCCAGGAAGATGCTCTGCTGGTGTGCCAGGCACCCTCTGACCCTAGCAGGGCTTGGTCTTCAAAGCAAATTCTGTGGCATCACTCATGAGCCTTTGGAGGATTATTGTGAGAAGCCCAACTTAAATAAAGCAAATAAAGCCTCTTTTCTTTTTCCATCTATAGACACTACAGAAGTTTCAAGGGCTCCATCCCCTGCCTAATACAGCAGTGCGAGCAGAGGCATGCAAAGCCAGTTGATGGGCTGCAACGCAGCCTTTGGCTAGGACCAGGCTGACAGCTGGACACGGGTGAAGACAGCTAGTGGGGACCACCTGGAAATGCTACATCCCTGAAAATAAATCTTCCCTAGTCAAAATGTGGCCAAACTGAAGAGTTGGGGAGCAGCTCTGTGGAAAAGACCCCAGTGGTCCAGGGAGCTCAGCATGAGCCAAGAGTGTGCTCTGGCTGCAGAGAAAGCATCCTGGGCTGTATGGCAAGGACCAGTGTCTTCATGTCTGATAACGTAGGATGTCTTGGGCTGTGTACGGAAGGAGAATACAGGGGCTTTTAGCCCTGGGGGGCCTGTGACCACCAATGGGGCAGTCTGGAGTCCAGCCAGCACATGCACACACTCAGACACGTACACCTTCCCCCTCCCCGTGTGCCAGTTTCCCTGTGTACCATCCTCCCACCTCCCTTTTAGATGCCTGAATTTGGTGGTGGGGTCCTGCACCTCCTCCCTGCATCACCTCTTCTCCACAGTCACCCCTTTCTCCCATGGGATGGGATTCATCTTTGGGTGGAGGTCCCCAGGCAAAGGTTCAAGTAAAATAACTTGTGGGGGTCTGCAGTCCCCTGAATCCCCACAGCACCCCATAGGTGTCTCAGCAATGTGGGAAGGACAGGAGGGACCTTGTAGGTGGACAGTGGGTGACAGACGTGACTTGGAACCCTTTGTAGCCTTGGTGCGTGTTTGCAAATGAGCCACATGCGTGATGCTGTGTGCACGCGTGTGTGCGAGCCTGTTTGCTCACGTTGGGCAGGGGCTACGTGAATGCTCACTCCTCTGGATTTCCATCTTTGTGTAGATGCATGGACACACCTGTGTGCTTGTCCAGGCTGTAGTTGTGTGTGCAGGGTCATAAGTATCTACTTAGACATGTGCTGGCTTTAGTATGCTTGCGGACATGCCTGCCATTTGGATGCATGTATTTGCATGTGTTAACGGACAGTTGCATGTATGTGCTCTCCTTTGGCCACATGCGTTTGCCAACATGGTTGTGTTGTAGGTGGGCACCCATACGTCACTCCAGGGGACAGGGGAGATCTTTCCAGACCTACCTCATTCCCCTTTGAAGCTTTAATTGGCTTCGGGGCCAATCCTTGTGATCACCCACAGCAATGCTGGATGAACGCCAGTCATGGGAGATCACAGAACCACTTCGTTGCTGATTGTCTAAAAAAATCCCCTCCCCGCTGCAGGGATGAGGAAAGGTGGTGGGAGGGTGACTCCCCAGCACCCTGCGAAGCCCTGTGCCACCCAGGGGACAAGCCCCAAGGCCACCTTCAGGGTTGGTAACAGAACTGCTCTTGCCTGCTCTAACCATAAGACCACGCTGCCTCCCCATGGCCAGGTGATGCCTGGTGGAAGGGGGGGTGACACATCCCTGGTGGTCCCACGTACAAATCCATCCAGTCTTGCTGGGATAAGCTGGTTTAGACCAACACCACGGCTGGCACACTGGTTGCACACTACCATCTCCAACCCTGGAAGCTCTTGCCCAGGGCATCACCCTGGTCTGGTTCACGTACGCCCTCCACCCCGCACACCTCCCCGATGCACAGCTCCTCCGCGCTGCTGCTGGATGCCGCGCCGCCGGCAAGAGCTCGTTAATATTCCGACAGCTCCGATCTCACTCTCTAAACGAAGGCCGCTCTTAAAGAGGGGTTTATAATTGGGCCCCGGCTCCGCCGCGTGTGGCCTTGTCAAGTCGTTGCACAGCAGCACCTCGTCGGCGCACCTCTAAGAATAAGAAGAAAAATGGGGAAAAGAAAGGGAGGAAGGGGAGGAGGGGAAAAGGAAGGGAGGAAGGAAGGGACCCCGAGCCCCCCTTTGAAAGGGAAGCAAAGAGAAGAGACCTGTCAATAGGATCAAGCTGGCGGTGGCCGTGAAAAGCCTGGCAGCTCCACGCTCAGTGATGCTGGGGAGGGGAAGCGGTGGGAAACCATGGGTCGATCCGTTGAGATGAAGGCGAAATGACAGCCCCTGAGGCTGGCAGGGTTTGAAAGGAGAACACACAGGAACCAAAACCTGCAGAGAGACACTTGCAACTTTTCACTTATTCCCTTTGACAAGACAATGGAGTTTTCTTTCCTTCTTCCCCCCCGCCCCCCCTCCCCTTGTTTTTTAAAGTGGGTCCCATAGGGAGAAGCAGAGAGTTCTCAAAGGATGAAACAACTGGCGTGATGGAGAGGGGAGGAGAGAAAAGGGGAAGAAAGGAGAGAGGAACGGAGCTCGTTTCTGCACGGGACTGCTTTACCTGAGGAGGAAGGAGCGAGCCGAGAGGGGCATTACCCTCCACTCGGCACAGGATGCATAGGACTGCCCAGAAGCACCCGCTCACTGCCGGCGTGGTAGCACAAGAGAGGGTCACAGACTCGGGGTGGGGGGGACACACCAAGGTGGGATGCAGGCAGAGAGCTGAGTTTGTGGCGATGGGGAGTTTCCCTCATTCCTCTGCAGTGGGGTGGGAGCAGGGATGGTGGTGGGTGGAGGTAGGAGGGACCAAGTCCTTCTCCTGAACCAGTTCTGTGCCCGTTGGTACTGGTGGGTGAGGGAGGGAAGGGAGGTTGAACTCCTATGCTTGCAGCAGATGGGATTCCCAGGGGGACACGGGGGCCAGGGGGCAAAGTCACCTCCTCCCTCCCAGTCTTCATGCCGTGAAACTGGGGAGACGGGGAGAATGCCAGTAAGGACTGATGGGCTGTGTCCCTTCTGTCTGAGCCCTGTGGGGAGATGAGGTATGGGCAGCCCAGGGCGAATCACACCTCTAAGCCTGCTCCAGGATTTAATTACGTTGTGGAAAAATCCTCTGTCCCTCCCTTCATCTTGCCATATGTCTGCCTGGTGAGATTCACCCCAGGAAGAGCTTCAATGGGACTAAGTGGACCTAATATTTGCCAATATAGAAGAACTTTTGGGGCAAGTTTTTTCCTGAGTTTTTCTCCCTTAACCTCATCTCTGTTCAAGGGGGAGGGCTGATGTCTGTAGGAGCTCGTGGCGGGGGGAGGATGAGGCAGGTCCATGGCCAAACTGGGATCAGGAAGCTGCAGTCTTGGAAGATGCCAGGGAAAAATTAAATTTTGGAAGATCTTGCCTGTCCCACAGGTAAGAAAAACTTTGGCTTTCCCAAAAGAGAAACAGGAGGGATTTGCAGCTTGGCAAAAAATCCTAAGAAGGACAAGGGGCTGTTTTCCAAACAGTTAATTTAGTCAAAGAATGACAGAAGGTGACCTCTCTGGAGACAATAAGGTGTCTCTGGAGCCATCTTTCCCATGCAGACAAGGACAGGGATCGAGATGGGTGGTGGGGACACACACCCATAGATCTGGTCAAGATGAAGGAACGATTACAAGATCAAATGTAGAAATATCCCATTGTGTGTAGGATGTTGGCAGGTGTGAAGTGATGGGCATGGGCTGCAGGAACCAGCAGTGGTCCGAATAAGGAAAGGTATGGAGGTGTGAAAAGGCACAGAGATGTGAGATCCAGGAGAGGGTCAGCATTATTTTCTGCTGATGGGCACAAAATGGAGGCCTATGAGTGACCCTCATATGATTTTTGTGAGGTTCATGCCTTGGCTGCATGCAGAGTGATGTCATACAGTCACAGAATGACTTGGGTCAGAAGGGACCTCTGCAGGTCACCCAGCCCAACTGCTCATCCAAAGCAGGGCCAAAATGGATCATAACCTTGTCTAGTTGAGTTCAGACAGTCTCCAAGGAGGAGAGACCCCACAGCCTCTTTGGGACCCTGCTTCAGGGTTTGAGCACCCTCACGGAGAAAAAATATTCCTCTTATCAGTCGGGATTTCCCATGTTCTACCTTGTCCCTATTGCTTCTTGTCTTCCCATTATGCACCTCTGAGATGAGTCTGCCTCTGGCTTCCCTACACTCTCCCATTAAGAAGATGGAGACGGCACTATGACCTCCTCTTCTCCTACTCTTCTCCCAGTGAACAAACCCAGGTCTTGGCCCCTCATCTTATGTCCTCTGCTCCGGCCCTGGCCGTATCAGTGGCCTCTGCTGGACACATTGTCTTCTCTCTGACCTCCGTTGTGGCCCAGTCCTGAGAGCAGAGTCACTACAGCGACCATCTCTCCATCATGCAGCACTACATCATGATAGTTGAGTGACGGCAATGTGCCTTTTCTGATTTCTAGCCCCCATGCCAGCTGATGGATGAGTGTAGAGAGATATTTTCAAGGTGGAGTTTGGAGTAGTGAAGCACTAAAGTCCTCGCAAGGTGACTTGCATATCTTGGAGAAGAATGGTTTCTCTTCTGGGATGGGTTTGCTTTACATGGTGGTCCCAAGGCAGGCTGGGATGGGGGTGTTGGGATGGGGAACATTTCTGTGAGCAGCACAAGGAACATCAGCTGACTAAAACTGCTGTTTTAGGACATCTCCATGTGTAGAAGCCAGAGAAGTTGACAATGATGAGGACCGTGGCCACTGTGGACCAGGGGGGATGGTAGACAAGGGCTTTTGGTGCTTCTTGCAAAACTTCCTCAAAAAGGCATGACTGCTGTTGGACCACTGAGTTTTGGAGGATTAAATGACAGACACCAACAACCTGGGAAGCATTAATCAAACAGCTGGGAAGGGCCACATGGCCACGTGTCTGAATGCTGAAATCTCACCAGCTAGCCCTCTGCATAGCCATCAAGCAGGAATCACCATCAACCTTTCTCATCAGTTGATCTCCAAGCATTGGATGAAGGAAGTCAACACCATAACCCCCATTTTAGAGGTATAGGAAACTAAGGCATGGAGAAAGGAGTCATTGGCAGAAAGAGAAACCAGGGTGGGACATTCCTCACTTACCTTTAGGGACCTGCAGGTAAGCTGTGCCCACCACCTCTTTGTGGTCAATGGGGATAGAACCAGCATGGTCAGTGTTGTTTACGTCCTGATTTCTCTGTGACATGCACTTTAAGGATGAGAGGAAAAGTGCTCAAGTCTCCCCTGACCACATCTCCAGCTCTCAGATGGACACCAGCATGGTGAGTCAGATATTCCACGCCCCCGGGATACCCTCTTGGCATCACTGCCTGCATGCTCTGCCTCACTCACATGGGATGCTGAGACAGCCAGACTGGTGGATATGATGGACCGATGTCCAGCACCCCTCCCTTGGCTCCCCTAGGGCTTACCAGAGCACTAAGAAAGTAAGAAGGAGTGAGCACAACTTCTGCCCTCTCCCCCTTTCCTCTGCCCCCTTGCCAATTTTTCCCCTGCTCACAGATTTCAGCTGAAAGAAATAGTAACTGACCTCTGGCGTATGAGGTTTCCCCGCTTGGTTCTGCTGGAAAAACTGCTGCTTCAGCACAGCGGAGCAGGGAGGGGAGCAGCACGTCCATCCGTGTCTGGCAGCGGCTGGTTACATTTGCTAACTGCAGCTGTGTGCTCCCCGGGGAAGATCTGGTCCAACCCTGAGGGCAAGATGTGTTGGGGAGTAAAAGTATTTGCAAAATCAGGGGCTTTGTCAGTCATTGCAACTGCACAGTGACATCCACAAAGGGGACTGTCCAAGGTGATCTCTTAAAGTGAGAAGGAATATTCTTGACTTTTCTGCTCCATCTGTCTTGTCTCCTCAATGTATGAGATAATATGGGGTGAAATATGGGACCCACCACAGCACTTCTTTGCTGGTGCATCTTCCAATTGCAACATGGCACTTCTTGCTTGTTCTGGTCTGTACAGACCCTCCCAAAAGAGACCCAGTTGCTAATTCAAGGCCATGCCATGCACTTGATCCCTGGGTCCTTCGTGGATCCTTTGCTCGTGGTATCTGAATGCCACCAAAGGCCTGCGTGTCCTGGACCCTGTATGCAGGAGCTGCTGGAGAGTAGGACTGAAAGAGCTTCTTCACTTTGCACTTGTGACTGTAAAAAAGGTGGGACAGTCAATGGCAGGTAGGGAAGATTTGTCTGAACAAGGTCCCCTTTAGGATGANAGGCCAGGATGCCGTTGGCCTTCCCAAACTTCATTTTTTGGGCTAGTTATGAGGCAAAAAGCAATCCGAGATGCCTGGCTCAGGTGCAGATACTACAGAAGCCATATTCACATCCACATGGTGGGTGTGAGATGAATCCCGTGAAGAAGCTTTGGTGTTTCTGGTTCTTTGGTGGCTCCAGAAAGGACATGTCCTCTGCCCTAGGGTGTCCCCAAGTGCTGCTTTTGCAACACTCTCCAATCTGACCTATTATGTACTTCTTTCTTGTCACTCAGGGCACAGAGACTGAACAGCTGAAACATGATGCAGGTGCTGACCTTACAACTGGGAGCTGCAAACCGTTCCCTCTGCATTATTGCCGTTCCTGCCGTGTTGCCCAGCCATTCAGAAAAACATCCAGCTTGCACCATGCCCTCAGCTTGTGCTCACCAGCATATAGCTCCCAGCTCCAAATCCCAGCACCTTTCCAGCTTTGGCTTAATCCTTGAGCCCCCTGACTCTTGTTCCTTACAGGTATCCATCCTGCTTCTAATTCTCGTCTTCCATTCCTCCATTACCCCTTCTCACCAGCCTCTGCTTGTGACTTTGCTGTTACAGCCATGCATGCATCTGTTCTCCTGACTTCCCATAAAGATCTGACCTAGCTTTTGTGGCAGGTGAGGCACAGCACCAACAGGTACGGAGAGGAGAATAGTGGGGAGGATGTTCCCCTTGGATAGGTGACATACCAGACATCATCATGGCCTCATCTGCAGGGAGGTTGCCCTTGAGCCTTGTCTTTATCTGTAGAGCATCTCCGCCATCCCAGCATCGGGGACCATCAGCTGTGTCAGCTTGTGTGTTGTGCATGATGCTGCCGCGACACGTCCTGCTGTCCGCTGAGCTGATGCGAGGAAAGGCGAACGTGCAATCCCCCAGGACAAGCCATCTGCTCATCGGAGGAGACAGGCAGCACAGTCAGGCTGGCCGGAGGGTGCTTCTCCCCCAAGGAGGGAGTCACAGCAACCAGGGGCACTGGGAAGAGTTGGGCTGGTGGTTCCCACAAGGAATCCCACCTCCCACATGCCCAGGTATTCCCCCTACCCTCTTCTGGGAGACACCTTCTTGGGCGAGCCTGCAGAGCCCCATACGGGAGCCCAGCAGTGAGCAGGACCACATGGGAAGCCTCCTCCATCCTAACTCTCACCTTCATTTTGTCTCTCCTCTTTCAGATTCTCTCCCTCTCTCTTTGTCTTTGCTTTGTCTCCATCCTCCCCCCTCACCTTGCTTTGACGCTCCTCTTTCTCCCTTTTTTCTTCCCCCTCTCCCTTTTATCTGCCCCACTTGGGCAGGTTGGTGTGCACACACGCACCAACACACACACGTCCCCGTACCGGCTAGCGCAGGAGCGTCGGGCGCTTTGGAACGGCTTTAGGCTCGACATTACCATAGGCAGAGGGTTAACGGGAGTCTACTGAAGAACTTTTTGTGTTATTTTTTCCTGATGTGCCTGTGTGAATACCTGGCACGCAGCATCACCATGGAAGATTGGAAATGCTCCTGCTATGGACCTTTACACGGCACATTTTAGGATCCCCGCTGTGTTTTCTTTCCAATAAGAAGAAAGACCTGTCAGCATTAAGCAAATCAGCCGTACGTCTCACCTCCCTGAGCTGTGTCACACATGAATATCTGAGGGCTTTTTTCCCCCCACCTTCTCTTCCCCTTCTCTCCTTTCCCATTCCTGTCCTCTTGGTTTTTAACGAAAGAAAAGTTTAATGTGCTCACAAAGGAAAGAGAGAGAAATATTCATAAAACTCCAATTTAAACCCCTTTAACCCATTCCTCTGCTTTCTCTTTCAACCTGGTAGCACACCCTTTTTTCTTCCTAATAGGAAGAAGGTTTGCATTTCTCAAGCAGCCGGAGGGGGAGAGAAAGGAGGAGGAGTGTGGAGGGGAAGGAAGAGTTTCTGCATGTGCACGGCTGATATAAGCAGGGTTTGTGGAGGTTTAAGGGACTGGAAAAGCAGGGATGAAGTAGGCATAGACAGAGGAGTTGCCATGAAAAGGGCAGGATTTTCCTTTCTTTGCGTTGTCTCGTCTCGCCTGCCCAGGCTGCAGGTTGTCAGTGCCCAGGCACCCCTAAACAAGGGAGATGTGGAGCCAAATGCAACACACCAAACATTAAACACCAGGGACCTTTGACATCCCCTGTATCTTGGGAATAAATTTGGGACCTTCCATAGAGACGTGATCTGAAGCTGATCCAACTCAGGAGTGGGTGATACCAGACACCCAAAAGGGTCCCTGACAAGGACATCTTGTTGAAAGTGATACAGCTTAGTTATGGGTTCACAAGAGCTATAAAATTTGTCCCCAGAAGGTTTCAGGGGACAGGAATTTGGTCCCATCCTGCCCTGAGCTTGGGACTCTGTGTCTGCACAGGCATGGAAGAGTGATTGAGTGCCCCACAACTGTATAGGAAGGGATGATCCAGGAGCCATGATGTGGGAAAAGGCAGCTAAGCACAGAGATTTGTGCCATAAGTGGAGTTCGCGAGGGAGATTTCTTTTCCTTTATACCCTTCACCAGACCTTCCCCACTCAATCTTCCAGCTATTAGGGAAGGGCAAATCCAAATGCGCAAACAGACTCACTCCAGCCAGGTCNTGCTCCCGCTGGCCACACCAGTGCTGATACAGGCCAGGATGGATGTAATATCCACGTGCAAATACATACAAGCGCACACACGTCCTCCGTTGTCTGGACTTTCATTGGCAAGAGGCAGTGTGGATGCATGTCTTCAAAACCTTGCCTTCTGAGGTAGAAAAAGCAGGAATGAGTTCAACATCTTTTCACTTTGCAAAGCTTTTCTCAAGCCAAAAAGCTGCTGGGAATGTGTTGGGGAGGATGAAGGAGGGGAGGAGGGAGAAGGAACCAAGCCCTATGTGAGTGGGTATCCCTGTGCAATCTGAGTGAAACATCTAAAGGGAAAAACAACCCAGCTGCAGACTGCATGGCACCTCATACCTGTGCGAGGCCTCGTGCTGAGAGCCGAAGAAGCATCCGGTCAGGCCTGAAAAAGAGGAGAATCCACATGAATCAACACCAGGGAATTTTCCCTTCCGGACTCCCAGATTGCCCATTTGAGTAATTTATCTTCCTTGCCTGTTAATGCTTAATTGATCCATGGCTCTAATTGACTGCACTTGAGATGCACCATGCAGAAAGAGCCAGAGAAAGAGGCAGGATCCAAGGAAATTTGGCTATTTCCCGGACATGCTGCTAGGAGCTCAGCTGGGAATGTGGAATGCAGACAAAAACATGGGGCAGGCAGGGTGGTTTCTGGACGTCAGGGATTTTCATCCACTGGTATAACAAGACCTCTTGTGCTTTCATCTACTTGGCCTTATGCTGGTGATTCACTGTGACTCCCAAGCCAGACCTGTCCCCTGGTTTTCAGGTCAGTCCATCCTCCATCAGCTCTGCTTCCTCATCCCCTCTATGGCTCCCGGGGTTCCTCCAGCCTCACAAAGCGGGGTGTCATGGCTCTGGTGTAGGACCCCCTTCCAACAGAGACAGCGCTGACCTGGTCTTCTCCCTGTGCCTTTCCTTTTTGCCAAGAAGAGGATGGCAACTAGGAAGAAGATGACTCTCCCCACTTGGCTGCTCAAAACATGGGAAGGAGGAAGGGCATCTATTCAACAGTTAGAAGGGTTCTTCTTAATTTCTTCTTGAAATCCAAAGCTTGGATGTCTTGATCTTCAGTTTGGGAAAAGATGATTCCATGGTATTTGTCACCGAGAAATAATCATTGGTCTTTTTCTCTTGCAGCAACAGGCAGTACTTCCCAAACATAAGAAGTTTATTGAGAAGAATAACTACAGCTGGAGATGCCCAAGAAGGCTTCTGCACAACTTGAATTGCAGCTTGGCCTCTCTCAGTTCCCAGAGATAGCTCCTTGCCTGAGATCCTTGGGGTTCTCCTAAAGCAGNCTAAATCATTCTGTGATTCTATAATTCTATGATTCTGTGACTATTGGGAATGGCCTCTTGATCCATGATGATTGCAGAACTCTCCTTGTGAATCATTTGGGAGGCAGCTAATCGGGCTGGTCCACGGGTGCCCAGGGACTGCACTGATAATTTAACAGTGATTGGATTCCAGGTCCTGAGCACGTTCCCTACCGCTGCCTGATTTCTAATACAGTCAGTGACTCAGAGGGATTTGTGAAATTGTTTTCTAATGAGAGAGCCTGAGACATACCCAAGGCCTTGCATAGAGTCAAGTGAGTGAGTTGCACAGTCAGTCGCAATCCCCCAAATGGCTGGGGCTGCATCACGCAATCCCAGCTTCCCACTGTGCCCTTCCTGACTCCTGGTGACTTACTGCCTCTTGGTTCTGGTTCATCCACGCTCCGGCTCACGCTGGCTGCCTACAGCTCTCAGCACACCCATCTGCCCCCGGCAGCCCGCTGACTTCATCCCTACGCTGCCTGGGACATGCGCCAGGGCATGGGAATAACGCATCTCACCTTCCCCAGGGTGCTCTTCTCCGAAGGCAACTGAATTGCTGAGTTGAACAGAACCATACTGAGCTATCAACCTTTTACCTTGCAAACCCAAATTTGGTGAAATGAGGGGAAACACTGTGAGAGCTGTGCTGCCGTTGAGTTGTGCCAGAGCTCATGCTGCCTTCCCGCATCCCGTGATGCTGAGAGCCGAGGTTCAGGGGCTGTACCAACACACAACGTCCGAAGCAAGTGAATGTATTGTACGCTGCTATGGAGATGGCTTAATGATTTAGGGACGCGATGCTGCTTTCGGATGCAACAGGTCCCGACGGATGCCTTGATGAGCCCTGCAGCAGAACAAAATCCTCTAAACCAACAGACAAGCTTATTTATTATTAATAGTATTGCACACTTCATTCATCAGCTCTTTACCGGTGCACGGCATAGCTCTGCAGCCACTTGGGGTGGGAAACGATGTGCTGGCTCTCTTGAGGAGGGAGCAGAGGGCCCAGGGTAGAGTAGGGATGGGACAACTGTCTGGAAGCCCTAGACTTTCACCCCGGACACAGAGACGTGTGGTGTGTGGTTCACGTCCCATCCAAGAGGGTGCTGCCCTCTCACTCACAGGTATTGCTGGTGATAAGGGGGGAAAAAAAACACTGAAAGAGCCAAAACCCAGTGAAGAGAGGAGCTTGGAAGAGCATTGCCTTGTGACATCCCCTGGTTGCCATCTGACTCCATTTTCCTTGTGCACAGGAGTGGCAAGAAGATCTGGTATGGTGTTTGGCTACCATAAACCTCTCTATTAAAGTTAAAAATGCACCGTTCCTGCTTCCAAGGCCAATGGGCGAGGAACGGATGATTTTGCACTATCAAATGCTCTTACTCTGTAAAACGAAGCAATTGCATCCAAAGTGCTGGGTGGACACCCTTGAATTTACCAGTATGTATAGAGCTGCTGGGAACAGATGACGATCTCTTTTATGGCTAAGCCTGGGGTCCTATGGCAAAGCCATCCTGATGCACCACGGAGCCCTAATAGCCTCACAGAGTGGAAATACATCCCCAACATCCACAAATAGGAGAGGGAGCAGGGGTAGGGGGGAATGAGCCAAACCACCCTGGCTGCTCCTGAGAGCATCCCCCGAGCCCCTCGGTCTCCAGAGAGGAGGGGAAGGGTGGGAACGGGGAGGGTGAGGTGAGGAGAGGTGGGAGGGCAGGCGAAGGGGGCGAACGGTGCGCTTGTGAGCGCTTCCCGCGAAGAGCTTTAATGCATCTAAAAGGAAGGTTTCACGTCCGATTCTCGTCATGGGCAGCAGGGTTAATCATCTGGATGCCATTTCTAGGGGCAAGGAAGGGCCCCGGCAGCGGGCAAGCCACTTTGCTCAGAGGGGCTGCTGGCCTTAAGAGGCTTTTATTGCGTTGGCTTGGCTGCTCGGCAGAGAGGTGTGCTGTCATTAGAGTGACACTAAAAGTATCCAAAAATTAGCACTGACGGACTGACTGACCTGTCCCTGTCAAGCTTGAAGCAGATGAGGGGGAGGTAGGGGGAGAAAAGAGGAGGGAGAAAGAGCCTTCCCCCCTGAAAAGGGTGATTAGGGGTGGACGATGAAAACCAGGCAGTGCTGGTATCTAGCCACTAACTGGACTTAGATCCTTTCCAGTTATCACCTCAAATCAGTTCATATATCCTGAAAGGAGATTTGTAAACCACCCTCCCTGGGAAAACTGTCACAAGAGAAACTGGACGTTTTCCCTGCCTTCAGCAGGGCTGGATGAAGAACAAGTTTCCAGCTTTGAAGATGTCGCCAATTCACCTCTTTGCCAGGGTTTTGCAAGGAGACCTGAGGAAAACCATGGGCTGGCAATGACATTGGTGTCTCTGAGTCCCATCAGTAGAGAATCCCCCTCCTGATCTAGCATCCCTGCCCACGGCAGGGAGGTTGGAACTAGATGATCTTTAAGGTCCCTTCCAACCCAAACCATTCTGTAATTCTGATTCCATGATTCCTCAACTACCAAGCTCTGATTTTAAGGGGATGTTTCAGTGACGTGCAGAGTTATGCTAGAGGAAAGCAACCAGTTTGGATAAAATCCTGTCTCTTCCCCCCACCATTTCGCAGAAACCTGGTCTCCTGAGCTTGAAATAGGACTAGAACCCTCATCCCAGGTCTAGGTTGTGACCCCCTCCATGGGAAGAGCCCATCCCGCACCCCAGATCGCACACACAGTGGGAAAGCTCGGGAAAACAGCTTTTAATATTTCTTATTGTTGTGATTAAACTCCTCCCATCTTTCTGCATTCCCCCTGCCAGGAAGCTCCATCTGAACCTCCTCCTTGGACCCTGGCTTTTGACCTTGGCCAGAGCTGACCTGGGCAAGATGCCCAATTTGCTGCTGCCAGTGGTGCTCCTGGAGTCCTCTCACTGCTGCCAGCATAGCTTGCATGTTTGCCCCCCGCAGTTCTCTCTCCTCTCCGCTCCTTCACAACGGGGCATTTCCCAGACACAGCTCCATTATTCAACTACCGAGCTGAATTTTCCCTTTTAATTCTTCTCGCAGAAAATGTATCTAATTTCTTTTCCCTTCCGCTTCCCCTCCTTCTCCTAAACCTCCTTCCCAACTGCTTGCAAAGAGAGGTTTCA
This sequence comes from Pelecanoides urinatrix, assembly GCA_013400755.1. Taxonomy (NCBI): domain Eukaryota; kingdom Metazoa; phylum Chordata; class Aves; order Procellariiformes; family Procellariidae; genus Pelecanoides; species Pelecanoides urinatrix. Next base: position 275,894 of record VZTQ01014633.1, on the reverse strand, counting down.
AGACTAATTTCAAGGTGGATTGGTGAATTTAACATCAAGAAGTTGATTGAGGCTGTGGAGTGGTCTGCACTCCCTCCTGAGCTGGAAGAGTCCAACGATGCCCTCGGAAATGCAACTGCAGCTAATCAAGCCTGTGGAGAGCCAGAAGGACTCCTGGGGGTGGTTTCTGTACAGGTTCCTTGAAACACAGCTCTCCAGGAAAGACAAGGAGGCTCAGGAGACAAGGCAGATGGGGTATCAGGGCAGACGATTCGGGACATGACAGTCCCCATGCTGGCTCAGCTGTGGGAGTTCCTGGTCAAGTTGTTTCCCATCCTTGAACCCCAGTTTTCCTGCCTCTTCGGTGATGAGGGCAATGGTGAGCTCCTCCGTAGGAGAATACCTGAACGAACAACGTGTTGTCATTAAGGATTGGCTGGCAAAGCCAGAAAACGGCAAAGTTGATGGATGTCAACAGGTTCTAGCAAACTCCCTCCTCTTAAGTCTCTGGATGTGTTTCCACTCAGCTGTGCCTGGGCAGGTGGATGATTCAGTTTTTAGATACAACACTGGCAGGTCCTTTTGCAGTTCCTCACCCATAGGACTTCTTCCATTCTCCGAGGTCCCTTTTCTGGAGAGAAGCTTAGCTGAAAAGCAGCGGTGTGTCAGCACGCTCCACTGAACCTTGCTGCCCTTGTTGGAGGGGGATACCAACATCCCCACAAACGGCTCTGTGGATCAGGCTCCTCTTGTCCATGTTGGCTGCAGCATAAGGCGGGATATGAAACTATCTGAGGGCAATTTCTTGCTATGACCTGGGAATTGAGTGTCCATAATTTGGTACCTATTTTGTCTTCCTTAATTGTGTCCGTTTTTCAATAAAATTCTTTTGTAGGCTCACAAATTCTCTTTGCAATCTGCCTGATTGGAACAAACAGAGCCCTTTCCTTCCCTGCATGCTGCTGGGGAGCCATCAGGTATGAACCACTTGGGTTGGGAGTGACCCTTGCTTGATGGCCTCCGAAGCAACAACAGACCAATCCCCTGGTATCACCTGATCCCTCCTTGTGCTGGGTTCCCACTGCCCTGGCCATGCTCCAGGACTTGTCTCCTGTCTTTTCACCACTGTCTAGATGAATGAAGCTTGCAGCTCCATCCACGCAGCTCATCCAATGGTGGACAGGCAGACACCCACCACAGGGAGTTGAGCTATAAGATGCTGGATTTGCTGCTGTGCCAAAGCCCTTGTCTGGTCCGGGTTTCATTGGTACTCTCCATCTCATTAAATAGAAAGCAGATCTCTCCATAGAATCATAGAATCATAGAATCACTAAGGTTGGAAAAGACCTCTAAGGTCGAGTCCAACCGTCAACCCAACCCCCCCATGCCCACTAAACCATGTCCCTAAGCGCCTCATCTACACGTCTTTTAAATACCTCCAGGGATGGGGACTCCACCACTGTCCTGGGCAGCCTGTTCCAAGGCCTGACCACTCTTTCAGCAAAGAAATTTCTCCTAATGTCCAATTTAAACCTCNCGTCTGTCCATGTCACAGGGAGGAGAGCTGCGCTGGGCTGTGTGACCAGGGGTGGCTGCATCTGCTTGAATGTGCTTTCAAGAAAATCTCTTTGGGAGCTGGACCTCATGCCCTGGCTACGGGACATTGCTGTCTTTTCCATGCAGTGATCCCAGGCTGATGCATGGGCTCAGGGCAGAGGAGAAAGGCTGCAACACTGGAGATCCATGAGGTCCAGACCAGGCACTGAGTGGTGGGACCCAGTGGTGCTTAAGATTTGGGTAACTGGTGCTATCCTAGACTGGTTGATGGGAAGATCCTCTGGAGTCTGTAGTCCTATATGTGTTTTGCCCTGTTTGGGATGAGAATGACTGCTGGCTCATGTTCAACTTGGTGTCAGCTGTCACCTCATAGCACTACAGCTGCTCAGCTACTCAGTTTCCAGCCAGTTCTCTGCTGGTTTCCAGTCAGTTCCCAGTCTGGTATCACTCCAACACCAGCATAGAGCTTTGCACGCCTCCTTGTTGACCTTCATGATGTTCCTGCCCTTCTCAGGATCCCTGTAAACCCAGACTCTGCCATTCATTGTGCCTGTCTCCCCTCCTAATTAACTGTTACCTACAAACTTGAGGAGGATGCGTCTCCATCCAGGTCACTGATGAAGATGTTGAACAGTTATTAACTGTACTATGAGCCCCAGGGGTACTTCACCACTGGCGTACTGGAAGATGAATAAGCTCGCTCCTCAGCACTGGAGATAGGAGAGCTCTAATTGGCTCCATGGAGTCCATCAAAGTCCAAGGGACGTGTGTTGGGAACAGCCACTTATCCTTCTGCATAAGCAGAGACCATCTATGCTGCCTGATGACACCAAAAGACAGAAAATTAAAAGCTTACCAAAAGAATAATTTTTTTTCCAAAGTGAGAATCTGGGGAACTGTTTGGCATAACGACTGGGATTTAGCTTGATGTAGTGAAAAATATTGGGTGTTCACCTGATAAAAAAAGGATTGTTGAAAGGGGAAAATCTTTTTGGCCAGGGAAGAAAAAGCGATGAATGAATTCCAGGTCAATAACATTGAGTATATCTCACTTTTGCTGAAAGAGCTTGCATCAAACAGCAAAACCAGTACACCACAATCAAAAAACGACCTATTTATTTTAAAGGATTTGAAGTGCAACGTCTTGATTCAAACCTCTTCATCTGTAAAGCAGCAGTGAAGCACTTCACTGTCAGCCTGCACCCCTTTTTTTTGCATTGCTGGGATAAGGTTTTCTGCTTTGTGCTTAGCAAGTATGGTTTGGTGTAGTCATTCATTTGCTACAGACACTGGCACATGAGTTGTGCGGTGGTGGCTGCTGTCCTCTTTTGGGGTGAAAATCATACAGTCCTAGCCTAATTCCCTAGTGAAACTCGAGCCAGCGGGAGCAGTGCAAGGTTGGATCACTGAGCTGTGTGTGTTCAACACAGCGACCCATCTCTGGTTTAGGAAGTCCTGGAGCACATGCTGGAGGCTGGGAAAATCCAGAAAAGCTTTGCTGTACTGTGGTCCTTACACCTTTTCCCAAATTATCCTGTGCACTTGGATAACAGGCCAAACAGCTTGGGACGGCAGGGTAAATCCATGTTCTTCCATCTTCTTGTGTATCCCTGCCTGCTCAGTGCGTGGGAAGAGGGATCTGGACCCTCAGAAAACACTAACATTTCAGAAACGGTGTTTAAGGAAGATTAAAACTTGCATTCCCCAAATCTGGGAAATGTGCAGAATCTGTGAATATGGGAACAGCATAATGCCTCCTGGCAACAGGCAGGTTTACTATCTCAAAGCCAAAAGTGAATCATGTTTGTGTCAATGTTTCATGCTGTGGTAATAAATAAACCAAAGCCAGACTTTCCAGTTTACCTGCAAACTTCTGAAGACTTTTCCTTTGTAAGTGCTGCTCTGCTCTGTGTTCCCTGGAAGCGCTCAGAGTTTGCCCAAACAGCATTTTTCTGATGCTCCATGAAAAATATTTGCTCAGCTCTTCTGGCAAGCCTGAGCTCTGAGGAAGTTGAAGGCAAGGGATTCACCTTGCCCTGGGCTGCTGAAAACTGCTTTGCTCCACAGCTCTTGTTGGAGATGAGGAGGAGATCAGCGTGGTGTGAGGCCAGCAACAGTCATGGGGGATGGTGGTATCTAGGACACATGTCATTGTGGACAGGAGTCTCGCTCCCATGCTCTGACCACAACATCTTTCATGCTAACTCTGTGCTGAAGCGATTTAGAGGATGGAGGGGAGGGAGGAGAGACTTTTATCTGCAGGTGGATGAAAGGAGATGGGGTGCTCTTGAAATGGTCTCAGATTGGGCCAACAGCGGTGGCCAGAGGCCAGGGTTGTATTGCCACAACCTCTTGGAGCATCTTACCTTGGAGCATCTTACCTATGTGGGCTCCCTGCTTGCACAAGCCCATCCCTCATGCCTTAGGAGAACAGCACCAGCATTGTTAGAGTTTTTTGAAAAGCTGATACCACCAGCACAGACAAAGGTCACCTTGACTTGGGGCTTCTCCAAGAGCCACCCCATTGGATGAGCTGCTTCCTCGTCCAATAAATCTTTCCTGCAAATGACACTGGGTCTATCTAAGAAGTCTTGGCTGTCTTGGCCACAAGACATGGGCTACCTACGCTGCCAGTGAAGGGTCCTTTCTTGCAACAACCATCGCAGTTGTCTCCTTGTTGGCATGCCCCAGAGCCTGTCCAAACCAACTGGTGAATAGAAATTTAGGGGTTCTCAGGATTTGTGGGAAAAGAAAAGGGGAATTCATGCAAATCCAGAGGAAAGGACAAAGAAGTTTTTCTTGGGCCCTTCCCCAGAGCTGCCACGATCTGCTGATTTGCAGGATGCTCCCCAGCCTGATGGCTCCTTCTGGGCCATGATGGATGAGCTCGCACCTCTGTCCGCCTTCCTGTAACTGCTTTGCAATCGGTAGCAGTGGCCAGGAGGGCTCCCAGGGGCTCGGTGAGGACGGGGGGGCTGCTGGCGGAGGAAAGGGGGTGTGAGCGGGGGGATGCACTTGTGTGCGGGGCTGCGGTGGATGTCAGTTAATGGAACCGGGTGATTCAGCCGCCGCGGAGGAAGCATCGAGGGATGCTTTACGCCCTGGTACTGCTGGCAGGAACATTCTGGAGGCTCCGCAGCACATAAGTAACTACAATGGGTGATTGCTTAATAATTAAAGATATGTAGTGCTTGGATTGCCTCCCAGAGCCGGACCAGAATGCAGAGAGCAGGGCACAGTGGGAGGAAAACTTCCCGTCTTACAGGAAATCTTCCCCTGCCGAATCTCTCTGCAGTCCCCGCGCCTGCCGGGGGACTTGGCTGGAATCAATTCCCCTCCGCTTGCAGTCAGAGGAAGCGGCGGGCTGCTGTTGGGATCCTGCCACTGATTAACTAAATGACCTTGGAGTGTTGCTTCCTCTCCTGCAGTGCCTTGGTTTCCCCTCTGAGAGTTGGGATGTTGTCTGGAGGTATCGAAGTATCTCATGGGAGAGGTTAGACCCAGCTGGGCAGTCTAGGGGGAACGTGGGGGTGCTTAGTGGGCGATCCTGGAGCCAATGTCTTTGGCTTTGAGATAGTAAATCTGCCCGTTTCCAGGAGGTGTTCTGCTGTTCCCGTGTTCACCGATTCTGCAGATTTCCCAGATTTGGGGAGTGCAAGTTTTAAGTGTCCTTAAACCGTTTGGAGCTTGGTCCAGCATAGGAGAAAACAATATTACCCCCCTGGAAAGAGCAGCTGATGGCAACCCCGGGCTGCAGGATGGGCAGATGGAGCTGGGTATCTCACCCTGCTCCCCGTGGCGAGGACAGCACCAGCGTGACACCCCTGAGCCCGCGGGACAGTGAGGAGCCCGGCGGCACGGGCCACCGTTCCCTGACAGCTCCACTTTATTTACAGGCCTGATTACAGGCGACACATGAGTGGATTTATTAACTCTGCTCTCCTGCTATTCGGAGCCTTGTAGATAAATGGCAGAGCCCGGGGCCAACGCTAAAACTCAGTTAACATTAAAGTGAAGGATCTGCCGGTGCTTCTGCAGGGGGGCCGGGGGCGAAGGGGAACGGATGCGCTTTTCTTTGCAGTCAGATGCGTGTCTGGGTTGAGCGGGAGGTTTTTTGCCTCTCCCCGGGATGGATGTCACGTGCAGGGAGGGCAGGATGGGGGATGCTGACTCAGCACCCACTGCCCGGCTGGCTGGTGAGATGCAGAGCGGTGGTTGGGGTATTGCATTTCCCATGCCCATGGCGTTGTGGGGCAGGTGAGGGCTTTGCTGCACGGTGTGGGGTTGTGCTGAGCCTACTCTGCCCCCCAGGCACTGATCCTGGTCCAGGCTAAGCGATGTCAGCCCAGAGGGCATGCATGTGTGTTAAGACCTTGTTTTTATCATGCTGATCCTGCATCAATCATGATAATTGACCCTGGAGTCAGGGATATCACAGTGGTGCCAAACTGGTGCTAGAGGAGAATGAGACCCCCTCAAAGCCTGTCCTTCATCCTCCCGTCACAATTGGCATTTACCTCCACGTAGTGAGTCAGAGCTGCATTTTAACTTCCCAGGGTGAAAATACTGATTTACTCCCGCTATGAGGATGGAGGGAGAGATTGAGGAGCTGGGGGAGCTGCATCAGGATCAGACAGCCTTGACCCAGCTTTCTCCTTCCTACGCAACCCCTTTGCCTTCCTCTGGAGCTGCCAAATTGTTTTGTCCTTGCCTTGGCTTGTGCCTAGAATTAGCCCTGCTTTGCCCAGACTTCCCGACTTTGCGTAAGGTTTTCCCTCTGGGATTAAACCCTTGGAGAGGCAGGGACTGCCCTGGGACCCTACACGGCCGATCACCTGAGAAGACCTGTCTGCAAAGTTCAGACTGTGGGGACTGAAACAACGCAGCAATGGGACACTTGATTTGCCAGCAGCTCTCTCAGGGTTGAACCAAAGCCTCCTTCTTTTTCTGAAGTTCATGCTTAACTGAGGAGTCAAAGAAATTCTAGTTTACACAACACTTGATTTGACAAGAAAGACGTCATTCTGTTTCTGCTTGGGGTGATGTGAAAGCAAGGCTTTGCTTGGACAGTAAAAGAATTGGGGGGATTTAAGAGGTAGGAATTCATATCAGTGAGGCTCCCAAAGAGTCAAAATGAAACTTTTCAAGGGCTGTGTGTCCTTAGAGGGCACGTGAGAGAATAAATTTGCCTTTTAGAAAGTTTTGCTGGTGTGCAGGCAGAAGCCTGCCAGTAAAATGGAAAGTGGAAAATATGGGAATAGGTTATAATATGTACACGGGAATGAATGTATACGTGGCAGCTATAAATGCAATATGGGAACCAGCTAAAGGTGTATCCAGTGTGGGGATAAAACTGGCCTTAAACACCCCTGCTCTTTACCTGCAGGACTTTGCCATCCCACAGCTCAGGAATGAGGCTTTTCTGGGGGCTTGTGGTGGACCAACATGGAGAGAAGGAGAGGAGATGCTCTGGATGACTCTGCCCCACAGCAGGGTGGCTCTGGATAACCCAGCCAAGAACGTTGGGATGGTGGGATGGGCTCTCTGCAGGCAGGAGGAGAAAAGATTGCACTATTAAAAGACGGTTGGTGCTCTTTCCAGTGATTTCTGACCTTCCTTTCTTCCCAACACCTTTTCTGCCTTCTCAGAGAGGGCTGCTTAGGGTCAGTGGCACCAGGTTTGTTTTCAGGCAAACGGCCACATCTCCTTACTCCACAACATCTTTGGAAATGTGGTGTCATAGAATCATAGAATCACAGAATCACTAAGGTTGGAAAAGACCTCTAAGGTCAGCGAGTCCAACCGTCAACCCAACCCCCCCATGCCCACTAAACCATGTCCCCAAGACGCCTCAAGCGTCTTTTAAATCCCTCCCGGGATGGGGACTCCACCACTGCCCTGGGCAGCCTCTTCCAAGGCCTGACCACTCTTGCAGTAAAGAATTTTTTCCTAATGTCCAATCTAAACCTCCCCTGGCGCAATTTGAGGCCGTTTCCTCTTGTCCTATCACTTGTTACTTGGGAAAAGAGACCAACCCCCACCTCACCACAACCTCCTTTCAGGTAGTTGTAGAGCGCGATGAGGTCTCCCCTCAGCCTCCTCTTCTCCAGGCTGAACACCCCCAGTTCCCTCAGCCGCTCCTCATCAGACTTGTGCTCCAGACTTGTCCAACCATTTTGCTGAAACCATGCAGTGGTCTTCCTGACCTGGCTCCAGCTCTGCCCAGAGACGTGTAACTGTGAGGCTACCCCATCTCAGCCCAAACACCCTGGGTGGTCTTCCTCATTTGAGGAATCCAAATCTGCCCTGGAAGCCAAAGCTTTCATGCTGTGGTGTGCACACACCCCTGGTGTGCAGGTAACCACCAGAAAACACGATCCCATAAACATATCCTCTTTCTTGCTGGCATGCCATGTTCATCTGTGCAACCACCAAGAATGGGGAGTCCCCACCTTGACCAGAGACCCCCAAGGAACGAAAGGATGCCTGGGATGAAGGCGCAACAGGGATTGAATCGTGCTGGCAGGGCCAGCTGGTTTCTCACACCCCGGCGACTCTTGCAGCATGATGCCCAGCCGAAGGCATGCAGGTCCCACACGATCATGCAGTGGGTCAGCCGCGATGCCAAGCAGCTTTGGCATGTGGGAGATGCACGTGAAGCGATGCCTTCTTGAATGTCTGTCCTGGTTCCGGCTGGGACAGGGTTAATTTTCCTCCCCATAGCTTGGGGGTGTGATGTGCTGGGTTTGGGTTGGGTTCGGTATGAAAGGAGCATTAATGGCCCATTGACGCTTTGGCTGTTGCTGGGCAGCGGAGCAGGGCCGGGCTGGTGGGCCCAGCTGGCCAATGGGGTATTCTATACCATGTGACATCATGCTCAGTATAAAAACCAGGTGTGTGTGTGGGGGGGTCGCGCGGTTCGGGACACGCGGTCGGCGGTCGGTGAGCAGTTGCACTGCGCATCGTCTGCTTTGTATATTCTGTTATTATTGTTGTTCCCATCTGCTATTGTTGCTGTTCTACTTCTGTTTTATTTCAATTATTAAACTGTTCTTATCTCAACCCGGGAGCTTTCTTACTTGTACCCTCTCCGATTCTCCCCCTCATTCCACCGGTGGGGGCCGGGGGGCGGGTGAGCGGCCGCGTGGCGTATATTTTCTGCTGGCTGGGGTTAAACCACGACAATATCTCATGGGCTAGATCCAGCCATAGGTGGTGCATGGGGACCGTGCTGCACTCAGACGTGCAGCTTAGTGGCTCCGGACCGCTGTGCCGCGGTGACTCCTCTCCATCCCATTGCATCGTAGAAATGCAGCAGTCCTACCTCTCTCAAGGCAGGGTCATTGCAAAGGAAATTTGAGAGACGCAGGTGACTCCACTGAGGTCTTGGAAGTAAGCGCCAAAGATGTTGGGAAATCTGTCCCTCTTCTTGTGCCTCAGTTTCCCCAGCAGCAAAATAGAGCTATTTTCTCCTTTCCCACTGTGGGGGGAGATGGGAGCTGCTTGAGGTTTTGCTTTTTCCACCAGGCCTGGGTTTTCTGAGCGCTCAGCACTTCCGCAAAGCCGGTCCTTGCCGCTCTTAAAGTGCTGCGAGAGTAAGGCTATGCCGGATACCCGAGCTGGGTGGAAGCAGGTACTGCAGACAGCTATCTCCATGGATGGGCTGATACTGCAGAGGGGCCAGGGCAGGGGGGAGAGGATCGATAACGCAGATATGGAGAGAGCTGGCCTGGCACGAATAAGCCCAGCTTTGTAAATGAACCCTGAGCTCTCAGGGCTCCCCAGTAAAGGCTGTTATCTCCAGACACTCCGGCTGTCTGAGTCCTTTCACAATACAGAGACAGTGCCGACCAGGATATGAGTCAGCTAACAGGGCTCTTTCCCTGATCGCTGACCGAGTGACGGCCTGACACCGCTTTGCAATGTTGGCTGACGACTGCCTGGTGTGGGAAGCGCAGGGTGGCTCGCACCTCCTCCTTGGGCAAGGACTGGCCGGGGAGTTAGCCCCCATCCATCCTACCTGGAGAAATCTCCTTATCCCAGCCTGCGATGCCGTAACAGCAGCCACCGATGAGCTCCTCAGCCATCAAGGCAGTGTGCTCATCCTGAGGTTATGAGACAAAAAGCCAGGCAAAAGGCATATGGATTTATTCCTTGGTTGCTGGGTTCTGGGGGTGATACAAGCAGCCGTTCCTGGTCCACAGAGGTTCTGGCTTTACCCATGCAGTCCATACAACAGGAGATGCAACCAGGAAGACCCCCCCCAGACCAACTGGCTTTTGTACTGATGCAATCCAGCTATAAAAGCATCACAAGGACGGGTCTGAAAGGTGTGTGATCCCCAGTCATGCCCCATCCAGGTCTCCCGGCCATGTCCCCTTGCCTCCCAGCAGGTCTGGTTCAGGTACAAGCCCTAGCCCTGTCTTGCCAGTCCAAGGCTGGGACTGGGAGAAGAAAACTGCAGGTTTGTTCTCTCCAGAGCTGGGCAAGCCCAAGGTCTGACTTGCTCAGTGTCCTGCCTCTGATAACAGCCCAACATGCCTGGAGAAATGCAAGGCAGGACGAACAAGCAAGTGCATTCCAAGAGTGCTCTCCCTGCTGCCAACAATTTGTGCTCAGGGACCTTTTGAATCAGAGCTGTTGCCTCTGTATTAATGGTAGGGGATGGATTTTTCCTCTGTGAACGTTCCCGTTATCCATGCGAACTTTTAACATCCTGCAGCAAGGAGTTCCTTGGCTTGATTGCAGAAAGCAACAGCCAGCGATAAGCGTGGCCTGGCAGGAGGCACATTTGCTACTTCTGGGCTGCACAGACCTGAGAAAATCAGTTCTTCTTTGTGTGATGAGGAAAGACCTGTGAAATATGAGCAGTTTGTGCCCAGCAATCCTTTGCAGTAATCCACACATGCTCTTCCCAAACTAGGCGCTCTTAACTTTAACTCTTTCCTTATTACTTCTGCCCTAAAGGCTGGTGTTCGGGGCCCTCCACAACATATTTGTTAAGAAACTGAAATCCAGGGCAGAGGATCTCTTTGGCACATTAATACAGCCATTCCCCCTCTCCTTTCTCCCCCCTTCCCATCTCATTTCCTCCTGAGCCAAAGAAATCTGTCTGCCTGATAGATGGCTCCTGACAAGCTGAGCAGCTAAAGATCACATGTCAATAGGGCTATAATTAGGAGAATTGAGCCCTGTCAGGGCCGGACGGATATTTATCTGAAATCAATGGCCAATAGGGTGGAAGGAATGAAGATGTGGGAGTGTTTGCTTTGGAGCTGCCACGGCTTTTTACACCCTGTCTGCACAGGGATCCTGCCGGATGGGGCTTTCCTGCTGCCTGAAAGAGGGGAGGATTATAGCATTAGCCATGGAGATCTGCCCTGGCCTCTGAGCACCGGCACCCGCTGACCCCTCTCTGGATGTGCACGCACCCCCCAGGTGGGGACAGCGATAGAAAAACAGTAAAATAGCAATAGAAAAAAGTGAAATGGGAAGGGGGGGGTCTGATTGCAGACAGAGGTTGTGATTCAACGCTTTGCTCTTCCTCCCAGTGAGAAAGAACAAGTTAGCAACCCCAGGCACCAGGATCAGGGTCTCAGATGTACACAGGACTGGAGAGGCAGCAGCTGATGGGGACAAGGACATTGTCACTTGCAAACTTAGCTGAGATGGAGCTGGGATCTCATCCAGACACTCACGTGTTAAACTTGGCCTAAATCTCCAAGTGGGGTCTAGCCCTGCATGCCTGCCACAGCTCTGCCAGGGAACGGGCTGCAAATGTTAGGCTGAGATTTAGGCATTGGCTTCCTCTGTGGAGGCTGCTAGAGATTTTTGTTGCAGCCCTCCCCGCAACCGTGACACTTTTCTGAGAACGCAAGGACCTTCCCATGCCCCAAAGCTCCTGTGATGCTCTTAGTACTGGTGTAGGATGGGGGGTTTGCACCTAGGTAAACACCAGGACTTGCTCTCCCTTGGACTGGGACATGAAAAATTTCTTTACTGAAAGAGTGGTCAGGCCTTGGCACAGGCTGCCCAGGGCAGTGGTGGAGTCCCCATCCCTGGAGGGATTTAAAAGACGTGTAGATGAGGCGCTTAGGGACATGGTTTAGTGGGCATGGGGGGGTTGGGTTGACAGTTGGACTCGATGATCTTAGAGGTCTTTTCCAACCTTAATGATTCTATGATTCTATGAATCCTTTTTGCAACTGTGGGGCTTTCATGCAAAGAAAAGCTTGGAAGGCCCCGGGTCCTGGGAAACCCTTAAGCATCCGCTTTAAAGCTTTGTTGGTGTAGGGGTCAATGGCCCAGCCTCAAAGCTGTTCAGCTATGAAAACAGCCGAGGTTAAAGACAGAAATGCTTTGGAAATGCTTTTGGGCACCAGGCAGGATGGAGTCTGGAGTCACACAAACCAGAGGAAGGCAGCAGGGAAGAAACAACCCCTCCCCTGCCTGGGGAGTGATGCCGTGAGTGGGGTACCACAGCCCAGTACCCAGCGCGGCGGTTCAACCCCAGGACTGAAATGAGCTGAAGGAAATCTTTGTAATTCCAGCCTAGTTCAGCATTGTACGCCCCACACCTTGAGGAGCTAGCAGGGGTCGAACCCAGTCCCTCTTCAGCTGCGCATGGACCTCAGCCCCAGGATTCGGCAGGATAACACGCTGTTGGCAGCGGGCAACGCTTGCTGCCTGGACTGAGCACATACAGTTTTCCCAGCCTGCAAAGTCTGCCCCTGTTCAACGTGCAAAATCAAAGCTCTTAAAAATTGCCAGGGATTAGTACTTAGAATTAAATTCCCCGTTGGGCCATTAGGGATCAAAAAGGCTCTCCCAGCTTGCTTTTCTCATGATGGCATCCTCATGCTCCGTGCATGGCCAAAATCCCAACCGCTGCCGGTTCATCACATCCCAGTGTATTCACCAATCCCCACAGCCCTTCTCTGGATGCATTTCAGTTTTGAAAGTCCCAAAGATTTGTAGAAAGAAATCAGGGGACCCAGGGCTCTCCCCATGGCTCAGACAGTGGCAGTAGATACCACGTAGCCTCGTACGCTCCTAATTTATTGCTTCTGTAATTGGGGTTAATTAGTGGTGACCAAATTTATCTTCTCGCCTCTCATTAATCCCAAACACAAAAGAACCCTGTTTGCAATCAATTGCTGTTTAATTACAGCACAATAGCTGCCTCCTGAGATCGAAATCCCTGCTGGCTTGAGGTCTTGATGGTGAGGATGGGAGTGGAGAGAGGCAACTTGGAGAAGCTGGAGGATGAGGATGAGGATGCCAGCTGGGACTGGCATCGCGTGCTCCAGGGTCCTGTGAGGTTCATGAAGAGCAGTGTGAGGTCTCCTTGCCCTGACTGAAGGATCAGAGTGGGTTTCAACCGGGAAGAAAGGGTTGAATTTTCAAACAGCTCCACATGCAATGGAAGGACAACTCAGTCCAGGGTGGTGGAGATGCTGGAAGTCCTTGGATGCCTTTTTGGCTAGGACATCTGCTGGTGGCTATTAAACAGAATGGCTCAGATGCAGCTCCTGCCTCCAAGATCTTGCTTCTCTGGCGAGCCAGGGCACAGGGGACATCCTGCTCAAGATTTGTATCCTCCAACAGCAGCTCCCATTGCTTGGTTATAGATCTCAGAGACTGTAGTGGACCCTATCGCAATCGCAGCAGAGGCAGTAAAGCTGCCTGTGAGCTATAAAGGGCCCTGCTGGGACCCTGAAGGAAAATGTCTGTTTTCCTAAGTAACAAGCGATAGGTCAAGAGGTAACAGCCTCAACTTGCACCAGGGGAGGTTTAGATTGAATATTAGGAAAAATTTCTTCACCAAAAGCCTTATCGAGCCTTGGAACAGGCTGCCCAGGGAAGCGGATGAGTCACCATGCCTGGAGGTCTTTAAAAGACGTGTAGATGAGGCGCTTAGGGGCATGGTTTAGTGGTGGACTTGGCAGCATTAGGCTTATGGTTGGACTCGATGATCTTAAGAGTCTTTTCCAAACTAAATGTTTCTATGATTCTATGATTTGGACATAAAACATGTTCCCCATGATGTCTGGCCTTGGAGAAACCGTTGAGAGGATATTTGGTCTGCTCTCAACCTGAAGGCAATGGAAATGGAAACTGCTTCAGCCGGGAGGGCAAGGAAGCAAGGTCCCACTGCTGTCCAGGGCTTCGTTGTACAGTCTGAAGGCGAGGTGACCGTATGATTACCCAGAAGGGCATGAAAAGTCGGGGAGAAGGGGGAAAAAGTGAACTGTGGGAAAGTTTTTATTTCTGCATTGCAAGCTGTTTCTCCATCTGAGTAATTTCTGGGGACAGTTTGACTCGCTTACCCTGGGACCCCACCTGAGAGCCCCAGATTGCTTTTTGCCAGGAGACACATTTCCTTGGCAGTGGAACCTGTCCTGCCCCCTCATTTACCCAGATAAATGTATGCTCGGTTAATGCTGTGAGTATTAAATAAACTCCCCGCCTAGCCTGCCCGCCTCTCCCTCCCCGCTCTTTAGGTGCCATCAATCTGCAGGATTATTGAGCCCGGTTTTGGAGTTAGTGGCGTGTTGAAAATGCTCCGGTCTTCCCTTTATCACTTTCAGATCAGCTCATCGGATGGGAATCCATCAGGGAAAGTAATGGGAGAGGCTGTGCTGATATATGGCTCTGTGTTACTGGATCAATCAGGCTCTCGTCTTCCCTCAGCAAGGGGGCTGTGCGGGTCCAGGGCTGGTGCTACTTGACTCCCTTCTCTTAAAACACCAGATTAATCAACGCTTCCCATTCCTGCAAGGATTTTGTCCTGGCGTGTGGTGGAGATGCCCTGGATGTGATAAAATATCAGCTGTGTCAGAAACAAGGTTGAGGGCTGAATTCCTCTTGGGACCTCAACCCCTGACTCAAGCAACTTGCTGACACTTACTTATTACATTTAGTATTTGGGTGGATTTAGGGGTTAGGCAGCAGCCAGAAGCAGGATGTTGTGCTTTAAAACCATCATGTACCGAAATGCAGCTGCTACTGGAGTGGAGCACAGCGGGTGTTGAGGTGGTACCTCCACCACCGGGGCCAGGAGTCAGGACCAGGAGGTGGTTTTTGAGCTGTTTTTCCACCTGGGCATCAACAACCACCGTCTTCCCCAGACCCTGTGTGGATTCAGAGGGAAGAGCACCACCTACTGAGTCTCCCTCACCTCTTTCTTCCCTTTTTTTTGAAAAAAAAAAAAAAAAAAAATTATTTCTGTTTGTGTTCTCAGATAGCCTCTGGGAAAGGCAGGAGCACGTTTAACTCCGAGCAACCCTTCTGATCTCTCCAGACATTTCTGCTTGCATCGTTTTTCTTGCTAAGCTGCTTGTGTTAATGAGACTTGCCTTCCTCGGGATCTTTCTGCTTCCTGCCTTCGTGAATTAACAGCTCCTCCAGCCTGATGCCTCCCCAGATGCGGATGGGCTTTCTCTAGGAGCAAGTGTGTGTATGGGCAGGCGTGGGAAATGAACTAACTTAGATAAGTTTTGACTCAAAATCTAAATCAAAGCTAAATATCAGAGAGTTTGACTCATGAACCACCAACAGATGCAGCAATATATTTATATATATGCATATGTACATATGTGGGTGTGCATATGTAGCAGCAAATGCCTGTATGCGTTTTGGCCCTGGCCAAGGACTTAGAGAATTAGCTAAAGACTTTCACATCTGGGTTCAGTTTCTCACCCTGACACAGCTCTCCCTTTTACTATTGACTAAGCACTTAAAAAAATCCTCGAAAGCAGGCTGGGAGAAACCCAGAGAAATCTCCTCTGGTGTTTCTTGAATGTTTTTAATTGGGAGACTATTTAATTTTTTAGGAATAAGGCTACAGTCCAGCTTCTGTATTATTCCCCCAAAGCCCTCCATTTGCAACCAATGCAAAATTAGATTAAACATTAAATGGTCTCTTATTATTTCTCCCCGCTTTGTTTGTTCGTTTGCACTATGAAAGTGTGTTTGTGTTTCTCCCAAGGGATGGTGCAGGGTATTTTGCAATGATTTACAGACCAGAGGTCCTCAACCACTGAGTCACTTCACCTGCCTCCAACCAAATTGTCTACGGTCTCAACACTGTGGGTATCACTAGCAAGAAGGTCTAGGTAGGAGGTGGGAGTAATGAGACCCAGCTCCTTGTCAGACCACAACATTTCCTATTTTCTTTGTCTTGTCCCATGGGGGGACACCAGATCTTTGCATTGAGGAAAAAATCCCAGAGCATCCCTGTGGGTCAAGTCTGGCTGGCATGGCAATGCCAAGGGCTGGCTGCACCCTCAGGCATCAGCTCCTGGCACTGCTCAGGCATGGGTGTTTTCATCTCCCATGGGTGACCCCCATCCCAGAGGGGTGTCAGATCCCTCTTGTGCCCCTCGCACCCTCTGAGCATCCCTTGTGTGAGGAGAGGGGGAGTCAGCCTGCCTCTGAACCCACCCTTGCTGAAGAGAAAACAAGGACCCACGAAGAAAAGACCATGGGGTGGCTCAACAGTGCCCAGAAGACAGTGGGAACCATGCAAGAACAGATAAGGGAGGATTGAGCAGGACATGGGTTCTCCATAGGCAGCTCAGTGTGCCCTCAGGTCTGGGAGCTGCTGAAATGTCTTCTGCCAATAACCCGCCAGCCTTGTGTGTACCCACAACAGCAAATTGGGCATTGAACTGAAGAAAGGGGACAAATGCACCTGGGGAGCTGAGGCTGGAGGAGTTTGGCTTCAGAAGTATTTCTTGGGCCTTTGGCAAGAGGCTGGTGACCAGCTAACCAGCCAACTTGCGTAGGAGCTTGGGATTCTGTAGTAAACCTCCTCGAAAGCCAGGAAAACACGGCCTACGAGGAAGGGTTGGGAAGACATGAGACTGTTTAGTCCAGAGACTGAAAGGAGGTGGGATAACAGCCTGCAATTATGTAAAAGGCTTCTGCAAGAAGGGGAGGGACACATGTTTCCCTGTGGGTAGGACAAGTAATAAGGAGCTTAAAACCCAGCAAAGGAGATTTAGAACTGTGAGGATAGAGAAGGGTTGGGATTAATTGCTAGGAGCGGGGGAAGGGTGGTATCACCAGCACTAGAGCTTTGGAGGACAAACGTGTCAAGGGGGCTTAAAGAGAGTGGATCCTGCTACGGGGCAGGGGACAGGGAAGACAAACATCCACCTGGCTGTCTTTTCCAATGTCTTGGCTGACCCACAAGGCAATGTAAGTGAGGTCTGGGATATCTGCAGAGGGTTGATGGGTTTGATAGTACCTGGGCTTCTCCCCCATGATGCTCATGCTCGTTCGTTGGTGGGAGCCGCATCGTCTCCAGTGTCATGCAGAGCTGCCTCTCTATCCATTTCCCTGGCCATCATTTTGCTCAGGTCCACAGGATCTAAGGCGATGTGGTAATGTGTGCTCGTGGATGTTGCATCTCAGCTTCTCTCCCCACCTTGCCCGTGCTTCCACCTTGACCTGCACCTTGGGAGCTGGAGATGGCTTTTGGGTAGAAAGCACCAAGCCAAGCAGTGGTGATCCCATCACCCTGAGGAAGCAAATGTGCTGACCGGGCACAAGTCGGAAATAAAACAGAAAAACTTGAGAAAGCTCTTGCTTCTAGTAATTCCCAGGGAGAGGTGTCAGCCATGATTTCTGGAAGCCGCACGCAGCAGAAAGCAAGGGATTGCTGGCAGCACTAATGAAGTTACTGCCATCCGGCGATTAGGTTAGAAGATCCTCCGGGACTGGCCTGCGAGGTGATGGACTGAAAGCAGAACGGGAACTAAATTGCATTTCATTTCAATTTGGCCATAAATTTGATGATTTTGTCAGAGAAGGAGTAAAGGGGGAAGGGAGGCGGGGGGAGAAGAGGAGAGGGAGGGCTCTCTGCCTTCGGCACGGCCAGGGCAAGGAGGAAGCAGGGGAGAGAGCACGACACGAGAAATTACATCGTTCTAGTTTGTACCATTGTAGATTATTAATCGGAAGTGTCAAAGGCTTTACGGATTGGTTGTATATCACCTGCTTTCTATAGACTATTCACTGAAGTAATAAGGGCTGGGAATATAGGTTATTGAACTGCCCCGGGATTTATGGGAGAGGATGCA
The DNA here is from genome assembly GCA_013400755.1 of Pelecanoides urinatrix. Taxonomy (NCBI): domain Eukaryota; kingdom Metazoa; phylum Chordata; class Aves; order Procellariiformes; family Procellariidae; genus Pelecanoides; species Pelecanoides urinatrix. The sequence goes on along the minus strand of VZTQ01014633.1, from coordinate 258,270 downwards.
GTGGGTGAAGAGAGAAGATGGGCCATTGTTTCCACTTTCATGGGGTGCTCCACTTGGCATCAGTGGTTTGCGTCACCTGAGTCATCTGCAGAAAGCGCATGAGCGGACGTGTCAGCAGGGCTTGTGATACTGTCAGACTGCAGCAAGGATTGCGAGCTGGAGAGCACGAGCCAGTGAGACTTCCCAGTTCTCAGCCCCCAAACTGATTCATGACAACCTCAGCCACCACACAAAGAAGACCCCTTGCAACCTTGCGGAGAGGTTGTTCAATAATTGCAAAGACACAGGTAAGGGAACAGATTCAAACATCTTTCCATCGTTGGAGTCTAATACCGTAGACCTTAAAGAAAAGATCATGGTTCATTCCAGTTTGCTGACACCATGTGATGCCAGGCCCTGACAAAGATCCCAAATTATCTCCCGGGAATGAGGAGACGTATCGTAATGGTAATATTACCCTGGGACATTGCACCGGATCAGCTCACAGCCTTCGTGTCAGTGATGTCTTGTCGCGATAACATTGCATGATATTTCAGAATGGTGTCATGGCTGGATAACATCGGTCTGTTAGAGCATAGAGCAATATTTGCATTGAAGGGAAATGCTGTACTATATTTGCTTAGCATGCTGATACCTCCATAGTGGAATGATCCAGGCTCTGATGTGCTGAAATTTCCTTCTGGATATTAGGACATCATGAGGTCTTGGTACAACATGTCATTTTTAGGCCAAAGTTATGACATCTCCTCTCATCATTGCTGTTTCCTTCTGACAGCATGACATCCTAGCTGGCTGTGTTAAGGTTTCTGTCCCAAACTGGTGACATCCTTGCATGATTCACTAAGGTTTCAGTCGTCTTATTTTGCTGTGGCAGTGCCTTGCAAGCGGGGAGATTTTCATCACAGCCGGATGAAGGACTGGCGCTTGCTTAGGGATAAAACCAGAAGCAGTCTTTGGTGGGATAGCTGGCTATGGCATAACTGGTAATATTGGTATGGTGTGCAACTCCAATTTTTGTGACCAAGACCTTGCCATTCCTTGATAAATGATGGGTGGATCTCAAATGATGGGGCTGAATATGAACTGACCCTGTGCCCAACTCCAGTTCAGCATGTCCCCAGTTCAGACATGGGGGCATTTCTCCCTGGCTCCTTCTCCTCCCCTCCAGCTTTTCCAGGCAAATGGAAGTGAGTCTGAGACCCTTCTGATCCCAGGCTTATTTCTTGCAGCCTTTCAGATGCTGAATGCAGCTGCCCAGCCCTCTGGAGCTTCATTGTGCAGCTCTGGAGGACCCCACACATGAAATCTGTAGGAACCTTCCTCTGTGAAGGTGAATGGTGAAAACATCTGCAAAACAACAGACCAACCCCACTCAGAGATGTGGTAAAGAAGTTCCAGTTGGATGTTGATGCTGAAATTGTCTGGGACAGTACCAAGCCTTGGGTCTGCATGAGTAAAGCTACAGAGCTGTGCTCTGAACCAGGCGTCTTGGATCTGTGGTGGCTGTCAATGATCTCACGGGGCACAGCAACACGTTTGCGCGCTCCTCCTGCACCCGGCTGCCATGGGGAAGGAACACAGAGGTTCTCCGGGACTGGCTTTGCTGAGACTAGGAGCTGTTTTGTGCTGGTATAGCAATACAAAATGTGACGGGAGCTTGGCCCGCCCTTGAGGCCAAAGCTTTTAAACTCATGTGAGAGAAAGGGGAAAGATATCACCCATAAATCTTCACCAATGTGCAGGAAGCCAGGCTCTGGCCATGACAGAAATCCGAAGGCATGTGGCTATCAGACTACTGGAGGGGTTTGGCAGGCAGTTTTGCGATCATAATTAATACATGCAGTTGCCAGGAATTCATGTGCAGTCATAGAAAATTTTGCACGCAAGTGCTCGTCTAGAGGAGTTTGATTTGCTGCTTCTATGTCTGATTCCTCCAGCTCTTGTATGCCTGGTACAGTCAGAGAATGAACCTGCATTGCTTCGTCTGCACTGTATGACACTGTCTCTTCTTCATCTTCTTGCTTAGAAAGTAATCCATGCAATCAAGGTGGCAGGGATGATTTCCAGGAACACCAAGCCCTCTACAAGTTCTTTGGAAGTCGACCCATATTTTTGGATACTCCTCTTCAGAGAGCATCTGCGAATCTGCTTTAAAACCACTAAAGCAGAGAGGGGAAGAATCTTTAGTGTAACTTGACCATGTTCAAAATGAGAGACTACAAGTGTTAAGAAAATAATGACCGGGAGGTACAAGAAAAAAAAATATGCAGAAGTCTATTTCACATGCACAATAATTTACTTTTAGATGTGCAGTAAAGTTTTTATATGCACAATAATTTACTTTTACATGTGCAATGATGTTTTTACACATGTAATAATTCATTTTTATGTGTAAAAGCTGACCAATTAAAAGCCCGGGTGCTAAACACACCTCCAACCAATCCTGAATGCCTTTGTTTTGGCATACAACTTCACTCATGCCTAACACCATCATGCCCCTGCAATATTATTGTTTATTTTGCAGTTGGTTCTGACCGACTCCAGGTAATGTACCTGATTCTTTTCCAGTTCACCCTCGCAGAATGTATGAGCAGACCCATGGGCTGTTGGGAAGGGATGCAAGGGCCAGATACCCTGGGTTATCACCTGCTTTTCTCCATGACCCATCCTGGCCAGCTACATGCATGTGTGGGAAGTACACCAGCCCCAGAAGGCAGATCTAAGAAAACATCCATCCTACTAGAAAACCAGAAAAATAGTCCCCGTTGGCCAACTGAGGTGACAGGTCTCTCAGCTGCAGCTCTGTCCCCTCTTTGCCCTTCTCACTGTGTTTTGCTGGTCTCCAATGGACGGTCTTCATGGGATGAAGTCTCATAAACCCTCAGCTATAGGAGAATCCTGCATGCTCTTCTCCAATGTTCTTCTACAAGTTGGTGGGATTTTCAGTCAGTGGAGCTGAGCAATCGCAAAAGCAATTTAAAGACCCCAAACAGTCCATACACCTCAAAGCAACAGAGATGAGCCAGTGAGAATCTCCATCAGAGGCTGCTGAAGGAGCAGCGCAGAAACTTTGTCTGTTTTCAGACCTCAGATCTGCTTCCATCTTCTTTTCCACCAGTCACTCCACTTGGCTGTCACTTCTTGAATCAGTCAGATGGGGTTTGAACCTCCTTCTCTCAGGTGAGCACCCTGATCAGATAGCACAAATTTGGGGGTCTGTGTTCCCTCACTTTTTAATGCATATTTTATTCCACATTTAAATAAAACACACTTTTGTGCCTGGCATCCAGGATGGATACTTTAACCTCCAGTATGTTGAAGAGAAAGGGAAATATCTCCTTACTATCTTTGAGACTTCATCCTCATAGGAAACCATCTGCTGCACTGAACCAGCAAATTCACCTACCATAGATAATTTCAGGATGATCTGAAGGAATAAAGGGACTGCAGAAGTAAAGAAATGCCTCCCAATCTGCTGGCATCCCCCAGATTAAGTGCACCAGCTCAGGACAGAGGGTCACCTCCAAGCACAGCCGCCCTGGTCATGCAGAGTCTTTGCCACGTTAGTGGCGACTCAATTACTTTGAGTGTGAATCTCAAATTACCGCAAGCCTGGCGGATTCAAGGGGAGAAGCAGTGGAAGGGACTAGAAGTATAAATAACAGTCACCAGTATAGGGAAAAAAAGTTCACAGAATCTTTGTCTTTGGACAATTTGGGAAAGAGGTAAAGGAAAGGAAGAGGGTAGATGGTGAAGTGTAACAAAACAATGTAAGCTGAAACACTTTCCTTCTGAGAAAACCCAAGCCTGAAAAATAAACTGGTTTCGAGTTCATAAATGCTTAGTGGAAGCCTGGTGCAGCAGTAAGTGGAAAAATTTCTTTTCATCCAAAATTTCTATTTTTGCAAGACAAAAACACTTCCATGGAAACTTTTTTGAGGATACTGTTCCACCAGCTTTAACCACTGGTATGCTTAAGTCTCTTGTTACAACGTATTTTGAGCAAGCAAACAAGGGGGAATGGTGGAAGTGTCAAAACCCCATTATCTGTTTGAAAGCCATGGGCAGCTCGGATGCAAATGGTCTGGAATGGTCATGGGTCAATTGTCCTAACAGATAGGGCAGGAGCTGTGTTAGTCGGTGGTATCTGCACCTTGCCAACACTTCCTACCACAAAGTGGGCTGACCAGCACCTTAAGGACTTACCTACAATGCATAGGTGAGAAGAAGAAGGCTGCTGAAACATTTCGTCTGGACCAATGTGTGCTGGAGTTGTCAGACTGCCAGCTTTCAGATAACCTTGGGATTTTCCAAAAATTACAAGTGACAATTGCAAACCTCAGATCTGGTTGCAATCAAGGTGTAGAAGTCTCTGTTGGACCTTGTCTTGGCATGCAAAGGGGTGCTGGCTGGCCAGATTAATGTCTGTGGCTGGTTTTTGGGTGGCAATGCCCATCCTCGTTTGCAGCTATCATGTTCAAACAAAATTAGCTCAGAACAGCTCATCCATTATTTCACAAGGGTCAGGTTCATGGAAAACTAAAATGTCCTAAAGGACAATTCAGCTGGTAAAAAAAAGAAACAGGATGGAAAAATGTGAATGATGATAGCTTTAAAAAACCAACCAAACAACAAAGTGCCCCCAAAGCAATAATCCCCCCACCAAGAGTGACACTGGGTTAATAAACTGGCTTGGCTTAGAGTCAAAGGGAAAGTGGCAAGAGACACATCAAATGAAGAGAAAAAAAAAAAGTAGAGGACATTGAATTTGCACTAGAAATGTGAAAGATCAGTAAGATGAGCAAAAAGACATGAGACGTCTCTGGCCAGTAGAGCTGAGGACAGCAAAGAGTTTAAATACTTTGGGAACAGAAGGAGCTATAATAACCACGGTATTGATTCCTCCTTGGAAGGGAAATGTGCAAAGCATGCATTTTCAATAGATATTTGTTTTGTATTTGGGGGGAAAAGCAGATTTGTATCTGATTAAAGTGAAGGGATGATTTACAGGGCAACATTAACTGTGGAACATACCAAATAACCCCTCTTAAAAACACTAAACTTTCTGAAAAGAGCTCTTAACTACATCCAAGTATTTAGCCAAGGAGCATTACTGTTGGTTTTCAAGATGCCTTAGAGGGCTGGCCAATCCAGGGGACAAGAACAAAACTAATGTCATGCTAGTACGTTAAAATGGTATAAACAGGATGACTTGGATAATTATTGCCTGCCATTGATTCTAGGCAAAATGAAGGAACACCTCACCAGGACTCGATTAATAAAGAATTACAGGAACATGATGCTAATCAGCAGGGGGTTATGGGAAATCGGTCTTGTCAAATTAAGTAGCTTTTATAAACGCAATTACAAGAGTGAGGGTAATTAACCACTGGAGGAACTTGCAGAGGGTTGTGGTAGAGTCTCTTGGGTAGACGTTTAAATCAAGAAGTTTTGTTTAAAAAAAGTAATTTGTGCAGTGTGCAGAACAATGGGGGTTTTGTCCATTCCTGGAGGGACTGGAGTTAAAACACTTTAACCACAGCCACCATAGCTGCAGAGAATGTTCAGTCAGGACAGTAATATCCAAGTAATATCCATTGAGGTTGTGATATCCAAGACCTTGGAAAAGTTGATCACAGCGGTGCTTTTTGGCATTCCAACCCACATGTTGATGGAGAAATAAGCTTTAACATGGGTTCCGCTGGCTCCTCATAACGAAGGTAGCAGATGGCTGGTGACTGGGAGGTATTTGCAATCGAAAGGGAGAATTGGAAGGTGTTTTGTTTTTGTAGGGCTGCATCTAAGCACAGGGATAAATTGGCTTGTACAAGTGTTTGCGCTGTCCTCATGTCACTGGTGTTCTACCATCCCTCAGCTGGTTGCTAGCGGGAACATCCAGCAATCCACATTTCATGCATACATTTTTTCCAGACATCCTATGTTGTTTGGAGAGTTAGGTTTTGTTCTGGAAAAGGCCTTATTTCAAAAGGTTTTGCTGTTGTAAGAAGTCAAGCTGAAGAAGTATCACCCACAAGAATGCCCAGGATAAGAAAGTCCATGGTTAACCTTGGAAAAGCACCACTGCATAGAGAAGGGTTGCTCTGTGGTCCCAGCGAACTGTTGGCCATGGTCCACACTGTGGAGTTGAGAAAGTACTCTGGGGTTAGAACATGGTTTTTTGAGGATTGTACACCCAGAAAATGGCAATTTATTTTTTTTGAAAGCTAAAAAAGGGAGTAGAGGACAGATCTGATGGTCTCTTGCGGCCTGCAGTCAGAAGATGTGGTGACGTGTCTGTAGGAATCTGCCACTTTGGGCAGTGACTGACGTGGTTAACTCTGTAGTGTTGGGCAATGTCCTCTCAAGCCATCCGAAACGGAAAGGACTCCTCTCCACAGGCTGCAGGATGAACATGTTTCATACCAGGCTTTCTGAATTTTTATCTCGGACCTCTGTATTTTGGCTGTGGTGCAGAAGTGGCTGCTGACCGTGCTGCCTTGTTACTCTAGACTTGGCTGTGACCGCTGGACCACATCCTCTGGGCTGAGACTGAAGGGGCAATCAGGAGTGTCAGGCTATGCCACTGATTTCTTATCGACCTGTTTGATATGCTCTCACATTTCCATGCATCTTCCCCGCCTGCACTCCATAAAACGCAACATGAAATGTCGCCTCTCAATTGAGATGCTCTGTTTTATTTGGGCTGAGAAATCCACTTAAACCTTTTTAATTTGTCTTGTTTGGATATGGGTATAATTTTGGTTGTGTTTTATGGGCGCCCGGTTCATTTTCCTTCCTGTAAATCGTCCCTTTAGTTACTAGGCCTTCTGGGAAGTTGTAAATTCTCCCTCCTATCTTCTCTGTAGAGTTTACGTTGTTTTACAGTTTCATTAATAGGTTCTCTCCTAGCTAGGTTGATGAAAGTTATTGACCTAATCATAACCTATTAATTATGACAGTAAATCCCACTCTTGGAAATGTTTTACTGAGCAAACATTACTTGGAAAATCTGCAGGTTAAACTGGAGATCCAAGAACTTTAAATCTACTATTCACTGCCCCAGTCACAGAGCCACGAGTCCTCCTCGGGAGAAGCTTGTGCAGTACCGCGGGCTTGGGAGAGAGGGTAACACACGCTGAAACCCTCCACCTCTGCTCTGCCCTGGGCTGATACGCTGAGCACTGGTGAAAAAGTCTCCTGAATGCTGGACTGGAGGATTGCAGCAGCATGCAACCCCATGCAAAAAAAAAAAAAAGAAAAGAAAAGAAAAGAGAATTTCAGGAATTCTTATTCAGAACTGAGGTTTCCTAAATATTGGCTCTACACGTTTGGGTCTAACGTGGCAACTGGGGTGCATTCGAGCTTCTTCTTGTGGCTGCTAGAAGGAGGAAAACAGAATCAATAAGCAATATAGTGACTCCTCGCCAAGGCTGCCAGCCCATCAGAGGTAGGGGAATATTCCCAGTGTCTTCCACAGGCGCTATCAGCATCCAGGACAGAGTTTCTACTGGATGAACACAGCTCCGAAAGACAAGATACTAGTTTAAAGCCGGACAGCTATCCCCTAAAGTCAAGGGAGAACGGTTTCTTTTCCCCAGGTCTTTTCCCTCCAGAAACAGGTTCTGCCCCATCGACCCTGTTGCAAGTGCCCCATTAGGAAACACTCCCTGCAGCACAGCTGCTGAGCGAGCAGCTCCCTTCTGCATCCTCAAACCTCTTGGGAAAACCACTTTGCTTATGAGGCAGAGAGAGAAAGGTCTCCCAGGAATCCAAGCGCTTGAGTCAGCCTTTCTGAGTAGCCATCCGTGGTAGGAACCGCAAGAGGTCTCAGCTGGGTTTCGGGGCCCAGTTTAAATAAGCATTAGGTATTCACACGTATGCACATATGTATTATATGGAGAGACGCACATGGTTACCTATTTATGCAGATACCTCCAGTTATACCTACCTATACGTACCTACATGTGTCCACATGTGCACACGTGCGTTCAGAGTTCATGCCCTGAACACACCCTTAAAGACAATGAAAACGCTAACGGGGTTCTTCCTTACTGGGGACCCCAAATTCACTGATGATCTTCCCGTTGCCGTGACACAGATGGGGAAGCTGCAAGGGATGGTCTTAAAGGGAGGAGGCGGCAGGAGTAAAGAGAGAGCCCCAAATCTCATGGCAAGTCCATAGCAGCCCTGGGACACTCAAAGAAAAATTTTATTGGTCTTAAACACCTATTGTTTTGGAAGATGCAGCCTTCTGCAGTCAGCCCCGATTCACTCAGTAGAAGATGAAAAAGAGGGAGATAAGAAAGAAAAGATGAGAAAGGCCACATGCAGAGGAAGGTGGTGGGGTGGAAATAAGAAGTTCTTCTCCAGGGCTGTTTAAAAGGAAGCTGAGCATGTAAGCATGGAGAAGACATGAGTGTCATGCCCTTGGCAGAGCTGTGCTCTAACTGCCTGCTGAATTTAGGACTTTTAAGACTAATTCAATAGCAAAGAGGAAAGTAACTTCTGCAAAGGAGCCAAGCTTGCACTGCAAGGGGACTCTCTCCACCATTTCCTGCGCTGCATCCATCACATCTGCAGGAGCTCACCCTGCAAAGTGGTTCTCAGAGGTGGAAACTGAAGCACTGACAAAGAGGGTCTGTCAGGGATAGGATGTGTTGCTAATGATTTCAGCTCTTCATGTCTTCCTTTGCCTTGAAACAACAGAATCTCATTTGGGTGCTTTAAAATTAGCCTTCACGGGCTATAAATCTGGAAGTTATCCTGGTGTTCCTCTGCTCTCAGGACAAGGATTTTTAAAAATTATTATTTTTAAACAGTTTTCAAAGTTGCCCTAAGGATTGCAATAATTTTAATATCCTCCTGGAATGACAAACTCGGAGCATGGCCACAGCAGTTCAGCTCCTCTCGCTTCTTGCTGCAATTTGATTTCTATACCTGCCATATCATCCTTCGTCTCAGTGATTCTGCAATACAAGAATGAGACTCAGTTACAACTCTTCACTCACTCTTAAAATTTCACCTCTTAATTTGCACTGAAGGCCCCAAGAACGTTTCTTTTTGGCAACTGCATGCTGCAAATACTGAACTATTTGCTCTTTGTTGGACTTCTTTTTTTCATGCACTGTAACTCTGTACCAGTCTCTGAACACGTTCCTGTGAATTTAAGATCTTTCCATTATTGCAGTTTGAAGAACTGAACTTGCAGACTTCTCGACTTTGATATATCGCAGCCACGTTGCAATTTGCATACAAAGCACAAGGCTCTTGAATCAACCTGTAGACACCTTCTTTACTTAAAGCCATATTTTCAGCATGTTCAGCACAGCAGGTCTCAGGGAGTAAGACCTTGTCAGGCACGATAACAAATGCTGAGAGGTATTTTCACTAAAAACTTTGGGTAGGATTCATCTCATTCAGTAGAGGAGTCAACAGCAAAGTCATCCACATCTGAGCTGTATACCCAGGCTCTCGTTATGCAGAGCCAGTCGATATTGCCAGTGGAGTTTAGGGCAACATTTTCCAACCTGATGTAGGTGTCTGTTTTCAGATGAGGGAATTGCTCCCTACTTTTCACCGACCCTACTTACCAATTTTCCAGTGGCATTTCATCCTGTCTTCCCAATATTCTTATTTTTCCTGCAGGTGCCTCACATGTTGACGACGTGCTCCATGGCCTTCAGCCGTTTTGTGGAGATGTGAACCAACGTGAGGGATATTCAATACCCCATGAGTGGAATCCCAACTGATAAAAATGCAAAAACTATCAAGCAATAGTAGTCTGAAGAGTAGAAAGAATGCTGATTTCTCTCTTTTGACTAACAACTACCCCCATGGCTCATTTCTCCTAGAGGAGACATTGATCTGACTGTAGGGAAGTATCTGCCATGCTTTTGCCTGGGCCGGTTACCTTGGGCTCTCTCTGGAGTCAATGCAGACTGAGCCAAGAGGTGGAGTTCAGGACACAGCTCACCTCACTCCTGCGTTTGTTCAGCTGAATCAGCCCAGTGCCGGCTCCCTAAGGGGGTGAAAATGGTATAGGGTTGCAGAATTAAAGATAGATGCAAACTCTCTGAAGTGGTTAGCTGGCCTATTGGCTTGCCATAGTCCCTGCTCTCTGCAGAAGTCCTGCATATGGGTGTTGAAATGGAAAATAACAGCTTTCATGTTTTGCTTAGATCTGCTGCGATGAGAGAGATGAGGAATCTTCTTCTTCAGAGAGGACCCCAAGGCTGGAGGAGGGGATTAGACATCATTTCCTGCAGGAATGGCTCAGGAGGAAGGTCAGCCTTCCTCATCGTCCCTCCTCCCAGACTTAGCTCCGAAGCAAGGATAAGCCTTATTGCAGGGTGTGCTACCAGCTATCACAAGCTACTGGTCTACTGTGGGGCAAAGAGAAGCATCAAAGGTCTGAACAACCTCCAAGCCAAAGAGAAATCTGAGTTTTTAGGGAAATTACTCTTGCTTCTGCAGCTAGAAATGCTTCCCAATCCTGACTTCCAAGTCCCTCCCAACCAATATTCGTTACCCTTATTTTTAAAAAAATAATAGTTCATATCCTTATATAGATGAATCGCTGTCAAGGTATTTTAGCAGATGCTGCAATTCTTTTCTGAGCTTCCGCATCTTTTTCACTCTTGATACCAAGAGGTGAAGATGCACTGCATGCTTCTGGAAATCTCGCAGCAATGGCAAGGGCAGGATTTGGCCCTGGGACACCACAAATGCCGCTAAGTATTTCAGAATCATCATTGCTAGGAGTGGAGAGAGGGAAAAGCAAACACACTGGGAAAGGATTTGGTCTTCAGGATGTCAGCCTGTGGAGTCCACAGCTGGGAAGGAAGGGAGGAAAGGGATGAGGTGAGAGTGAGACAATAGGACCAGGCTGATGAGACTGGGCAGTAAGACAAGAGTGATGCTGAAGACACTGGTCTCTGCCCTATTTCCTCCACCTAGGCTGAGACCTATGCAGCTCATTGCACATAGGTCACCAAAAGGTAGTTGGGATGAAAAAAAATGTTGGTCCATCCATAGGTGAGCGTGTTCCCAGTGCCTATGGTAGCTAGAGGCATCATCCTGACCCCACGGGATGGGATGTCTCCAATAAGCTCCATCCACCAAGAGACCCTAGTGGGAGGCGAGGAGGGAGCAAGTCTCCCACCGTCCTCATTCCACCACCTGAGAGAGGCTGCGGATGCGGCTGGAGGTCACAGCTAATCTCGGTGCTAATGCCGCGGGGACACGGGCCCGCGCCGTGCCCCCCCGCCGCTGGCACGCTCCCCCCGGTCCCCTGCCGCCGTCTCTCCCTGCGAGACGCTCTCCCTTCCGGAAGCGGGACCGGTCGGCGCAGCCAAGCGCCAGGGCTGTCAAGAGATGAAATCAGAGCTGCCCCGGCTTGGGTTGCAGGGACCGCTTTCTTTTCCGATTAATAATTCAGGGTTCCCCTGGGGGCGGGAAGATGACATCATATCCCACCCCTTTCCCATCGCCACCCTGTCTTTTCCTTCCCTCTTTCTCATCATTTCTCTGCACCTGAATCTTTGTGCAGCAAAAAAGTTGGGGACACCTCAGTTGGGGACACCTCAGCTGTGGACACTTCGGTTGGGGACACATCAGCACTACATTGTGTAAGCCTCTAAGACCATGTCGGCCAGAAATAGACCTCCCAGCCCTCTTCAGCCATCCAGACAGGGGAAAAAAAAAAAAAATTGGGCATCATTTTCTGTTTCTGGCCTTTCCCCAGTGAGTTTGATCATCCCATGATGGTTTTAGTGAGTTGCTGAGAGCAGCTTTGTGTTGCCTTTTCTTGGAAAGGATTGTAGGGCAAAAATGGGTAGAAGTGCCAGCAAACTTCATGGTAGAAAGCAAAGCCTGAGTCTCACAGCCAGAAAACAGAAAGTTGGTAAGGAAGGATCCTGCTGTGTGTAGCAGTGCTGGAAGTTTTTCCTGGTGGCTTGTGGTGACAATAAAGGTTACGGCTGAAGTTATAGAGGTGCAGTTGTCACTGTGGAGAACACAGATAAGTAAAAGTGTCCTGAGGAGACCTGCAGCTTGGCTGTCATCAGCGAGTGAACCATTTTTTTCAGGTCCTCTAGCTGCTGCCCCATGTCACCTCCAGCTTATGCAGTCCAAGCACCACCAGCGTTGGAGCCCACCATCCTCAGGCCATACAACCGAACCTCAGGGAACACCACTTTCTTGGGAGCAGATGAGTGCTTACCCAGTGCTGTCAACCGAGACATCCCCCCATGGTCCTTCTTCCACAAGTTCCATGAAACTCATGGCCTCTGGTGTCTAAGTCCACCCTTCTGGTGGTATTGGCAGGGAGACCATGGGAAGTTGGGTTTGCCTATGCAGCACAGTGTGGATGCCTGAACTTGTCCACCCCAAAAGCGATGTTAGCAGGGCTCCTTGCTGTATCACATAGGAGTTAGAAAACATCTTGGCAAGATCCAGAGAGACCAATATATCTATAGATACTTTCTGAATACCTTGCCAGGGTTGTGCGAGAAACACAGCAAGGAGTGAACAATGGCCTTTCTTGGGAGAAGGTCAAAAGACCTCTTGTATGTGACTTGTTGAACCCTTCCTGCACTTTTTGAGACACTGAGACACCCCAAGATTACTCCTCACTTTCCATTTTTTTTTCTGCAAGGTGCATTTTTCACATAGTATCAAGTTCTGTGGGTTTCTGGGACCAACCTAGGTAAATTTAGTACTGTATTCACTACCTAGCACCGACACCAGCCATGACNGCCCAGTACAGGGGCACGATCCCCTCCCTGCTCCTGCTGGCCACACCAGTTCTGATACAGACCAGGATGTCATTGGCCTTCTTGGCCACCACATATGGCAGAACACTAGGTACCACGAGGCTTACTTAGATGCTCCCCATGGCTGGAACTGCAATGAGAGATGGGCCTAGAGGATGGGTTTGAGCCAACCTCACTATGTGCATAGGTGAAGCTGGCTGTGCTCAGCTCCACATGTCCAAATCATGCGGATGGGGTGAAGGGTTATGGGGATATCAACTGCTCTGAAGTCTGCACCTTGGTGCAGTCCTGTGTCTCAAGAAGGTGTCTGAAGAGCTGGGCAAAAGGGTTTGGACCTGCTTGTAAACAGACCCTCATCCCCTTCCTTCCCCGAAGTCCTTCCTTTGCAGCTTTACTCAGGAGTAAAGGACTTCTCCTCGACCTCTGCAAGGAAGTGTCTTTACCCCATCTTTCACCACAGCCCACAGAAATATCCCTGTAACCTCCAAAAGACCAGAACAGCCCAAATCTCTTCTTCTCCTGTGTTTTCCCCCTTCTGAGTGCCTCCTGGTTTAGCCTATGGCTGCACAACACCAGAATCAGGCCCTGTAGAGGTCATTTTTGTGCGCTGTTTAATTTCCCCATCTGGCTCTTTTTCCCCCTGGTCAGGGATTTCAAGTGTTAACATGAAGAAGCTTTGGCTGAGCCACCTGATTTATCCATCTCCTAACCTTGACTTTATTTCATGGTCACGATTCTAACTGCTAATGTTACGTTACTAGTTTAACTGTCTGATTTATCCACGCTCACCTCACACATTACTTCATGGTACGGGTTTTAAATGTTAATTTTAATAATAAAAGTTTTACACCCCTGGCGCCTTGTGCGTGCGGTGTGCTAACACAGGGACATTATTTCATAGGACGAGGGTTTTAAAAGCTAATGTCATAATGCTAGTTTAATTGTCGGATTTATGCCTGGTAAGGCTGCTTCTGGAACCACACATGGGTAGGAGGAAATCGGTGGCCGGTGACAATGTCTCGTCTGGTGTTTGGTGGGAATAGCAGGTTCCTGCACCTGGTTTGAGATGGAGAAGTGCTGTTTTTACTAAGGAGATATCCAAGGCTTCAAAAAGCAACAGGATGCATCTGGATGAGGGGATCGAGTGCTCCCTCAGTAAGTTTGCAGACGACACCAAGCTGGGCGGGAGTGTTGATCTGCTCGAGGGTAGGAAGGCTCTGCAGAGGGACCTGGACATCTGGATCGATGGGCTGAGGCCAATGGAGGAGATTCAACAAGGCCAAGTGCCGGGTCTTGCCCTTCGGCCACAACAACCCCAGGCCCCGCTCCAGGCTTGGGGAAGAGCGGCTGGAAAGTTCCCAGAGGAAAAGGGCCTGGGGGTGCTCGTCAACAGTAGCTGAACATGAGCCGGCAGCGTGCCCAGATGGCCAAGAAGGCAATCCCCCGTGGGTGTCACCCAGGCTTGCAAAGTGGTCTCTGCAAGCAGGAATGTCAAAAGCACGTGTGGGATGCGAGGGGAAGCACATGGTTGCGGGGTGGCACTTGCTCGCTGCATGTGTGCGAGCGCGGTACTGGTGAGACTGGCCCAGCGGGCGCATACCAGTGAGGGGAAGGCGGGAGGGCAGGGGCAGGGTTCTCCAGGGACAGCAGATGCTACGTGGCTGAGCTGGGGTGGGGACGTGGGTGGGCAGCCTGCCCAGCGGGAGGTATGCAAAACACTTGGGAAATGGAGGGTCTTTCCCAGGTCTGCCAACATCAGGTTTAGGGGATGGAGGCAGGGTCTGGCCAGCATGGCCAGGACCATGGCAAAGGAGGGACCAGCACAGGCAGACAGTACCTGGCAGGGTCTGGTTTCCCTGCGACATAGATGGGAGTAGGGGAACAAACGTTCCAAGAAGGCCAACGGCATCCTGGCCTGAATCAGAACTGGTGTGGCCAGCAGGAGCAGGGAGGGGATTGTGCCCCTGTACTGGGCGCTGGTGAGGCCGCACCTTGAATCCTGTGTTCAGTTTTGGGCCCCTGGCACAGCTGGACCCTACGCCCAAGACACCCATCTGGGTATCAACATATGCATGAAAACAACAAGATTGAGCAGCACCCTTTGCTTTCCTGTGACCTCCCCAAATTTACTGTCAACATCAGAAACAGGCAGCTTTGCTTTGGATCCTGTTTCTCTTTTTCTTTGTTTTCCCTTGGATTAAGAAATTCTTCCATTACCGAAGCCGCTTAATGTGGAGGGGAAAGTAAGTGAAAATTCAATTGAATAAACAGTGTGGGCACTTCTTTCTTGCTATCTGTCGTAAAGAGCAGCCTATCGAGGCAAAAAGGAAGAGCCAAACCAGCAGTAGTGAATGTTCAATTGAATAAATACCAATAACATTCATTTTCATCCTTCTTTTGGCTCATCTGGCTTATGGTGCAGAGATAGTGAAAATTCAATTGAATTTTAATAACAATGGGCACCATTACCAAAAATACAACCAAAAGGTGAGAAAAAGACCCTGACTTAAAATCAATGGCAGAAAAGATAGGCGACATCATCAAAATTATATTAGCCTTAATAGTCAATCAATTAATTAAATCTCCCAGTTATTAAAAAAATAAAAACCCTTGGAGTTTTTTTTTTTCCTTTCCCGACGAAGTTTTCCAGCAGACTCTGAAAGCTTTTTTCTTCCCACCCCTGCCCGCGGCTCTCCCCCAGCTCCCACCCTCACCGCCCACCATTAGGGGCCGTTTATCGAAGTGACAGTTGCCTTTATATCGAAACGATGGGGAATAACGGAGAGGTGGTGGCAGAGTGCTGAGGCCACTGGAAATGAAATGTTGCATAGATATGAATTTTGATAGCTAGTCAATACCCTCTGTCCGTTTCAATTAAAAAAGAGCAGCATACACCAAGGGCAGATGGGCAACATTTCAGAGCCCATAAAATCAAACGGGGGGGATAGAGGAGAGGTCCAGCCGGACTTCAATCTCCTCACCCTCTCTTTCATCCAGCTCTTACGGAATGTATTTCACTAGGGTGGCTTCTTTTAACGCTTTGCCTGCTGGTCCATTCCTCCTCTGTCTGGGATGCTCTTCTCCACTGATAACCTGTTGCATGAGGGTTTCTGGGTAGTGGCGTGCAGCTGGAGCTCCCCCCCATCTCTGAGCCCTCCAGCCTGATACCAACATTTCCATGTGGGGACAATCAACGTGGTTACCTTGGTTGGCACACTGTACTCGTCTGAGTACAGAGCTAAGTCACCTCTTTGCCAGGAGCTGGTTTAGAATCACAGAATCATTTAGGATGGAAAAGACCTTTAGGATCATCAAGTCCAGTCGTTTACCTAGCACTGCCAAGTCCACCACTAAACCATGTCCCTAAGTGCCTCATCTACACGTCTTTTAAATACTTCCAGGGATGGGGACTCCACCACTGCCCTGGGCAGCCTGTGCCAAGGCCTGACCACACATTCAGTAAAGAATTTTTTCCTAATGTCCAACCTAAACCTCCCTTGGTGCAACTTGAGGCCATTTCCTCTCGTCCTATCGCTTGTTACTTGGCAGAAGAGACTGACCCCCCCTCGCTCCAACCTCCCTTCAGGCAGTTGCAGAGCGCGATGAGGTCTCCCCTCAGCCTCCTCTTCTCCAGGCTGAACACCCCCAGTTCCCTCAGCCGCTCCTCATCAGACTTGTGTTCCAGGCCCTTCCCCAGCTCCGTTGCCCTTCTCTGGACACGCTCCAGCCCCTCAATGTCCTTCTTGTCGTGAGGGGCCCAAAACTGAACCCAGGATTCGAGGTGCGGCCTCACCAGTGCCCAGTACAGGGGCACGATCCCCTCCCTGCTCCTGCTGGCCACACCAGTGCTGATACAGGCCAGGATGCCGTTGGCCTTCTTGGCCACCTGGGCACGCTGCCGGCTCGTGTTCAGCCGCTGTCGACCAGCCCCCCCAGGTCCTTCTCCTCTGGGCACTTTCCAGCCGCTCTTCCCCAAGCCTGGAGCGGTGCCTGGGGTTGTTGTGGCCCAAGTGCAAGACCCGGCACTTGGCCTTGTTGAACCTCATCCATTGGCCTCAGCCCATCGATCCAGATGTCCAGGTCCCTCTGCAGAGCTTTCCTACCCTCAAGCAGATCAACACTCCCACCCAACTTGGTGTTGTCTGCAAACTTACTGGGGTGCACCAAGGTTTTTGCCCTTGGATATCCTCTCTCTGTTCACTCACCACTCCGGCTCATTGCACCCACACAGGGAAGCACCCCCTCCTCGCCCCCGCCTGAGCCTCCCATCAAATGGCTGGCTTCATCCAAGGTGGAGGCTTTTTCATCCTGCCCTGCTGATTCCCAGCAAAGGATTTAACCCTTCATTATCTCATGTCTCAAGTTGTCGGGGAAATGTCAGCGATGGGTCATCTGCAAGAAATAAATGGCTAGAGGTCATCTGACTGCGACGGATGCCAGCTTCTCCCTCCCAGCCCTCTGTACCCACCCTCTCCTTGCGCTGCTCCTCACCCCCTCCTCCCCCAGGAGAAATCCTATCTCCCCTCCTCAGTGTCACCTGAAAGCGGGGATCTGCTTTCAGCCCCATCCCGCCACCGTCGCTCTGTTACCGACAGTGGCGCGCGCTAAGTGGCTCTGTCGCCCTGCCGAAATCCTCAGCAGTATTGTTGGCTCCGGGGAGCTGTGCCCAGGAACTGCGGAGATGCACCCGGCTAACCACTGAAGAGGATTAACTCTTTGGGATCCTCCCCGCAAGGTGATGTGGTGAACAAGCTGTGGAGATGATTGAAAGAGGTGGGGAAATACCCCACGGATCAGAATGCTCCAGACTGAAAGGCACAAAGGAGAGGGGAGGACACCCCAAAACCAAAGATAGAGATGGGAGAAGGTTTCATGGAATGAGAAAGACAACAAGAAAATGCAGAAGACACTCAAGGTAAGAGGGTGAAGGGATTGTGTCTTGTCTGGCACAAGAGGACAATGACTTTATCTCCATCTGTTTGAAGAAAGACTCTATGAAGCTGTGAAAAGTCTCATTCATGGATTCCTGAGGATTTCTTCTTTCCTTAGACTAGGACAAGCATTACATGGCTTCATCCAAGGTCTCCAGTTAACCCAGTGTTGCAAGTGGAGGTTGACCTGGGTATCCCAAAGCAGGATTTGAATCCATCTTCTTGCAGATGAGGCAGGAGCCTTAGTCAGAATCTACTGCAAAAGGTGTTAAAAATTAGACAAGTGAGTGAAATCTTTAGGAAGTCACAAAACAGCTCACCTAGAGGGTTGCAAGGGAGTCCCATTTGGGTAAAATGTCTTTGGGAAACACCCCTTCCATGCCGTGCACATGGTCACTGACACCCAGGTCCACCAGCCTTTCTAATCCAATTTCCTCACCCTGAGGAACAAACCAAGAGGGCCTGTGTACGTGCCTGGACTGTCTCTACCCAGGAGATGACATGATTAGCCCAAGGTTTTAATTCAGATGTATGGACCTCAATCTCCATATCCACCCAATCATGGGGAAAGTGTAAAGAGCTTGTCACTCACAACTTGTAAGTGAAAGACTGGACAGCTGTCAAGATCTATTGAAGACCCTTCTTGCTGTCATATCAACTTTTCAGAGGATTTTCAGTGGTTCCCAAGCTTGGCGGTCCAAACTCTGGCAAGACCCCCTTCAGTGTTCAAATTAACATATACTGAACGTCCCTTGGTGTTCATTGCAACCGTCAAAATATGGCACACGCGTATTGTGACCCCTAAGAGAGGGCAGGTTTGTGGTGAGTGGGGTGCAGAGCAACTGGGTTTGGTGGAAATTTTCATCATGGTTTAAAGTTCTAACACTTCCAATTTGAGGGAGAAAACGAAGAGATGGCTCCTGGGAAAGTGATATTGCCAGCAGCCAGCATGAATGGGCATCTAGAAGTGCTTGTCATTTGTGTACAGATGATCTGATGTATTCCAAAAAGTCACATCCAGGTTTATCTGCTAAACCTGGGCTCCTGGCCCTTCTGCTACCCATCTGAGGGATGTGCTGGCTTCCAGCACCTAGGTTTCCAGCTGGACAACAGGGCAAAACCCAGGTGCAGAGCAGAGGTGGGCTAACATGTGCTGGGGCTTCACCCTAAAAGGGGACAAGGCGATGGGTGTGTGACTAGGCTTAGGAGCTGGAAGTGTTCCCATGTCCCACAGATTAGAAATAACTGAGGATCCCACATGCCACCTGGAAGGTGAAAAGCAACCCCAAAGCAGCAAGAAAGCACAGACATTTACCATCCCACTGAGCACAGCATGTAGATTTTTGCATGGAGGATTTAGGAGCTGGTGGGCCCTGTCTTGTTCATGGGATTGCGTTGAGAAGAAGGGCTGTTGTGGATATTTCCAGATGTTTCTAGCCAGTGTGATGCAGTTGTGGGGGTAAGAAAGCTCAGACTGAGGTAGATGACTGCAGTGCTCAATCTGCAGTCTTTTGCAAACCAAATACTCCAAGGATAGGAAGGAAACCAGTTCTGCAACAATCTGCCTTGGCTTTTGGCCTGGAAATGAGGAAGAGCATTAACTCTGATGTATGGGGGGGGTGGGGGGAGCAGGCACAAGGAATTTTGTTAAGTAGTTATCGGATGCAGAATTTGGTCAGTCCTTGTGGCACCAACTCTTGCTAACTTGGGGATTTTAGCAGCCCTCTGGGATGCAGGCTTGGATAAAAGTGCTCTGAAAGCAGACATCCTCTGCCTGTGCACTGGGATGGCTGTGGGGAAAACCTGGCTGCTGGAGGGATATTAGCTCAGAGGCCAAGTCCCCTTGCTGAGACGTCTGCCCTGCTCATGGCAATACAGCGGCCGTTAGCATCCCTTGCTCCGTGGTCCTCCTGTAGCATCCTTGGCTGGCATCCCTCTTTCGTTAGTCTGGGCAAGCTAATGAGATCACAGCCCTTGGTGGGGAGCTGATAACAAGCGAGTAATTCCTCGGTTCCCGACTCAGCAAGGTTGGTGTCACTGGGTGAGTGACATGGTTTAAAGAAAACCCCATTTGTGGCCAAGATCATTAAGGATTCCCCTGTCCTGCTTTGCCTTCCCTCCTTATCTTGTTCTGTCCCAAGATTTCTGGCATGCAGCAGCTGGGGAATAAAATGTGAACCTTTCTGGTTTGGTCTCCCAGGCTTTGCTGGAGGCTAAGTGAGGTTAATAACCGAACACGCCGGGAGATATTGAGGAAAGAGACAGGGGAAAAAGCTCCGTCCCTGATCTGATAGTGATAAACGATTGGAGATAAGATATCTGATTTCTTCTCTCTGGTGGTCTCTACAGTAACAGCTTCCAGGCGAGCATGTCAGCCATTCATTAAAGGAAAACGGCAAAGATTATCGCTAATATCGTGAAGATTAGTTAGATAAATATACGCTGCAGAGGAAAATGCAGAGGGCCAGGTCTGTGGTTGCTGCGAAACGCTCCGGCTTCATTGACTGAGCTAAACCAATTTGCATCCGCTGCCGCGCACGGGGCTCGTAAGGCTGATCCGCAGTGTTTGGATGTGTTTGTAAACACACAGCATGCATGCACTTAATGCACACCCGCTGCCTCCTCTTGCGGTTAGAAGCACAGAAAATTTTTTGCGGGGAGCAGACTGCGAACGCAAAGTCATTTGCTAAATGATCCCCAGCAAACTCTGAGCGAGAGTTAAGAGTGATACAGATGACCCTATGATGTGGTAAGTCAGCCAGGATGGAGGTAGTGCTTGCTAATGAAAGTCCTCACCTGGATAACTTCTAGATGGTTGAAAAGAGTTGGGACGCTTCCAAAAACACAGAGGGGGCAGAGGAAGAGTTTTTCTCATGAAAAGTTGCAAATAGAAACCCTCTTGATAATTTTTTGAACTGAAAATTGCAATTTTTCTTTTTTTTTTCACAAGTGAAGTACAAAAAAGCCTGCTCTAAGCTGGCCCTTCTTGAGTGGGGGGAGGGATTGGAGCAGAGATTTCCAGAGGTCCCATCCAACCTAAATCACTCTTGTGAATGTGAACAGGAAGCTTTGTTGCAGAGCAGCTTTCTGAAAGAAAGGGATACCCAGCACTCAGTGTCAAATGTTGTTTTGTTTCCTTTTTAAAAACCAGCAAGCAGAAACACTCATGGTGCGAAGTCTAAATGAGGCAAAAACTGTTGTTTCATATTGACGCAAGTGTCAGCTCTTGTTTCTCTTCTTTTAAACTTGAAAGCCAAAGTCACATTTTAAGTCAAAACAGAGGAGAAATGCGAGGGATGCTGGAAGGGAACCAGCGTTTGGAACCACCATTTTGCTGTGCTAGGAGAAACCAGGGGGAAAAGCTCCAGCCCTCGCTCCGTCCTTTGGCTTGGTTTGCTGTGGGGAAGGGGCGAGTGTGGTCACCCTTTTTTTGGCACAGGTTGGACTCACCCGAGGGCTGGCTGGGTTTGGGATGTCAAGTCCAACGTTGAGCAAACCCAGATATTTTGTCCTCTCTGCATCCCTCTTGTCGCAGAGGGATGTCCCTGGGAAGGTGGGACGCTGCTGTTGTCACTTTGATGTCACTAAATGATGGAGGGTTCATGGATTTTTTATTTCCTCAAAAAATGGGCTTGCTTTTTTTATTAGCATTTTAAGAGGTCCCTTCTCGCTGATTTTTTTGGTCCTTCACTGCCTGACCCTCCTTGGTAGAGCACCACTGAGAAGAAAGTGTCTCTGGCATGGCTGGAAAGTCCTGGTCTAGGGAGAGCAGCAAGAAAAGTGCAGAGACCTGGGGGTGACCCCACATCCATCCCGCTGAGGCCAGGGCTGTGAGTCTGTTGTCGTTTTACCCTTCTAGGATATGAATCAGGCTGGTGAAGCATCTTAAACGACAACAGACTCACATCCATCCCGCTGAGGCCAGGGCTGTGAGTCTGTTGTCGTTTTACCCTTCTAGGATATGAATCAGGCTGGTGAAGCATCTTAAGAAACCAGCAGAAACCATGGAGGTCAGAGTTTGATGTCTGGCCAACCCTCTCCCCCAACCCATCTTCACTGGTACCCTTAAATACTCTAAAATAACTGCAACCCGTTGCTTGATTTCTATCAAATCCACTGAAAGGGTGGACGTTGCAGGCGGGGAATGGTTTTTCTGCGAGGTTTGCAAAAAAAAGAGCTTCTGGGGGCAGAAGAATGAGCCCTCAGTAGACTCCAAATACCTCTGATGGCACAGGGAGAGAGGAGACATCGCAGCTGCAGGGAGGGTCTGGTGGCCTCCAGGGTCCCAAAACTGCTCCTGTGCAGGGACAAAACCCATGTGCTGCCAGCACAGCTGTAACAGAAAAAAAAACAAACCACCTTTCCACAGCAGGAATTTCCAGTGGAGCGGGCAGGGTTGAAGCTAACAGGGAGATACGAGAGACAAAAAAGGAATTAAAAAAAAAAAAAAAAAAAAAAAAAAAGCAGGAAGATTTACATGAAATACGGCAGTTCTTAACCTCTTCTCTCCCCCCATGTATTCTCTGTGCTCCCCAATTTTCCTCCCCCACCCCACCGTGGCAGCCCTCCCTTCCCTGCGCAATAAACAGAGATGGCTGGAAAACAAAAGAGCTGGCTTTGTTTTTTTTTTTTTTCTTCTTCTTTTATTTGCCACCTCTGCATTCAGATGGAGGTGGGATGCTCTGTGTATATATATGTGTGTGTGTGTGTGTGTGATGAAATTCAGGCCAAGCAGGCAGTGTACAGAATTCAGCCGCCCTCAGCAGTAAATACTAGCAGGAGCAGCAGGATTGAAAGAGCTGGCGGAGATGAGAAAAGAAAGGATGTGCGTAATTGCACACTCCAAGTGCCACCTTCAATTGCGGCTGCAGATAAGCCAGCCTGTTCCCTGCCGCAGCCCCACCGAGCACTGCCAGGGCACTGCCGATTCCCCCCCGGCACCGTCCTCCCTTGGGGTATGATGACTTCAAAAAAAATCCCTAAGAAAATCAACCCATGTCATCTTTTTTTTTTTTTTTTTTTTTTTTTCCCCCAGAGAAAGCTCCAGCTTCTGGAATCCTGGGATTTTGCTTTTCTTTCACTGACCTCCTGCCTCTGTTTCTAGCTACCTTCACACCCTGCAGAAAAACAGTTTGCCAGATGGGATGGCAAATATTAGGGCTGTAGTCCATTCGTTTACTTTTTACCTAATGTCATTTTTTTCTGGTGAATTGGGTGATCTCGTCAGATCGTGAACTGTAACAGCTCTTAGCAGACTGACTTGCTGGATATATGCACACTTGCCATTTTTTTTGCTTCTTCAGGGCTCCCTTCAGCAAGCAGATAACTGCCCCATCCCCAGCAGAGCTTCTTTGCAGCACAACGGCTGCAGTTTCCTCTCCGGCTCTTGTTTTTCCAACCCCTAATTTGGACACAGGCAACCTTTGCACTTGGGCACACGTTGCATCAACAAAATAAAGAACGGGAGGGAAACTGAGGCTGGTTTGGGAGCATCCAGGGCATCTCTGCAGCCAGCCCTAGCAGGGAGCTTCACCCACCGTGCCAGCCCGGTGGGTTTTGGCTTGGCTGTGACCTTCATGTCCCTGGAGAGCAGTCATGACTCAGTCTTTCACCCTCTCCTTGCTGCAAAGTCATTTTTCTGCTCAATTTTAGCTTTGGCAGCTCCTCTTTTATTTTAGGACAGGCTTTCATGATGTTGCTAGTCCTCAGCCGCAGCCCAAGCTCTTGACCGGCTCTCGTCTCTCCACTGCCCTGAATTTGTCGCAGGTACCTTCACCCCCTGAAGCGAAAACCTGGGAAAATCTTGCAGTCCGTAGAGATGCAGCTTATACCCATCTCGGTATTATTTGAAGCTGTGCCTTTGCGATAATGCCACAAAATGCTGGTCAACACTTTTTTGACAGTGGAATTTTCTACCAGAAAGCATATTCTTGTCAAAAATCATCTTGGGATCAGGCTGATTGTGGCGCTGTTTTTTATATTAAAAATATTGAAATGAGTTGTTTCAACTGTCTGGCTTCGCTTTCAAAACAACAAAATATTTTGTAATGCCAGAGGAAAACATACTGCTTCAGCTCTGCTGAGGCATCCTGGTTTCTTCCAGTGTTTATAGTTAAACCTTGGATTTAACAATATATTGGATTATAAAGTTGAGATTTCTGCCATATTTCATTGCTAGTGAGATGGAACATTTTTATTTGACAGAACTAAACCAGTGTAACATCGGAACAAAATATTTCCAGGTTGATTTTGTTCTGAGGATAAATTTCAAACTCTTATATGTATTTTTGGCTTCAGAATGCAAACCCATTTCCAGATGTCAGGATTTTCAAGCAGAATAAAATGTCATTTTCCAGCAAAATGATGTACTGCACACTCAGACAACTGCTCCAAAAATAATTCCAGGTTCCAGTGTGGGTTTTCCCCAGTCTTCTCTTATCAGTATATTTTTTTTACAGGTTATTTTTTCACATGTGCACTTATGGATAGGAGAGTAGTTCACATGCAAATGTCATTAACGATCAGCAAATGGGTCGATTGGGTAGAAATGTGTCCCTGCTCCTCAGGCATCTCTGTTGGTGCAGTTGAACACTGCACTCATTGCCTTGGGGCTCTCAGACATCAAAACCAGTGGGTGCAAGAAAAAGGACTTCATGTGCCAGCTGGTTCAAAGTCCTTCTGCCTTGCGAAAAGAAATCAAGCCTTTAATATCTCTTCAGAAGGGTCATCAGTGTTTTCCTGCCTAATGCTATCTATATCCCAGGAGTTTTCCAGATGTGTGCTGGTTATCATTGCTTGTGCTAAATGAGAACATGGGAGCCGCAGTCAGAAAACAGCCCAGCACTCGGTAAGAGCTGAGCTAACCCTTGGTAAGAAAATAATGTCTGCTCCCAGGATCCTGCCACCTAAACCAAGAGACGGAGCTTAAAGAGAGGAGGACCAGGAGACGACACGGGATGTGTGTCACACTCTGTGCTGTCACCCTCCTTGCTGGAATGAGTCCTCTGAAGGTAAAACAGCTGAGGCAATAGAAAAGAAGAGCCCAGACCCTACCTCAATACTCAATAATCATTTTGCACTGTAATTATCAATCTCCTTGGCAGAACAAAACCGAAGTCCCTTCCCCGGAGGGTGATGCTCGTGTGGCCACATAAGCATGTCCGCAGCTGTGGGTGGGAGAAGAGCCTGGTGGGTTCAACAAAATGAACCTCACACACCAAATCAGCGTATTATTTGAGTGTTGGCAGAAACCGAACAGAAAATCTTTTGGAAAGGGCTGGCTGCAGTCAAATGTCAGAACACAGAACGACTTGGCTTTTTTTTGGGGGGGGAAAAAAGTGTGAATTTATTCTTACGGCAGCTCATAACATTATTATTTGTGTGCAGGGTGTGGACCAGGTCTTCTTCTGTCTTCTTTCCTTAAGAAGAAGGAAGAGAAACAGATTTTTAACAGATTTTCCTTCACCGATGACACACAGGATTTATTTTACATTTTCATGTGCATGTTTATTATAGAGCGTATGGATATGTGTGTAAAAAGAAAATCAGGCTTTCTCTGTAAGAATTGGGTATTCTTGTTATAGGTATATTATATCTACTTACATTATCTTCCTGTGACACACAGAGTTTAAAGGAAACCCTTTTTCTGGCAGGCTGGCACTGAAGTCCCTGTTTCTACCAACACTTATGCACAAGTGTGGCTTTGATCGAATTGTGAAGCGAGGTAGTACCATTTTAGAGTCACTTCTCATTCATTTTTCCCCAGCCACAAAATATCGCATGATTTAAAAAGGCGAGAGAGAGGCTGGAGCCCTGAGTATCTGCATCAGACATACACATGCCTATTTATACCGCCCGGGCCGGCGAGAGACACCCAGTTATGCTGGTGTAAAATCAAGAACGAATCCATCAATGTCAGCACTTTCCCATCGGTACAAAGGCGATCCGGCCAAGCTCGAGCCCAGCCCCCTCTCTCCCGCTCAGCCTGGATGTGCCCCTCAAAGGATACGAGGGAGCCAGAATTTTAAATCACCATTTATATTATGTCAAGCCTGTTTATTGCATCCAGCGGCTCCATAGCGGTCCCATCTCGTATAAACCCGACATTATCCCTTTAAGATTCAAACTCCCTAATAAGTTTTAGTTAAAGACAGAGCCCGTGCTTGCAACTGGAGCTTTTACCCAGGTGTCCGCAGCTTCGGCTTTTCTCTCCAGCCCCGCATCCCTGTTGATGTGCTGATCAATTACTCATCAAATCTTAATGCGCGCTTTAACTCAACTGTGGCATCTTAATCAGAGCGTTGACTGCCGAGTGTCAGCCCCATCGACTTGGGGGAGCTGGGACAAATGAGCCCATCGACTGTTTGTTTGGAATGAGCATTTCTGCGAGCCTGACCTGCCGTCTAGTGGTTGCACGAGAAGAGGACAAATGAAGACATATGTGCGGGGTGGAAGGGCTGGCAAAGCCTCTTTGCAAGGTTGGGGTGGTGGTGGGTGAGCGAGGGCTGGGTGCGGGCTGTGGGGTGGGATCCTCACCCCCTTGGTTCCTCTTAGGAACAGGTTTTAGGGTGAGGAGGCTTCTCCATGAGGTTGGCTTCACTGGGAGCATTGGTAGAGCTTGGGGTGGAGGGGAGCGTGTGGGGGTCTGTACCCCTGTGGGCAGGTTTGCACGTGTGGGGCTGGATCAGCAGAACATGGGGCGTGTGCTGGAGGATGTGCGGGTGGAAAAGCAGTTTATTTGGCATTGGGGTGCCCGTGTGCGCGTGTACACACGCGTGTGTGTGGTCTGCGCAAGCCTGGCTGATGTCTGCACAAGGATTGCAGGCTGGAGGAGCAATTTCTGTTTGCATGTACCCGCTTGAGCACGGACGGGTCGGTGCGTGTGCGGGAGCGGAGGCTCCTGCCAGCATGTGTAGGACTGCAAAGGCTGTCCATGTGCAGTGGTACGGATCTGTGGGATCCCAGGAGAGGAGGGACTGGCCAGGGCTGGGGACACAAGACAGGGCTGGACATGCTGTCCTGTCCATGAGCGCAAGCTCTGTGCTGTGGAGCCTCATCCCTGAGCTAAGACCTCGTGGCAGACCACGAGGGTCCAGCCTGCTTTGGGCCAGTCCCCGCCGTGCCTTACAAGCCTTTTCTGGGTTTTTTTTTTTAGATTTTTTTTTTTTTCCCCTCAATAGCATCAATTTGAAAAGCTGCTTAAAGGAACAACAAAGAAAAAGCTGACACAGAGCTGAGCCGGCGAGAGAGAGAGCAGGTAAGGATTGCTGCACTCCTCTGGGGTGGCAATGATGTTTGCATCCAAGCTTGTATCTTGTTTTAACAAGCCCTGTGCCCTCCAGACACCTCTCCTACAAACCTGGAGGAGACCCCGGGCACCCTTTTGGGGCGAGAGGGACTATCAGGTAGCAGGTCCAGCCCATCCAAAGGAGCTGAGAGCAGACCCTACAGCCAGGGAAGCGCAAGCTGTGCTGGCTCTCTGCCTGACCCTCTCCCTTGGATACAGAATTAGCTGAGGGCAAAAATATTTTGAAGTCAGGTACTTCAGTTAAGTGCCGACAAGCAGGAGGGATGCGTCTGGGATTCTGGGGTCTGTAATGACTGGAAGAAGGATTTTTTTTTTTTTTTTTAAGGCTAAGATGATCCCTGCGGGATGCTCTAGAGAGATCACAAGGGCTACGCAGCTGCTGTTTCAATCCAGAAGGTTTTATGAGGTTGGGACAGCACCGTATGTGCATCGTTGTCTCCTGTCTGGAGTCAAGCTAGCTCTGCAGGAGGTTTATTTTGGTTCGTAAAGCTGTACCCGACCCATGGTGTCTCTGTACCTCTGGACACACCATTTACAGCTAGTAGGTAGCAGTCTTGCTCACTACCCTTATTTCTTCATTTATTTTGCAACTGAGCTGAAAAGCCTGGCCAGGACTAAGGTCTCCCTGGTGCTCAGTGCAAATATTGCCAGCTCCAAATCACCTCTTTGCTTTCCCCAGCACCCAGGAGAGATTCAAGGGCTGAGGATGTCAATGTAATATTCCTTTTCCACCCACCTGTCTCCTCCCTGGCCATGAAGCACTCCTGAGAAGTTGAAGCAATTCGTTCGTCACTGGTTTAAGCCATCCCATGAGAACTTTCCCTCGTGCCACTGAGGAAACGATGACAGCATTTTGCTTGCAAGGATGCAGGATGCTGATGTGGGAGGGGAGAAAAGAGAGAAAGCGCCAGGATCCATTTCTGAGGCAGGCAGGGAGTTGTGGCTGATGTAAGTTATCTGCAGAGGAAAATGATGTGAACTTAGGGCCCACCACCAGCACAGAGACAGCAGTGTCTGAGCACTCCAGGTGAGACCAGAGCCTGGTAGTTTTTTCTGTGAAGGGTCCCTTGAGCTCAAAGATGTCCATGTGCATAGAGAAGGGGAGATGAGCCTTGTTAAAACTCTTCAAACCACCATATAACAAACATTTTCTATGGCCTCGTTGATATAGTCACCCACCAAGGAGCTTACAGACAAAGGAGAATTAGGCAGAGGAGGTCTTGTCTGGAGCTTACACAATAGGGAAACGAATCCTGTTTGATGCCTTGGGCTGGTGCTTTATTGTTTTAACAAGATTAGCGTATTTTTGCATTGTTGACTCAGATTTCCAACACCGAAATTTGAGGGGCTGTGACCCCTTGTTAAAAATAGCTCTACAGGTGGATGATGAAATGACTGTCAAAAGGGCCAAAGTCACTCCTGAGACTTATCCGTGGTCTTACGACATGATTAATTTATAAGAGCAGAAGAAAGGGTCCATCCTGGCCAGAGCCCTCTTTCCAATGGTGGCCCTAAGCAGGCTTTTTCAATGGGAAAATTAAGGAGAGGACAAACATGTGACGCCTCTTCTAACAATGTCCCGGGCTCCAGCTGTTCGTAGTTCGGGGGATTTCCTGACCCTGTTCTCCCTTGTCTATTTAACAACATTCAGTAGATCTCTTTTCCGAGAATGTGTGCAGCCTCCTCTTGAAAACATTAACCGAATCCACAACATCCCTGGCAAGCAGTCCCACAGCTCTACGATCTGATATGTGAGGAGCAAATGCCTTTTGTGAAAGCACCAGCTCCTAGATCATGTTTATATGTAAGTTTTTAAAAATTATTATTATTTTTATAAGGTCACGTTTCAGACCTAATTGTCTAATTGACCCAATTGTGAACAAACACATTAAAATGTGGATCTTACCAGACCCAAAGACAAGTATTCAAACAAAAAAGAACTCAACATTTATTTCTCTTTTGAAAATGTTGTGGTTTTTTAGATAGATTCCTGTTTTGGAGGATTCAGTCACTGACTTGCGGGCCTGTGGTAGGGTTGTCAGGACTGCAGAAGGCTGCATGGTGATGCTTTAACTTCATCCCAAACTGCCAGCATTTACAGACACATCAAACTGGCTAAATGCACATGATGTCAATTCAGGATTTAAGCGAGCAGGGTGAGAAGGAGATGTCAGTCAATGTAGTGTCATCTCAAGGAAATGTAAAGAACAGCCCTCAATCCTCTGGATTTGAAAATATCATTATTTAACAGGGTCTGCCACATAGTCAATGAGTCTTTCCAGTCTCTTGAGGTATCCCTAGGGCATTGGGGTAGGGACTTAGAATCATAGAATCATAGAATGAGAGAACCATTAAGGTTGGAAAAGACCTCTAAGATCATCAAGTCCAACCGTCAACCCAACCCCCCATGCCCACTCAACCATGTCCCCAAGCTCATCTACATCNGTGCAGGGCCTGGCACTTGGCCTTAGTGTTAAAAGCTTTCCAGCCCACACTGCAGGAGATGAATGCACTTGGTGGAAGAGAAACTGATTAGGTGCCTGCTTGGGACATTGGGGCATTGAGCTAAGTCTTGACAGACCTGTCCCCCAGGCTGGGTTGTGAGGCCAGTTTTCTTCTCTGTTTAACGGCCATAATCACCCCAAACTCCTTCACCAGAAGGACTGGAGATTTGTGGTAGTCTTCCCCTTCGCGTTACAAGGCATAAGCTGTGAGCAACTCCAGGCTTTACTTGGAACATCCCATACAGCAGAGGAGTAGCCAAGATCCAGCCTCTGTGAACCAGATGATGATCACACTTGGAGCAGGGGAAAAAATAGAGTGATGCTTTCCAAAATGTCCTAAGCTGATATCTAGGTAATGTTTAAACCATGCATGAGCCTTCTTTTGGGTCCCACACCTGTGGGGTGACTGCTTGGGTAGAGACCAGCAGTGACCAAAGCAAAACACAGAGGCTCACTGTTGCATTGACTGGCAGCTTGGAGTGACGTTAGCACAAAAAAGTGTCACGAGTGGGTGGTTTTGAGGCCGCTTAAAGAATCACCGGCAAAGGTATCAGCAAAAGTGATTTTAATAGAAATTTGTAAAAGCGCAACTTAACAGCATTCGATGGCAAGGTTCACTCTTTTACTCGTTACATGGATTAAGTACACACAGGGAAAATCGTGTCAGAATTGTATTGGAAATACAGTTTCCTCTGTATTTCTGCAGAGATTGAGGACAAAAGGGTAAGGGAGACCCTCCCGTTGAGTGACGAGGTTCAGAGAAGACCCGGCTGGATCCAGTCTTAGTCTCAGACTTGGACAAGGGCTTGTGTCTCATGTTTGAGTCACGAGGTTCAGAGCAGACCCCCTTGCTTTCTAAACTCCTTCTCAGAGAGGAGTCTAGGTGTGGCTGGATCTACCTCTAGTCTCAGACTTGGCCGACGGTTTATGCCTAAGGGATTATATGTGTTTAGCAGCAATTTAAAGTTCATTCACAGTTTTGAGGTAGATCATAAGGTTTTTAACAACACTTAGTCATTGACTAATTTAGCAGTTACAAAGTGAGTTAATCAAGTTTCCTACAATTACTAGAGACTTGATTACAGATTATGCTTATTACTGGTTATCTAAATCAATACACACAAAAACACACACAAAAAAGATCTAGATCAATTCACACATAAGGACCCAAGGCTAAAAAAATTTATAAAGGCCCAAAGCTAGATAAAGGTACCTGTCAAAAATTCCCCTCGAGTCTGTAAAATACTCACATTAAATGTCTTGGCATTTCTCAGCGGGCAAAGGGTTGAGCCCCGAGGAGTGTCTCAGCCGAGGAGTGAGTGTTTCAGCCCAGGTCCCGGCGGTCCTCTGAATATCACAAACTCGAGAGTTTGTGAACTCTGCGAGGTGTCCCCCTCAGAGGGAGACTCTGGGTGCAGCCCACCGCGGTCCTGGAGAGCTCAAAGGGTCTCACTTAGGACCACTGTTTATAGGTTTGCAAGATGATGCTAGTTACTTTTGCCAAGTAACTAGCGATAGAACAAGAGGAAACGGCCTCAAGTTGTGCCAAGGGAGGTTTAGATTGGACATTAGGAAAAAATTCTTTACTGGAAGAGTGGTCAGGCCTTGGCACAGGCTGCCCAGGGCAGTGGTGGAGTCCCCATCCCTGGAGGGATTTAAAAGACGTGTAGATGAGGCGCTTGGGGACATGGTTTAGTGGGCATGGGGGGGTTGGGTTGATGGTTGGACTTGATGATCTTAGAGGTCTTTTCCATCCTTAGTGTTTCTATGATTCTATGATTCTATGATTGGCTTTAGTCATCCATGAAGATTCTTGGGGTTTCAGCCACAATGGTGCTGTTCCACTTAAGTTAAGACTCAGACAGAGGTGTCAGGGAATGACAAATTGTCCCCAACTTCGTCCCCCACCTGGCTTAGGTAACAGGAATTCTGGTACAGTCAGTGCCATTCCCCCACTTCAGCCACGCAAGAGTTCTGGGAACAGTCAAAGGTCGCTTCATCACCCAACTCATTACACAAAGGCCAAAGTTTATCGGGAGTTCCTGAGGTGACAGAGTGTCCCAGGGAAAAAGGTGTGGGGGGAGGAATGCACGACCACAAGAAGTCTCAGATCCTGCTGGCCAGGGAGAGAGACTGGACAAGACCGTTCAAAGCAAAGACAGGTTATACCCGCAATCCCAAGGCTGAAAAATCACCCTTCTCCTGGTTTTGTGGTGGAAAGGCTCTCAGGGAATGGCCATAATGTCACTTGGATTCTCAATGGCTACAAGTTGGAGCAAGGGATATTCCAATCAGATATAAAAAGAACAACCCAAAAGCCCCGTGAGAGTGGTTAAACAAAGAAAAAAGGGTCCAGAGAGGTGGTGGAGCCTCCGTTCCTGGTGAACTGAACTGACCAGGTCTTCAAGGATCTCTTTTCACCCTCCCATGTATTTCATTTGGCTTCTTGCCCAGAATACGTGGATTCAGGAGGAAAGTCTCCAATTCTCTTCCAGAGATGTCACCATGCATCAAGAATCTCCGAGGTTCTACTTCATGGCTCAGCTCAATGTCTGAAGATGAGATGTCAAGAAAGAAGTTGGAGAAGAATATTCAGAAGGAAAGAAAACATCTACCTTGCAGAAGGGCTTCAGTCCTCCTTGGTGGGTGGATGTGGAGACCTTTCTCCTGGGATGAGGTGCAACTGAAAAAAAATAGGAGGAAACTGGGGAAATGGCAGAAGTGTCTGTTCCTTGGAAGAACAGTCCAAGCAGAGCAGAGATGCAGCAATTTCTCTGCTCTAGAGACTCTCCTGTTCAAAATGGGAAGGGAAGATGCAAACCCCAGAGCAAGAGAAGCCACATCACACAACGATGAACTGTCCCCTGAGAGCACCACGTCGCTCCAGCTCCCCTGATAAATGGGCCCCTCAGACTCCGCTTGACTGGAGATGTGCAGGCAGATGAATGTCTCCCAACTCCAGCCAAAGAGCTAATCTCTTGCTATAGATCTGGAGGCTCCTGGCAGCAGTGAAGGATAAGTACGCTCAGCAGCGTTCCAGGCTGGCCGTTGGGAAAGCAGCAATGGATTTGGAAAGAGTCCAAGTGGTCAACACGAAAAGCCTTTCCCCATGGGAGTGGACCTTGTGCTCTACAACCACCCTCACCCAAAAAGACCTCCCTACAGCCTATGGGAGTAGGAAAGCAGTCAAAGCAAAGGCTGGTGAAACGCTGAGTGTCTTCGTAAGGATCTGTGTAGCTGAGCTATCCATACCTCTATAAATGATGAGGTTTACACAGCTATGGCTTTTTAGCAACCTCTTTATAGCCTCCCCTCCTGTCTCCATGCTCCGGGGTCTGATCCTGGCCCAGGAAGAGCAGTGAGAGATTCTGATCTTGGTTTTGAAAGGGAGAAGCAATGCACATCATGGGGATGACTTTCCATCTCGGATGGCCTTATGTTCTTGGCTACAGTATAGACGAGAATATGGAATGCTTTAAGGAAGATACTGCAAGCCTCTTGCCTTTTATATAGAATATTGCCTGCTTTTTCTTCTAGCCCCTCTGGTTAGGTTGGCATGAAATCTCTGTGCAAAACCTGAGCTTAAGTAAGCTTGGCCTAAATCTCTGTGCAAACCTGACCAATGTCAAAGAAAGGGTTTGCGGTAGAGCAGGAAGAAGACCCCAGGTGTCTGAATGTCGGTCTTTTGCAGACCAAATTCCTACCCAAAGTGTCCTGCCTTCATGTCTCTTTTTTTTTTTACACATGGAACAGTGGGTGAGGGGCATTGCCCTGTGGAAGCGGACACCAAACACCTGCTTTGCACAGGTATAAATAGTTGCATGCATAATAGTGGGAAATTGGGACTCCCAGGGAAGTGTAGAGACAGGCTGTCATTCTGCAGAGTTGAAAAGCGCCTTGTTCCTGTAAAAAAATGCATGGTTCCTGCTCTCTCATTTCTGCAAGAAATTTTTCAGTTTTATTCTCTCTATTCAGGTGTTTTCCTTTCACCTAAGCTGAAAAGTCCCTCGGATTGACAGTACAAGTCTATCGGGTCTGGACAAACGCAGTGCTGGAAGCTACAGAGGTGTGATAAATGATCAGATCTTGTTCATTAATACATGAGCTGCGTTAGTAAATCTGCAAGCTCTCTCTTATAGCTTTCCCCCAGCATCCATCAAGCTCATCCTCTGGACTGATGGTAATTCAGATGGCTCCTCCTGTTTGCTTTGCCCATCGGTGACACCAGATTCTCCCCCTTCACATTGCTCGTCCTCCTCTCTTGCCTTTTAGCTGGTTCATTACCTTGAACAGGCCAGAGGGACATTCTGGGTGGTGTTTCAACAGCAGCAAAATTCATAAGATACTGGTTCTTCCCAAGTTCATCTCCTTGCGGGTAGACCATCAATTCCAGCAGCAGAGACTTCAGGAACTCACACCGGCTCACGCACCCACGTGCCCACATGAATGCACACTCAAACCTTCAAGCTGCTGCAATTAACAGGACAGCTTTTAATTGGCAATTACAATTCCATTAAGCTGGGTCTGGCAGATCATTTGCTCTGTCAGGAAAGCCCTGAGGCAGGGAAGATTAGTGGCTGGCAGGATCCGGGCTTCTGCACCGGAACTGTGGAGGAAAAAACGAGAGGGAACAGCTGTGCTTTCTCAGCCGGGGACGGTGGGAGGGAGAATTACACTTGCTTAAATCCCACTTGTCTTCCCTACCCAGGGGGGTTGCATCCCACCAGAGCCTTCAGGAGGAGGTCCAGAGGAGGGCCACAAAAATTATCAGGGGGGTGGAACGCCTCTCTTATGAAGAAAGGCTGAGAGAGTTGGGGTTGTTCAGCCTGGAGAAGAGAAGGCTTCGGGGAGACCTTATTGCAGCCTTTCGGTACTTAAAGCGGTGTTATAGGAAAGATGGGGACAAACTTTTTAGCAGGGCCTGTTGCGACAGGACAAGGGGGAATGGTTTTAAACTAAAAGAGGGGAGATTTAGGCTAGATCTAAGGAGGAAATTTTTTATACTGAGGGCAGTGAAACCCTGGCCCAGGTTGCCCAGAGAAGTGGTAGATGCCCCATCCCTGGGAACATTCAAGGTCAGGTTGGACGGGGCTCTGAGCAACCTGATCTAGTTGAAGATGTCCCTGCTCATTGCAAGGGGGTTGGACTGGATGACCTTTAAAGGTCCTTTACAACCCAAACTATTCTATGATTCTATGAAAGCTCAGCAGCACCAGGGATGGGGGGGATGCAGTGATCAGACCAGGGTCCATGAAGCAGAGTGAACTTCAACCCTGAAAGCGCCTGTGAAACAAACCCGGAGCTTCTGGTTGGAAGGGGAAAAGCACGTGTGGCTGGCTGCAGCACTATGGCTCCAAGGGAATTCCATTGCTTGAAGGTTTGTGAGGTCTAGGTATAACATCTGGGCACTGCTATACCATGGGCACCTTCAGACCATGGAGAATTAATCAGCGGAGGCTGTTCAGGAGCTTTCCAAGTACTGTTCCTGGCTCTTCAGCGGACCATGGGTGTGGTGTTTAACCTCTCTATGCAGCCACCTACACTGATGGAAATTTCATCCTCAGCTTTTGCAGAGCTCTCTGGGATCCTGGTGCATTATGGTTCCCAAACCAGGGTTTGCACACCCATCCCTGGTTTGCAGGACCCTGACACTGGTCCTGCCATGCTCCACAGATCCCTCTGAGCCCTCTGCCACATGGATTCTTACCTCCCCACCCTCACCAGCTGGCCCAGCATGGTAGAAACATGCTAGCTGTGTCACAGGAGGCAACTCTTGTGTGAGGCACCATGGCCTCTGGGTAATTTGAAGGGTTGACTTGGAATCTGGTTCAAAATCCTATGGTATTTCTTCTTAATGAGAAATATTCTTACTCTTATATCTATGTACTGTCAAGATTTTCTTGGTTAAGAGTTTTTTTCCTACTGATTGCCTGTAAAAACCCAGCCTTGATAACTTTATAACAGACTGGATTAATACTAATTGCCCATGCAACCATCACCAGAGCTTGGGGGAGACCAGAGGGCAATCCCAATCCAACCACACCTTTCCAGGCAGAGCTTTGATTTAAAGGAAAGGTCAGGATGCAGAACAGTACTTAAAGCTGGGCTTTAAGGCTTTCAAGATAAAAGTCATCTTAATGTGGTGACTCAAGAGGATTCATGGCATGGACAGCAGAACCCATGGCCAATTTGTAAGAGGCAGACAGGAACCTGTTCTTTTGTGTGTGTTTGTTTGCCTGTTGGCCATCCCCAGCTCCTGTAAGCTGTGAATTCCCAGGCCAACTTTGATCAGGTTTGACAGAAAAAGAGGGCTTTTAAATAATTAATTTCCTGAAAAATCTGTGAAAACATCTAGTGGGGTAAAAGAGTCAACAGTGCCTCCATGAAGGTAAAGGCCCCACAGACTCCCCACAAAGAGGAGATGGAAAGGAGGAGGCTGGAAAGCAAAGGGAGATCCATAGGCACATGGATCTTTCAGACTCCCAAGAATTCCAGCAGAAGGCAAGAGACCAGAGGAAATGTTGGCCACACTGTTGGGTGACCATCCATCAATGAGAGACTCGCTTCACAAAAGCAGCTTGGTCCTGGAGTCTCTGGGCACAGTTTGCTGGATTGTATGCAGCTCTGCTTTGGCAGATTGGGGATCCATTTAGTGCATCAGCTACTTGTTTTCTCTGTCTGAGTTCTCAGCAGTCTGTCTCCATCCTGCCTCTCATCTCTCAGCCAGAAGACCAGTTCTCATCTCCGATCAACCCAAGACTGCAGATGCTATTGCTCTCTTAGCAGATTTTCATGCAGATAGATTGATATTTTCCCTGACTTGGAAGAAAGCTCCCATGAACTTCTACAAAGTGACTTCTCTATTTTCTTTTCAGTCCCAGCATAAAATTCTCCTTTGATGAGATATTTAGAGACTCGTCTGATTACTTCTGATGAGATATATAATTTTTACACTCTTCACTTTTATGCCATTTCTTTGAACTGCCCCACCTGTCCATACCCATTGGAAGCTTTTTAGGGCCAGGACCTACTGTCCTCCATTTATTTATTCTCAGTGTGGGTGTTTCTCTGTGATGGGAAGTTCACATACTTATATACAAATAAATAACGTAAACAACGATTTTCTCTTCTGCTGGCAGATCTAACTCTACAGATGGATGGGAAGGAGAGCTATTGAGCAAGAATTCCATTTTAATACCTCATTCAATAGTTCTGGGTGTCTCTCGTGCTTCCTCACCTCTCAGACACACAATTGTACGTTACCAACCCTCTGACAATATAAGAATATGCAGATATTATTGACTTCTGCTACGGTCAGTTTCAAGATTTATTGACCTGAGAAGGGAATATTGACCTGAGATGAAACTGAGGTCAATGTGCAGATCTCAGGGGAGCATAAATTTCAAAATTGACCCACCAAACAGAAGTCAATAAATGAATGGTTAATATAAACATTGTCTTACAAAAATTAATTCTCGGTGACATGGGTTCACATGCAATTTTTATTGTGAAATATGGAATGCAATATTGGTTGCTGTGTCTGAAGAATGTGAGTCAGTGTCTGATTATGGAGAGTAATGAAACTGCTGGGAATGGGGGAAAGGAATTGGATGTGATTATAATTTAATCTCCAGTCAGTAATGGAGCAGCCTCTTGTTAGCTGGAGTGGGGTTATGAAGATAACTCTTGAATGTGCTAGGCAGGATAATGTTTAAGCCTCAGGGAGAAAGTTTACAGAAGGTGGCAACTCGTGACATCGGTTCTTCAGCGTTGGGACTCTTCACAGATCTCCACAAAGATAATGGAGGAACCTTTACTCCTTTCAGTAGACTGGGACTGATATCCTCATTCGCAATCCGGTTGTCAATTTATACAGTCTTCAGTCAAGGTGGGCTATGGGGAAAAAACACGTTTCAGGTCTCTTGATGTCATTTGTGATGTATGGGGACATGTGGAGTAGAGGTGCTGGGACCTGCAGGACTTTATGGCCTCATGTACACTCTTGCAGTCCTTTTTTCCTAAACGCAACTCCTCTACATAGACAAATACATCCCATGTTTTAATTGATTTTCACACAGAATTTCCATGTGAGCATTTGCAAGTGTTTTTTGTTGTTCACAAATGACTTGCAAATTTTGGAAGTGTTTAAAAGCATCTGTAGTGGGAGAACTACAGACTCTATTTCTTCATCATCTTCTTCCACTTCACCATAGCATGGTCTCATACCTCTGTCTGTGGGTTGGCAGTTCTTCAGCCCATGCAATAGAGAACAACATGCTATTTCAGTTTGGAAACTCATTACCCGGGTAACTACGTTTTTGAGTTCTTCAACGTTGATAGATAGATTTGGTCACAAAGGACAACTTTCAGAGCATTTGAAAAAGACATGAGAATTGGGACTACGTTAGGTTTTCCATGATCTTCTTTCTTTGGCTTTCTTTAGGGTGATCTTCTCCTTGCCATTATTTATAGCCTGGTACTGTCTACAACCAACAGATTTGATATCTCATTGTGCTGGGGCTATATTGGTCTCAGATCAAAAATAAGATAGTAGGAATGTGTAGAAACCAACAGAGATCAGAGTCTAGGGCAATTTCTATGGAGATTAGGGCTTGTGGGAGAGAAAGCAATGGTGATACTGATCTGCTCTGGTACTGAGGAGGAGCTTCATTTGACAAGTCTAGATGCCTACAGTGTAGATATCTCAGGTGTTTCCATCAAAACTAATTTGACTCATCTGTCTTTACAGTTAATGAAGAGAAAACGAGCACTTTGATGGTGTGGCTCATCCCACTTGAATGATCAAATAAATCATACCTAAGATGCAGGTTTCTGAACCACTAAAACCATTCTGGTTTACAAAACCTCGAGGTCATTTTTCACAGGAGGCAAAGCTGAGAGTTAGAGATCACTGCCATTTGGATCCAACCTCACTGTCATCAGAGATGTCTCTCCATGGACAGATTTTAGGTCAGACAGCAACCGAAACTATAGTAATCCTAGCACTTTCTAGTCTCTCCTTCACCCGGTCTGGAGTTGTCCTGGCAATGTCTCTGCATCCCACTCCACACTTGGCCATCCACCTAATCGCTGTTTCATATGGACATCTCTGGAGACTCTCAGTGCAAAGTGATGTCAGGTCCGCGGCCTTCCAGGTCCTGTGCCAGTCTGCAGTGCACAGCCAAATTGAACTCATCTATCTTGGCTTTAAATCACTGTCCAGATTGAACTTCTTTCAAATGTTTAAACCACTCCAAGGATTTGAATTGCAGGGCATATTTAAGAGTAACTTAAATTATTAAAGCCCTTAATGTTTGGGGTTTTTTTAAGATGCATTTTGGACCTGTCAAGCGAACAATCTTAAATGACAGAATGATGAATTCATTGTCCCTTACCGCATTTCCAGGAGGAGAGAGGAGTAGGGCTCCCAGTGAAACCAGCTTTGCTAACAGAGATACAAGTTGCTTTCTACTTCTCAGTCTTTTGGGTCATTAGCACCCTTTTGCAGCAGACATAGGCAACATAGCAGGGTCTATGTCAGCCAGGGACTCTCTAACTCAACCTGCTAATGATGAGGATTGAGCCTGGGAAGGGCTCATCTTCTGGTGATAGGGATTCTGCTTCATTCTGGTCTTCATTCTGGCAGGGGATGCCTGTTCTGCCAGGCAAACAGCTCTGCTCCATCACGGTAAAACCAAGTTTACATCCACACACAAACATCATATCCTCAGACCTTGTCTTGACCCTCATGGACTGTTCCTCCTGTGTGAAAGAAACTGGTCATATACTAGAAAGATCAGTACAAACAATCTGAAGAAGGAGTTGTGTGAAGAGTTGCATGGGGTCTGTAGATATAAAAATTGGTCCTCTGGCTTACAGTTCAATTGCTTATTGCCTTCAGCCTCTTCTTTGGGGTCTCACAGTCCAGGCTGGACATTTTCTCCCATGAGTGAATTATAATGTGTGGGAATATTCCTCATTCTTCTTTGCATGGAAAGTGGGATAGCCAAGGTCACTGGGACCACACTGGTGCAAGTAAATTTAAAAGTGCCTGAGAGTGTTTCCAGCACTGGGACCCAACTGTTAAACTGGTCAGTTGTTAAAACAGTTCTGGATATACTAAAGACCTGGGATAATTAGCCCTTTTTCAAATGCTTCCCAGGAATCAAGAATCATGAACAGCCACCAGCCATTATCACCACTCAGTTGTGGACTTTGTTTTTTTAAAGGGTAAGGGAATTTAATAGTACGGCTGTAGGTTGTTCAGTGTTGGCTATCCTCAGGGGCAGAGGGCAGTCCAGGCACATTTAATGTATAAGAGTAGTCTTAAAGTCTGGGCAAAGCCCCCATTTGTTTGGTTTTTTTGCAAATCTCAGCTCCCAGTCAAGAAGTCACTTCATGAGCAGAGCCGCCTTCCACAGCCTTCTGGAAATAACGAACAGCAGAAAGATCAAAAATCCCAGAGGGATGGCGGAGCTTCAACGTTAATGTATATGGAAAGTTGTGCTCATTTCTGAGCTTCTTCTTACCAGACAGATATTGTCAAATGGCAAAGAGTTCACATAAGAACAACTGACAAATGACTGAGGGCTGGAAGGATTGATTTACAAGGGCAAGATGAAAAGAGCTGAATCAGTACAGCAGTGATCAAGACATGATGTGACATCTCCCTAAGTATCTGAAGGGCGTAAACACCGAGAAGCAGTGTCTTTGTGGGAAATGTCTTGTGTCTGCTTAACAACCCGCTTCATTGAGATGTAGCAGGCTACTTACTGTCTATTAAAGAAGTGCCACTTGATCATTATCAGTGTATTTATGGAGGGTCTAATAGCTTTAATAAAGTGCGAATTGCAAAGGTAAAGGGCAGAGGAATCAAAGTCATGTCCCTCCCTCAAAGAAACACAGCACCATTTTTTTTTTTCACAGATCTGTACTCTGGGATGAAGTCATATACCCGCAAGCAGGTTAGTGAACAGAGAACTGAAGAGAAGCTGTCTAGTATGTGGTATGTCCTGCAGTGGAGTCCTTCATTCTTCTAATTATCCGTAAATGCCAAATTTTAGCATTTGTACTCCAAATTCACAGTAAAGCAAGGATTTGCCCATAGGAACTTGTTAGGTCTCAGCTGAGACGGCGTTCCCTTCTTGCAGGGATGAGGGGTGGGGATTCGCAAGGGTGGAGTTAGCCTTCCCTAATTTTAGGTGCTCATCAATCCATTCACATGTCCCTGGTTTGAGTTTTCAGTGGACATCAGGGTGTGAGTTGTCTCGCCCTAGAGCAGATGCCTACTTGGGCCAGAGGAGCCCTGACCATATTTCACTGACTATCCTGGGAGTTCAGACAACTAGCTTGCTTGTGGACACTTATATTTCTTAAAATAAGGAAAGACTAACTCCACTCTTGCCAACTGGGTCCACATACAAGGAGAAGAGATTTTCTCCAGCAAGAGAAATTCCTCTTTTATCTGAATCGCATGGCTCTTGCTGTCGAAAGCCGTGATTCAAACCTCTCTTTAGTGCATCCTCCCTGTCTTCCCCTGCAGTACGAGGAATTGGTAAGAACAGCAATGGGAGCTAATGCTGGCCGCTGTGAGAAGGGGTGGTGCTGGGGTTGTGCCATCTGACATGTCCATGGATTGTACTGGATCCTTTAATAGCATGCAGAGGGTGCTAATTCCCTCTGGAGGTGAAGCTCATCTCTCTATTTTTCCTCCTCTATCCTTAGCTCGCCCCCGGGCTTTAAAGAGAAGCCACCTGGCTGTGCTCCTCTCTTGCACCTGCTTTCCCCTGGATTACATATCGGCCGGAGCCGAGACACAAGTAACTTAAGAATGTTCCCTAATGGAGACTGTGCTGCCCTTATCTCCTCGCAACAGAGGCAGGCGAGTGTGTGAAATGTAACCCCCTGCTTGCCGCCAGCATGGGCAGAACCTTCGTGGAACTGGGCTGGTGTCGGACGGCCAGAAGGAGACTGCTGACAGACACAAGAGCCAAGGGCATCCCAATTTGGAGCTGTCTCCAGCTTTTAAAGGAGTAGGAACGGACAGCAGCTCCCTCAGGCTCGTATCGCAGGGAGATGAAGGCTCCTGTTACTTCTGCCCTGAGCCATGTTCCAACCCGTGAGCTCTCCTAGAGGACACCCAGCTCATTGCTGAGATAATCCATTGCTGTTGCAGGGCCAGCTGCATGCAAACTCAGAGAACTTGTAGGCTTGGGATCTCATATACCCTGATCTACTGTGTAACAAAGCCTAGAGAGTTTTCTCCACTGTGGAATAGTGGAGCATAATGTGACTTGTCCACCTTCGCATTTGTCAACATACTTTGGAGCAAAAATCTCTTCATTTAGTTCTGAGACAGTGAGAACAAGACCAGGGGTCCAGAGGCTTGAGTATCTGCTGTTAGACTTGTTATGTGGCCTCATATCACATATCTTGCCTATACCTCAGGTTTTTGGTGGCGTGGGGAATTATCCCGTGAACACTGGATTACACCTATTCCCACAGGAATTGCGAAGATCAGTTCATTGTTCAACCATGACTTACTTTCGAAAAAACCTGTAGCCCTACTCACTAAAAAGCTGGTCCCAAGCTCACTAAAAGCAATCGAAGAGTCTCAGAGGCTGAACTGGGCTTTGAATCAAACCATAGGAAAGGCAGCTTGGCCTTCTCCAAGCCTATAACTGAAAAGCAAGTGAACTGCACTCACGTGATGAGTTCCCTGCTCCCAAGTTCCCTGCTACCAAGCACACCACGAGATTAATAGTTTACAATCCCACGATGAATCCCTGAGATTCTGAACTCTACAGATGCAGAGAGAAGCTCTGAAAATCCACATAGAAGAGCGGGTGGTCTATTTGCAACCTGACGCTTTAGAGTTGACCTTCTTGGCTGTTTTCTCAGCCGCTGTGTTGGACAGCTAAATTCAACATGAGCAACTGAAGTGTGGGCTGCCTTTCCCTCAACCACCCATTGCCACCTCCGGCGCTGCCCAGACCTCCTCCTTATCATGGCTTGGCTCAAAGACTGCCAGCTGGAAGCTTAAGGAGCTGAGATGTCTTCTCCTGCACCTGTGCACAATATAATGCTTTGATCCATCCGAAACCAGGGTCTGATTGTGGGCGCTCAGAGGGGTGGGACCCCCCAAGGGGTCTTGGGAGAGGAGCCTGCGGGCAGCGCTCAGCACCACGGACAGAGGCAGGAGCAGCCCCGAAGGGGGCAAAGCCAAGCCTGGGGGTGAGGGT
The DNA here is from genome assembly GCA_013400755.1 of Pelecanoides urinatrix. NCBI lineage: Eukaryota > Metazoa > Chordata > Aves > Procellariiformes > Procellariidae > Pelecanoides > Pelecanoides urinatrix. The sequence goes on along the minus strand of VZTQ01014633.1, from coordinate 215,514 downwards.
GACAGCAAAGATCCCAAACTTCTGTGTCGCAAAGGGTGCTGGTAAGAAGCACTTGAACCTTGAAATACGGCCAGGGTGGGCAATCGCCCTCCCTTCCTCATCAATAGTTTCCTTCGAGGCTTTGAAGGAGTGAATAAGTGGAAAGCCTGTGTGACGACCAAGAGGGAAGGCTGGGGGTAGGGTGCTGATTTGGGAGGTTCAACTAAGAGCAGCTCATATGTTTAAGAGAAAGGATGAGACTTCACGCTTAAACCTCATTGTGATTCTGCCTATCCACCCTCCCTGCCCCCATCCATCAATCCATTCATCCACCCATCCATCACTGTAGATCACCTAATGTTCTCTCTATCCTTTCCTTATTAACTCATGAGCTTGTCTTTGCAGAAGCTGTTTTTAGGGCGTATCAGCCCTGGACTCAGCCTCCGTAGAGTCTATTACTATAACACAAACCGTACACAAAAGCCAGATTCTTCCTGGACCCATCTCACTACTCTCCTGCCTATCTGATGCAGTATGGAACCATTTATATTTCCCCCTAATCAGTCCCATTCTAACCCAGTTCTGCCCACTCCTCAAGCTCAGTCAGTGGGACTGCAGGAAGAGACCCTGCTGCCTTACTGAGGCCCGTGCCTTCTTCTACCAGTGCTGGTCCATTTTCCCCTCATCTTAGCTCGGCCTTATAGTCCACTAAAAACCTTCTTCCCTTCCCTTTCTTCCTCCTGTCACCCTCATCTTCTCCCTTTCCTGTGCTGTCCATAGGGCAGCGGAGGGTGAGGAGTGTGAGAGATGTTGAGGAAGAGCAGGAGAAGGCAGAAACGCTCGATTTCTCTCCACACCCAAGCTCCTTGGAATCACATCGCTGACCTCAATACCAGATTTCTCCCCTTAATTTTGCTGGGTGGCTGCAGCCCCTGTTCATGTGAGGGGAAGTTGCATCGCCAGCACCTGTCGAACACCAGCCTAGCACTGGTATATAATTTAATGGTCACTGTGGGGAGAAAGGTACAGGCTTCCCCCCACCCCCTTTTTCCTTTAACGGAACATTATCTAAACAAACGCACTCCAAAACTGCTGAAGCGCAGGCAAATAATGACACGGGAGCAGGAGCCAGGCATTAAAAATTCATGTCGGCGAATATTAAAACTTTTTACTTCATCATGTCAAGGCACCAGGCAAATGCAAACAAATGAGACCCACTGAGCGTTGCCTGCATGGGCCAAGACAGAGACGAGCCACTCACACTGCTGGGGAGAGACCTGCATTGCGGTCCCTGTCTCTACTGAGATGTCAGGCTCAGAGGGGGACGGGGGAGCCGAGGGGGTAGTTAATTGTTTGGTGTCTCTAAATGAGCTCTGCAAACTGACAACTCTGAGGAAGGCGGCTCGTTGCATGAGCTGTGGGGTGGGTTCGTGGTGGCCGGGAGCAGCCTCATCCCTTCCCACATGCTGTGTTGTCAAGGCTCCCGAAATTGGGGAACATCTGATTGGTGGGGGGACTCCAACCCCTTTGTTTATTTGGTCCTCTCTTTTTACTAATTAAGACACCAGCCCCCGTCTGCTGCTTGCTGTGCTGTTGACAATGGGCTTGTTCATCAGGCGTTGGGTTGTGATGATACCCAGCAAACTCAAATCACGGAGCTCTCCTTGCCACCCTGGAGGAGATGACTCCATGGGCTGGTGTTTGCAGGGAGGTGGGCCACCATGGGAACAGTTTGAATCCCCTCCTGGAGGGGATTATGTTGAAGAAGAAGAGGTTCCCCAGGAGGGTGAGCACAAACAACCACTCCTCTCCTAAAATGGGTCCTGAGGATCGGAGCTCTCGGGCGCCCACTGCAGATACCAGAGCCCTGGTGGACCCCCATCCTCTACTATTTATGGCCCAGCTCACTTTGGCAGAGGTGAAGATCTGTGCCTGGGTTGCCTGTGGAGCTGGTGGAAGGACGGTCCAACTCCAAACTGCTCTGTTACCCCTGCATCGTTCAGACAGAGGCAGTGTAACACGAAAGCAACCTTACTGAAGCCATACGGTGATTTCACCGGCCACATTTTCAAGGCAAGGCATGAATCAGGCTGAGTAAAGTTGGTGGAAAGAGCTCTTCAATTAATCTGTTCTAGCACCATCTATCACTAATTAGGTAATTTTCCCTGTTATGCTGCACACATTTTTAATGCACCCTGTTTACTTAATGACTCCTGTGATCCCCTTAACACAATTACTGGTAATAAGCGACTGATGAAGAAAAGGATTAGACCAGCAATCTCTTGCTGTATGATGCTTTATTGGAAGTGCACCAAGCATCACGTTTTGATTTTTAATAGATAACTTCTCTAAGTAATTGATTAATCATAAACTCACAGACTGCAAGAGCCAGAGATAATTTTATGGCACCTAAAAAAAGGAAAGGATCTGGATGATGTAATAACTAGCAATCTAGAGGCAAATAAAGGAGGGGAATGTTTGATTAAACATTCAATATATTTTTATCGCTTTGTGTGTTATGGAACTGCCTTCGCTGGTTTATCATGTGGGAAGAAACATCATAATAACAGCCCAGGCAGGTGTTCACGGAGCCAGATGCACCCTTCTGTGAGCAGGGTGCAAGGCTGGCAAGATGGTCAGAAGAGCGATTATGAGGATTATTTTAAATCACTCTGCCTCTGTAGCCTAGATAAGCTTTGAAAAACGAAGCCTACAGCAAGATGCGATGCTGTGTCACACCACAGGTAACATTTCAATGCCTGGCTCCTAACGGTGCTGTCCCCAGCCCAGAGCTAGGCAGCTAGATGCCCTGTAGAGTGTCCTAACCAAGTTTTCCTGAATATTGGACAATGAGTGTTAAATATTTGAGGTAGACTGGCCCTGCTTTGACAAGCAACACTAAATGGTGCTAGACATGACAGAAGCGCTTGGACCTCTTCAGTGTAGGCTCATCGAGGCTGAAGGACTCCTGGGCATGTCCAGAAGCATAACTAGCTGGAGAACATCAATACTGGAAATTATGGTGTCTCCAGAAAATAGGTTTCTTCTAGGCCAGGCAGGTGCAGGGCTGGGTTTTGGAGACTACAATTTGTCCCAGGGTCTAACTCAAACCTTTCAAGCAGTAGAGAATTTCCCATTGACTTCAACAGGCCACAGGTGAATCCCTCTCCATGATTATATGGGTGTCCCACAAAAAACCAACAATAAAAATAAGGCATTGCAGAGTTATTTGGTGAAGAATAGTGCTAGAAATGGGAGAGAGAGGTTGCAACTACAAACTCTGACTTGAAATGACTTGCTGCACATCAGTCATGGTAATTGGTCATGGATATACTCTTAGCTCATGTAAATGAGTTTTAATATTTTAAAGCCAAGCTGCACAAGGCATGGAAAAGTGTTGTTTGGCCAACAGCCCTGCCCCTCACCTCTGCCAGCTGCTGCTGCTGCTGTCCTGGACCACAGGTCCTCAGTGACCACAGCTGGAGAAAGCAGGGAGCAGCCTTGGTTGGAGTGGTCATGATGGAAACAGGGAAGCCCTAAAGGTTGCCAAACCCCACGCACAGGACAAGGCAATTGCAGCCTGAGCGGGCTTTGAACCCAAACCCCTTGTCTGCAACCCAACCCAGCTTTTCTTCTTGAGGCCGCACCTTGAGTACTGTGTTCAGTTTTGGGCCCCTCACTCCAAGAAGGACATTGAGGGGCTGGAGCGTGTCCAGAGAAGGGCAATGAAGCTGGAGAAGGGCCTGGAGCACAAGTCTGATGAGGAGCGGCTGAGGGAACTGGGGGTGTTCAGCCTGGAGAAGAGGAGGCTGAGGGGAGACCTCATCGCGCTCTACAACTGCCTGAAGGGAGGTTGGAGCGAGGAGGGGTTGGTCTCTTCTGCCAAGTAACCAGCGATAGGATGAGAGGAAACGACCTGAAGTTGTGCCAAGGGAGGTTTAGATTGGACATTAGGAGAAACTTCTTTCCTGAAAGAGTGGTCAGGCCTTGGAAGAGGCTGCCCAGGGCAGTGGTGGAGTCCCCATCCCTGGAGGTATTTAAAAGACGTGTAGATGAGGCGCTTAGGGACATGGTTTAGTGGGCATGGGGATTTGGGTTGACGCTTGGACTCGATGACCTTAGAGGTCTTTTCCAACCTTAATGATTCTATGATTCTATGATTCTTCTGGAAATCACGTGGGTTGTCATCAACAGTCAGTTCTAGGACATGCCATGTGGGTGACCGGATTGCCAGCATGATGTCTCCTCTGGTCCCTAGGAAGGTTTTTCTAGGCTCTGTGGCCTGGCTGGCAGCTCCCTGCTGCTCCCTGCAATCTCTCCATCTTCCAGAAGTAGCTGCAGGCTTCCAGCTGTGGCTCTTCCTCTCTGCTTCTCCCCTAAGTAGACTCAGCAGATCCCCAAGAGCAGCTCCCTCAAAGGGTCCCACTTCAACTCTCTTTTTACAGAAACATAGCATAAACAAGAACAAACAAGTAGCAGAGGAAATGCCCACTGCATCTTCTCACACCATCGAGAGCGGGTGGTTTCAAGGTGACAGAAGTCATTAGTTCAGCCAAGAACTGGGGAAGCCCTCTCCTGGTTGTGTATGCAGGTAGCATGAACATGACTGGCACAGGGCAATTTATGTAGTGGCACATGGACTTTTGCTCTTTTTGTACCAAATTTCCTCCGAAAACTTGCTTGGAGGTTGGTCTTTACATGGAAAGACACTTCAGAGCCAGGCTTGAGGGCTGGACATAAAAGAGGTCCCAGGTTCTGCAATTTCACCTCCCTAACCTTCCACTGGGTTGTCGGAACCATCTGCTTGGCTTCAGCCTTGGGAGCCTAATTAAGGTCTAAACAAAAGCCAAGGCTGATAAAGAGTCTGGAAAAATCTGTGTGCTGGCTCTGAGGGCTACAGGTAGGAAAACAACCTGAGGCAGAGGAAGAAGAGTTAATGACTGAGTGCAGGGGAAGAGAAGAAGGGGCTTGGTTTACAACACAAATAATAGATAAATCAAGCAGCAGGAGACAGTTTCTTTGGTGCCAGTTTATTTATCATTGTTTTCTCTGGGTACTGACAGGCCGAGGAAGATGGGGTGGGCAAACAACATCATTTGGCTTGATGTATGAGGCGTGGAGAGGGAAGGAACCTCCTGGAGAGGAGGCAGGCAGGAGGCAGCCCGGGGAGGGGTGCAGTGATGCAGTGAGGAGTGCACTGTGCTTGGCATTGGGTGGCCATTCTCCTTCCCAGCCTTGACCACCTCCTCAGAGAAGGAAGCAGCTGGTACAGCAGGCAGCAAACCGAGACCAGGTATCAGGTACTCGTCATTTCTGGAGATCTCTTGTAGAGACAGGTCTGAGATTTGAAGCATCCCCAGAGCCAGGGAACAGAATCTTCACTCCCTGCGGCCAGGGAGCTGGGCTTTACTTACATCTTTGCTGGACCCTAGAACTCTTTAGCCACTAAAATTCCTTNTAGACATGACAGAAGCGCTTGGACCCCTTCAGTGTAGGCTCATCGAGGCTGAAGGACTCCTGGGCATGTCCAGAAGCATAACTAGTTGGAGAACATCAATACTGGAAATTATGGTGTCTCCAGAAAATAGGTTTCTTCTAGGCCAGGCAGGTGCAGGGCTGGGTTTTGGAGACTACAATTTGTCCCAGGGTCTAACTCAAACCTTTCAAGCAGTAGAGAATTTCCCATTGACTTCAACAGGCCACAGGTGAATCCCTCTCCATGATTATATGGGTGTCCCACAAAAAAACAACAATAAAAAAAAAGGCATTGCAGAGTTATTTGGTGAAAATAGTGCTAGAAATGGGAGAGAGAGGTTGCAACTATGAACTCTGACTTGAAATGACTTGCTGCACATCAGTCATGGTAATTGGTCATGGGTATACTCTTAGCTCATGTAAATGAGTTTTAATATTTTAAAGCCAAGCTGCACAAGGCATGGAAAAGTGTTGTTTGGCCAACAGCCCTGCCCCTCACCTCTGCCAGCTGCTGCTGCTGCTGTCCTGGACCACAGGTCCTCAGTGACCACAGCTGGAGAAAGCAGGGAGCAGCCTTGGTTGGAGTGGTCATGATGGAAACAGGGAAGCCCTAAAGGTTGCCAAACCCCACGCACAGGACAAGGCAATTGCAGCCTGAGCGGGCTTTGAACCCAAACCCCTTGTCTGCAACCCAACCCAGCTTTTCTTCTTGAGGCCGCACCTTGAGTACTGTGTTCAGTTTTGGGCCCCTCACTCCAAGAAGGACATTGAGGGGCTGGAGCGTGTCCAGAGAAGGGCAATGAAGCTGGAGAAGGGCCTGGAGCACAAGTCTGATGAGGAGCGGCTGAGGGAACTGGGGGTGTTCAGCCTGGAGAAGAGGAGGCTGAGGGGAGACCTCATCGCGCTCTACAACTGCCTGAAGGGAGGTTGGAGCGAGGAGGGGTTGGTCTCTTCTGCCAAGTAACCAGCGATAGGATGAGAGGAAACGACCTGAAGTTGTGCCAAGGGAGGTTTAGATTGGACATTAGGAGAAACTTCTTTCCTGAAAGAGTGGTCAGGCCTTGGAAGAGGCTGCCCAGGGCAGTGGTGGAGTCCCCATCCCTGGAGGTATTTAAAAGACGTGTAGATGAGGCGCTTAGGGACATGGTTTAGTGGGCATGGGGATTTGGGTTGACGCTTGGACTCGATGACCTTAGAGGTCTTTTCC
>VZTQ01014633.1:185749-208131 GCA_013400755.1 Pelecanoides urinatrix | reverse complement strand
GACAGCCAGCCCGGCTGGCCAATGGGGTATTCCATACCGTGTGACGTCATGCTCAGTATATGAACGATAGGCGTGATCCAGGAAGTACCGATTGCTACTCGGTTATCGGTCAGCGCGGGTGGTGAGCAATTGCATTGTGCATCACTCCTTTTGTATATTCTATCATTATTTATTATTATTTTCTCCTTTCTGTTCTATTAAACTGTCTTTATCTCAACCCATGAGTTTTTCTCACTCTTCCCCTTCCGATTCTCTCCCCGTCCCACTGGGGGGGCGGGGGGAGTGAGTGAGCGGCTGCGTGGGGTTTGGCTGCCTGCCAGGTTAAACCACGACACTTTCTAATATATTGTTTTGATGTTCCCAGAAAAAACTGTGCTGTATTCAATCTTCTGGGTGCTGTATACTCAGGCGAAAACACAAGAGCCCGGATCCCTAAAAGTGCTTAAGTCCCCTGTGCCTTTTGTGGATATTCCTCCTACTCAGGCTTTTCCAGAGCAGATGTTCAGCTGCCATTTGCCCCCAGAAATGCTTAAATATCCAAGTCTCCCAAGACACTTTTTTGCTTCTGAGCTGCTTAGAGCCCTGGCTCACCTAAAAATCTTGGAGATCCCAAATCTGCAAACTCCATCTAGGGATGGAGCACTGGCCTCATGCGAAGGGCTTAAAACTGGACTAGTTCTGCAGCGAGGAGCACTCACCCAGAAAGCCAGACATGGGAGCAGGGGCTGAAGGAAGGTAGGAGGGAGAGGAAAAGGCACATGGCTATAGCTGCAAGGATCCTGGCTACTTAACTGTTTGGCTCAGGAGACAGGCTTGGGATGCATATAGGTCTGTCTGCAAAAGATCATGGGGATTTCACCCATCACCTACAGATGCCTTGAGTGTGGAGTTAACACTGATATAACAAACCCACAAGATCGTGGCTGTTACTTGAGCACAACCCTTACTTGGTGAATGTTACTGTTGGCTTCTTCTGTCAGGCATTTGTGTTTTCTCCTTTGACCCTTCTCCTCATTGCTTGAGTGCTGGCTGGTTTAGCTGGCCGCTTTCCAGAAGCCCCTTGTCAAGGATGAACATCCTGAGCAGGAGGCATTTAATGGCTTCTCATTGCTGTGTCAAACAAAGCAAGAAGTCAATGTAGCTCTGTTGGCCATGCTCCAATCCCCATGGATGAAATGTTTAAAACTTGCCTGTCTTGGTTGCAGCTCATGCTCAAGACTCTCAAACTATGCTTGGGTCTGTTAAGAAGAGCCTGTGTTTTATCTATCTGTGCCTATGATCATCTGTCCAAACTTTCCTGGGATAAATATGTCCAAGCTCTTTTCCTTGAGCCATTATGTTCTGGATCTTGGGGTTCTCTGCTGGAGGGGTTCCCCTGAGGGCCTTGCAAGTCAGGTAGAGTAGCTTCATCCTCTACTGACAGGCTAAGTCCCACCTAGGCTTCTCAAGGCAAGAAAAAAGGCAATTNCCAAAACTGAACACAGGATTCGAGGTGCGGCAGATCCAGCTGAGTGCAACAGGAACGTGAGCCACTACAAAGATACTGCTCCCTTTTCAAAGAATCAGAGTTACTTCCTCATCTGCAAAGGAAAGCAAAATGGGTGTAGTAAGCTGAGCATCTTTCTAGAGGCTGAGCTGATACACAACCACTGGGGGCTCTTTCTGCTCACTGTGGACCAGGCTGGATCTACCGCTCCCTAAACACAGAGGTAACAAGTCACGACTGTGGCCACAGATCCCAGTCTTACGATAATTTCCAAGGCGCTCACAGATCCCTGCATTGGCTTGGGCAAGCAAGGTCTTTTATAAACAATGACAATTTTGGTTCAGTTTCTGGGATTTTGTCACTTTTGGCTGTTTCTATGATTGGAACCCACAAAACAAAACTAATCCCTGTAAGGAACAAGAAGAAGGGATGGGATAGGGATTCTAACGATCTTACTGTCAAGCTTCCAGGCTCCTCCACATCTGTGGGGGAGTCTTATTTATTTAGAGAAATTCCCTTCTCCCATAGCAGCACCTGCCCCGTGCAGACCCCTGTTATGCATCACTTGGCTGTGTTCGTCTTTCCCCATCATGGGGAACCAAGCAAATCAATGCAGTCCTTTGGCGGAATTAAAAATAAAGGAGAACTTTCTTTTAATGTCCCATTAAAGATCAAGGCAACGCTGCCTGGCTTACTGGTTTTTTTTCTAATTTTTTTTTGCTTTATGGTTGGCTGTGAGAAAGCTTTCGGAGTGAAGAAAGATTTCAATAATTACCTTCCGATTCTGCCCCCGATACGGTACCCTATCCCCAAAGCGCAGACCCTGCACGCCTGCCCTTCATCTGAAACTCCAAGGGAAGCAGTTTAACATGAAGCCACATTGATATTCAAATAGATTATCATGCAGGCAAATGGAGGTAGCATTCCAGCCAGCAGCGTGTGAAAGAGCAACTAATGGATTAGTGTTTATGGTCGAGTATAATCCACATTTTAGGATACTGCATCTGGAAGGGACATATGATGAACTCCTTTTTTCCAGTCCCCCCTCCGCCCCGCCTTCTCCATCCCCGTCTCTCCTTCTTCTCTGCATCTCCCTCCTCCTCTCCGGACAGGATACAGCAGCCTCCTGGCACCGCTGAGCTTGGCAAAATTGATGACAGGACTTTAGGATCCATTAGAAAAACAAATTCTTAAACAGTGTCTTCTAAAATCAATCACTTTTACCTTTAGTGGGATTTATCGCTAGCCTGCCTGTCCCTTATTGCAAAGATTCATGTCTCCCAAGAAGAAAAAATGACCGAGTGGCTAAACTCAAGGCTGGAGGCACTGGCCTCTCCTCTTCTCCCCACAGAGGTGTTTTTGGGTGCGTTGAAGGGGGATGTCTGGGCTTGCAAGGGCAGTGGAGGCAGTAGATCTGGCTTTGTGGGGCTTGATCCAATGCAGACCTCCTAATGGAGATGTGGCGCATCCCTCAGTTAGGCTCTCCAGTCCAGAGCTGGTGACCAGCAGTGCTCAGGAATGGGGAGAAAGGTGCTGTAAAGGTAATCAAAATAGAGAGATGGGGACATAACTGCTGAACATTAAGGTGGGATGATTAGGAGCATTTCTTCCAACCTAATGAGTTTCCTGTATTAATCCCTGCTTGCACCAGAGAATTTCTTTTATATCAAACATCCCCTGATGTGAAATTTGTAAGGGATGCACAACACAGCACGATAAAACCATGGGGAAGAAAAACAACCAGTTAATCAGAGTAGGAAGGGTCATAGCAGCAAGAAGGGACTTTATGGCACTGGGTGCCATGTATAGGTGTAGATGCACATAGCGGAAAACTTTCTAAACACAGAGACTTATACAGGAGAAGGGAATGATCTCCCCAGGGATGGACTTCAGCAGCACAGGGAACAGTCCTGGGTGGATTTTGGGCTGCAATTGAAGAGCTGATCACGACTTGTACCCCATGTGTGGGTACATTTCTTTAGGCTTTGGCTCTTATTTCAGTGGCATGTCTGGAGGTCAGCTGGAAGAAAGGGAATTGTGACCACCTAAGCCAAGGCAACCAAGTCAGCATGAAAAACATCTTCTGAGGTCTCCTTCCAGCTAAATATTGCAAAAGGTTTGAGATTTCACATCCCTGGGGAGGGAGAGAGTCTTGCTGGACATACTAGCATGGCTTTTCCCCCTGAACTGTTTCGTTTGGTGATCAGAGAAGTATGGACGATGTCTCTCTCCAGGGACCTATTTTATGAAATATGGAAAGTTTACCAAAGGTGTGACCTATTCTTGCAAATTTTAAGGGGCTAGGTTCGTTCCAGGGGTCCCTGGATTTCATTTTGCATTGGACTCATTGGTAAGAGAAATGATAAGGAAAACTCTCAGGCATCTTTTTGTCAGGTGAGCCCTGTCTCCAGGCATCTAACTCAAGCTGGCACAGATGAGAGGCGAATTCAGCCCTTGGTTTTAACCTCACGATGTTTCGCGGGGTCTTTTCTCCTCACTTTGATCTGGTCCAGCCCAGGTACAGGCAGGCCGGGCTTGTTGGGTGACTTGAAAATCGAGGAGGTAGAAGAGGTATAAACAGGGAAGAAGGAGCATAGCAATGCAAGAGGCAAGTCAGAGCCTCTTCAGCCCCAGGGCTCTGAGCATCCTCCCTGTCTTAGCTTCAGCGACGGGAGGGGATGATGCCAGAACATTAGTAAATTCAGAAAGAAGCTCATAATTCCTATCGATTCTCAACCAGCCAGCGCGAGGTGTATAAAAATGCTTGTTCTATCATTTAGAAAAATGGCAATGTTATGATAGAACTGATTGATTTTCCTCTTTAGGAATATTCATAAACACTGGTTCCAAGAACTGATAAATCTCCTTTCCCCTGCGCAGAGTAAATCACTCCCCTGTGCTTCCCAGAGCACCGGGGGCAAGGGAGGTTGTTATTTCTAATTCCTTTCAGAGGAGCTGTAAATGGGGAGAGTCTGGGGGTACGGGGGCTTGGTGGTCAGATCTAGAGGAGTGAATGCCAGACCTTTCTAGGGGGACTTCAAAAGCCCATCTCTCCTATTATGTCCCTGGCTGGGGAAGGCTGGTGAAAGAGGATCCAGAGCTCCCTCCTTGGCCCCCAGCTGGGAAGTACCCCCTCCCTCACACTTAATTAGCTGCATGCATTTTTGTTTTGGTTGCAATTTCCAGTTTGCTGCCTCCCCCATGCGATGATATGTAAATTTGAACTCCAGCTGGGATGTAAATCCTCTTTCCTCAAGGAGCCTGCCCCGGGGAGCATGCCATCTCAACGTGGTCTTTGTTCCTCCAGGCACAGGACACATTAGACATTCTCAGAGACAGGACCACCGCCTGCACGTCTGGTTTGAGCCATCCTGGCATTCCTTATCTCCTTCTCAGAAAGGGCCGATAATAGCGCTCTTCTCCAGGAGAGCCTCCCTGAGCCCTTCCAGAGGACCCTGGGTGCAACTGGCCTCCACCTCCCACTCCCTGCTTGGGTTTAAGGTGGGCAGTTCTTCCACTCCATGGCTTTACAGGCCACCTGCAGGCAGCTGCCCCCATCCAAGACCCAGCATGGTGACCTCTGGGACGGAGAAGACATGGTGGAGCCACACTGCAGGTGCATTCCCAACCGAGCCTCCTCCCCTATTAGGGGAGCTCCCCACGGAGAATTTATCCCAACCAACCCTTTAAGTGCCTGGTCCTGCTAGACGAAGTCTGGTGGGCTAAATAAAATGCCTCCAACTACGTTAGCCTGCTGCGGTTGAGGGAGAGCTTGTCCATCCTCTTCCCTGGGCTTGTGGTGGCATTGACCAGGCAGAGGATCTTCTACCTGCTGGTGTTTTCAGGCTGCTGCTGGCTGAAGTGTCTCTGGAGCACAAGTCTGATGAGGAGCAGCTGAGGGAACTGGGGGTGTTTAGTCTGGAGAAGAGGAGGCTGAGGGGAGACCTCATCGCGCTCTACAACTACCTGAAAGGAGGTTGGAGCGAGGGGGGGTCGGTCTCTTCTCCCAAGTAACAAGCGATAGGACGAGACAAAATGGCCTCAAGTTGTGCCAAGGGAAGTTTAGATTGGACATCAGGAGAAATTTCTTTCCTGAAAGAGTGTTCAGGCCTTGGAAGAGGCTGCCCAGGGCAGTGGTGGAGTCCCCATCCCTGGAGGTATTTAAAAGACGTGTAGATGAGGCGCTTGGGGACATGGTTTAGTGGGCATGGGGGGGTTGGGTTGACGGTTGGACTCGATGACCTTAGAGGTCTTTTCCAACCTTAGTGATTCCATGATTCTATGATTCTATGTGATGGCTGAGCACAGAGGCAGCCCTTTCAGACTGGCAGGAGACCACGGGCCAACACAAGTCACATTTGTTCTGCTTGTCACTTTTCTGTTCAAGCACCTGTGGTTATGAGCCACCAAACAATGCTCCTTGCTTGCCCTGGAGGTAACTCCACAGGACATGTTTCTCATGGAAAGAAGAAAAAAAACAGTGGGGAAAATAAAAAATTCTCACATCTCTTTCACCAAGAGAGGTAATAGGGCTACTTGATATGATTAGAAAAACCAGGAACATTTTCAGGTACATGAAGTCTCTCCCTAGAAACCCAGTCTTTCTTATAAGCTTTGGCTCATTGCGGCTGCAGTCAGATCACGACATCGCCTGTATAAATTACTGCAAAACAAGTAAAAGTAAATGCATTCTCACATGTCCAGGTCACTACTAACATCTTGCCTAGAGCGTAATACTGAAAGTGTGGATTTTCAGCAGCAGGCAGGATATTTTGATATCCAGAGAGGAGCTTTTTCCACTGAGATAGAGGGGGAAAAAAAAGAAAAAGAAAATACATGTGTGTCCCAGTAAAAAATATTGGCAATTTTTATTACCTTTTAGATTTTACTTCTGCAGTAATCTATTTTAATGAGGTCAGCCTGCCTGGCACCAGGTACCCAGTCTAAGTGGAGTAGTTTAATGTCAGGATCAGGGAGGAGAGGAGCACCGAGGAGGGGGGGTCTGACCGTCTGAGACACATGGGCCCTATATCACACAAACTTACGGTGTAAAAATTGACTCCGTTTGCACATTTTTAACTGTATCTGAAATCGACAAAAAGTGTAATTATAAAAAGGGATATATCTGCTGGGATAGGTGGGGAATTTGATGAAACCACTTTAAAAGCACTGGTTTTTCTGTAGGAAAAATATGCTTATTAGTGCACAGTGAAGATTTATTTGATTATATGATTATTTATTAGAATATATGTTGTGGAGAAAAGACTATATTCTCTCTATATTTCCTGTTTTATAGCTATAGATGGTCAATATTAATATAGCTGCAATTTAAGATTAGATTTTAGAAAGCCACTTTTAGCTCTGTTGTTCCTGTCCTTTAAGTAGTAGTTACACGTGTTGCGGTCAAAGATGGGAACATAAGGAAACTTTTCCTCTAGATCTGCAAAACTGTAAATTTACACCCAAAAGGTATCTCTGGCTGGAGACAGGGCATGGAGTTGAGCCCAAAAGATGTTCACCATGAGAGGTGTAGGGTCCAGCTTTCTCCAACCTCTCTTCTGATCTTGGTCATGAAAAACGATTGATGTCTACAGTGTCTGGAGGTATCTTGCACCCTCCCTATCGTAACCTTTCAAGTGGATGTGGACAGACCTTGAACTCGCAATGTGGATGGGCCAGGCTGACCCAGGTAGGACACTTTTGCCACATGCTGCCTTTTATCATCAGCTGAAAGAGGACAGCTCTTTTGAGGGATGTTTCTGCTTCTCCTTCCTCCCCTTTTGCACCCAGTTGTTGGCAATACAACTTGGCTCTGCTGTCTTGGGCTTTGGGGTCCACCTGGGGCTTTTCAGGTAGGGTGTGCCAGGCCACACGGGACAGAAAAAAAGGCTTTATTGCCATTACCATACGACATCTGCTAACACGTTGGACTGTTCCTTACCATTGTATGGCTGGTTGGTGTTATGTGCCTTGGGGACATGTAGAAGGGAGGGAGATTTACAGACATAAAATTTGATAGAGAAATTGATAGAGATCTATAGTGGAGATGGGCAAATGACTTGAGGGAGATTTGAGAATAGATAAATATGCTTGGGAGATAGATTTGGATGGATACTATCTGTCTCAGATAGAGATCAATAGATCTATATCTCCTTTACACCCATTGGTTTGCCATCGGTGGCTACCTGACTTATTTTATCTTTTCTGTTTTGCAGGTCGAAAGAAACATTTTACCTGCAGCCATGTACACGCAAAGGAAAGTGAGAGCATCAGACACCCAAGAGACAGATGCTACAGAAGCCCTAAGCTATGCCTTTACCCTCTCTCCTGCTTGCTCTGCCCCCCATCACTCTTTGCTGCCAACCCGGTGTTGACACCCATGAAGCCCCACCAGCAGAGAGGTGCCCAGATCCTGGGACACTGAGTTTGAGACAATGGGATCCATCTGTGCAGCAGTATTTTATCCAGGACTCTTGCTCCTGGCAGCACCAAGTCTTGCTGTTAATGTAAAATCCAAGTAATAAGCCCCTGGGAATTGTGCAACAAATTGCTTAACTTGCTGTTTCCACTCCATCCTCTCCCTCCCCATTTCTCCCACCCCCAGATATGTGAGCCTCCCCCTGGGCTTGGCTGCTTATTGCCAGTGGAATCGATTACAGAACGAAACCCTTCGGGATGGTTTCCTCCCCCTTGCCTCTGCCCCCATCTCATGCCCTCTCTGCTTGCTCCCATCACCTCTTCCAGCCTTCGACAAACCCCCTCCCACCTCCTCCCTCCCCACCTTCCTCCAGCTCTGGTTAGCCCGGTCAATTCATCACCCTGTCAGACCTCTGTGACAGCCCTTCATAAATGCACCACAATGAGCCGAAATAAGCAACGGAGCAGCCCTCAGCCCAGCCAATTTAGCAAAGCAGGCAACATCTGAGAAGCTGAGTCCCAGCGTGCCGGAGATTGAAATTGGGAAATTGGTTCTACTCCTCTTCGGCAGGGCTTTTTTTTTTTTTTTTTTAAGTATACCTATATATTCTCTCCTTATATAGATATATATTTAAGGTAATTCTCTCCCACTTAAATCTCCAGTGCTTATTACACACGGACACTGCGGCCCAGTTGCTCGCTCTCTCTCTCCCCTGAACAGTGGTAGATTATGAGAGGGTTTTATTGGTAAACTTGCTTAGTCTGCAGAAATGTGCCGGCTTCAGCAGATTGAGTCTGTAAGCAGGGCTGGGCTCCTGGCTGCCACACTGAGCTCCCCCAAGCCGTCTCGGGCGGCAAGGAGGCAGGTTGCTGGTTTCTCCTTCTGGATGCTTGAAATCACGCGAGGCCACTTCTCCCAGCGCTGCTGAGCCTTGCAGGAACAGCCCATGTCGGGTGCAAGCACTTATTTCCACTCGGAGGGTAGAGGATGGAGCTAATGCACATCCTCTCGCTGTCTCCAGTGGAGGCACGGATATCTGACCTCACTCTGGGACCACTCTGTAGTCAAAGGGCAGCGACTCACTGGAGATCATGTCATCCTGAAGCACGACGTCTGCGCTGCTCAGATGAATGATGACCTGAGCCCCATTGACTTGATCGCCATCAACCATAATGGGTTCAAAGATAACTGGCATGGATGGACATACCCCTTTTGTAGGCACTTAGGGGAGATGAATCCCACATGCAGTTTGAACTGAGAGCTTTTCAGAGCGGAGATGACCTTGTCAGAGTGTGTTTCTGCAGCGCTGGGCAGGAGGCGACTCTTGGTATTGCTTTCTGGTGGGTGAAGCTGAGGCGATGAGTTTCATGGTAGCTAGGTCCAAGCTGGCAGATGTACCTTGTCCATGGCATGGACAGCACGCAGACATTTTTTTCTGAGCTAGCAGAAAGATGAGGTGGCAAAGGCGAGCTCACGGTGGTGTTCTGCCTCCAATCTTGGAGGCTCAAGATTAACCACCCTGATACCTTTCCCCAGGGCTACAGCCATTCATGGCCTCTTCCAGTGGAGGGACTGTGGGACATCGCATGAAATTAGGAGATGGCAGTGGTCGTACTTCAGACAGCACAGAGTTAAGATATGGAAGTACTTGTCATGGGATGTTGTGGGTGCTACACCTGCACAAGGGTTAAAGAAATAGAAAAAAGAAAAACTGGATAGATTAAGCTGGGAAAAATCTGTAAAGGGCTGTGAAATACGAGACCGCCTCTGGCTCAGGAGTTGCAAGCTGTACGTTTTTGAAAGCTAGGATGGCATTCTGGGGAGTTTTCACTAGGACCAACTTGTGCTTATACTCTCTGAGAGGTCCTGCTGCGATGATGAGCTCTTAGTCTGAGCTGGTATGGCCTTTCTTATGAGATAACCTGAATGCCATGAGGTGCCTGAGGTGTTTAATGGGAGTTCACCTGAAAGGAGGCCACTCTTACTTTTACTGGTTCTTATGCTGCGACTCCTGACAATGCCACCACATGTCAGATATGTGCAAATCTCCTCTTCAGCACTCAAAATAATGTTAGGTGGCCATTTCCCAGCTAGACAGTGTGCAGGACACCATTGACTTGTGTTCAAAACAGGACTTAATGTGCATGGAAAAGGCTCCATCCATCCAGTTCTCCTTCTAGGTGCACAGCACCAGCTAAAAATAAAACCATTGACTTTGCAAGTCATCATGTGGGGCTGACCTCCCACCAGTGGAGAGCATGAACTTGGATCTCACTAGGTTCTGCTTGACACCTACATACACATTTCCCAACCATTCATCTACCTACATGTGGTATAGGTGGTTTTCAAAGCATATAATGATCTGAATCAGTTGCTACCAGAGCAGTGTCATGCAAGGAAGCTCCTCACCAAAACTGCAGAAAATACTTCGCTCACCTCTTGCCATTTCAGCCATTACACTATCAGCTTCCCTAAGAGCCCAACGGCCTCTCCCTGGTGATCATTCATCCCAGCAAATTGTTAAGAGGCAGATAATTAATTGTTGCGAGTCACTAAAAAAATGATCATTCTTTTCAGAAAATTACCATGATGTTCTGCAGAAATGTTAACGCTTGCAGCCATAAAATGAATGGTGAGCTACAGCACCGGCTGCCAGGAGAGCCGTGAGTTATAATCCCACAACTGGATGCAAAGAGGCAGAGCTTCCAGACGTTTCTGAAGAAAGGAAATGTATATTCACTGGATAGCAGTTTAGTTTTATGATTATTCTTTTCTGCCCCAGAGTCCGCAATTGACTATTAATGACTGAACCAGGGATAAGAACAGTTTTGCTGATACCAGGTTGGCATGAAGATAGTCTTCATATTTATTTTCCATCTGACTATTGGGATTTTACTCCAAACAGTTGGCAAAGAGGACTTGGAAAGTCACGGCAATGCTGGTCAGACTCTCAGGGCTGTATTCCACTGCCTTCTGGGGCTAAATAGCTAAGAGTTTAAGAACAGCAGGGAGAGAAAATTAGAATTACCAGGTCTGAGAGTTAATTGCTGAGAGTTAACAATTCTTTATATGCTTTCCAACCAACGTCTAGTCGAGGCAGCTGGAAAGGTGGTCTGAACACAGTCCTTGGCCTCATATTCCAATAAATCCAACCCAGTAAGGCTTATGGAGTGAATCTGGTAGGTCTCCAAAGATTTGGCTTTGGAGTCAGGATGACTCCTGACTTTGCATCCAGCAGAGTTCTCATCATTCACAATGCTAATGCTGCTTATTCAAGAACCCAGCTGAAGCGGGCAGGTGTAAAGAAGGACACAGGGTGGTTTTGGAAGGCATTTCTCTCATCCCTCTGCTAGATAAAACCTGACATATTTATTGATTTCCATTTGTTATGGACTAGCATTTGCATCACTTAGTGTTACTCCACAAATGGAATAAGGAGATGACTCAGGTCACAGCTGGTTTCCCAAATATGGGTTGTTTTTTGTTCAAGAAATGTGCAGTTTCCAAATGACTAGCTCTTGGCCTTCTCTTCCGTGTTTGTATTCCAGTGACTTCACCTCCTAGCAATGGGGTGGGTTTCCTGGCTACCAGACCACTTGCCTGCAGGGAAGTCTCCAAGTGATGCAGACACCTCCTCCCTTCTCTTCCAAGCAGGGTTTTGTTTTCCCTGTTTTTCACACAGCTGGTTTTGAATCTATCTGTGGACAGGTTGGAAGGAAATGAACTATCTAACCCCACTCTTGCAGCAGGAGTTCCAAGACCCAACATATCCTTGTCGTATGCCAAGGAAAGCCACTAATCAGGATATGCTGCTGGTTAAACGAAATTTGCTGAATGGAGGTTGAAACTGTGCATTTGTGCCTGGGGTAAGAAAAAAAGAGCAGAAGTGTTTCTGCTTTAGATGAACATTCCCACATAAGAGTTTACCTCCCTCACACCAGCACTAGCTTTCCTACCTCCAGTATCAACTGACATCTTCCAGACAATGTGGGTACACCTGTAGGAAATGTCCAACTCCACCCACCAGTTTAGGGCCAAGGTGGTGAGTTCAGAGGCAAGCAGCCAGGATGATCAGGGAGCTACAGGGCAGGAACTACAGGAAAAGACTGAAAGAATTAGGGCTCTTTCTCGCTAAGAGAAAGACTGCCTTCAAATCAGATAAACAAAGCAGCAAGAGGGAGGGAATAGTTTACTCTCTGTGTCCCTGGTGGGCAGGTTTAGAATACGAGGCAGCAAGAAAGATTTAGGCTAGACATTAGGTAAAGCTCCCTAACTGGAAAGAGTGAAGCAATGTCTGGGGAGGAGGGGCATCTCAAAGACTGGAAGAGTTCAAGACCAGGTCAGGCGAAACACCTCTCAAGAGCAATATGGGTCTTGCTATTCCTTCCCCGAGGAGGAGGAATGACTACATGTCCCTACAGTGCCCATCCCAGCCCTGTTTTCCAGGGATTACAGGCTATGTTTCCAGGTAACCAGAATCTCAACTAGGAAACAACCTTCACACAGTCAGATCTTTGGTTTCTACTGATCAAAGCCAGACTCAGAGGACTGATTGAGAGCTTACTGACTCTGTGGCTGATCACTCTTCAATGCTTTCAGCTTTAATGAGCTGTCTGTGAGGAGAAAAGGGAGACATGAAGGTGCTCTGCCATATTGAGGTGCCACAAACATGTCACTGATGCCTCTTTTGATGGCCTTTTACTTGGGGGATGTGCTGCAGGGAAGCCTGGCTTGTTTGGGGTTTGTATTTTCTGCCCCTCATCATTATCAGTCTTTGACATGTGACAGAAACAGGTATCACCCTATGGAAACAGAAACCATGCAAAGCCGCACCAGCAAAGAACCAAGGAAAAATGCAGCAGGAAGCCCACACAAGAAGGCCTTGTCTGCAACCCATCCACCCCCGTTCAGTGCAGGCAGGCGGCACTGAAGATGAATAGCGATGGCAGGGCTGGCAGAAATGCTCAAAGACAGTGACATCAACCATCAAAGTCAATTATAGCAGAGCTACGGAAAAGGAGCTTCTCTACTTACGCTGGTCTTCTCCAGACGGGGCAGCCTGTAGGTCCCAAGACTGTCTCTTCTATGATGTGTCTAGATCTCTTCTCTGATGTGGAAACAATCTGTGCAGATGTCATATTTCTCTCTACATACACAGATCCATCAATATTTTCAGTAATTTCCAGCCCAGGACCCAGAATCCTTGTTCCAGGCACCCTAAGGAAGGACAGAGATACGTTTGAGAGTTGAGGTCATGTCTTCCATGAAGTCCAGGAGAGACACCACTCCCAGAAATCCAACCAGGATATACCACGTGAAACTCCACCTATACACCTAAAGCATATTGGGATTGACTACGCTCCAGCCAGAATCCTGGAAGAGCTGAAAATAGGAAACAGCACAAGCTGAATAGCAGAATTGGGAGCTTGAGTGGAACTGTTTGATTGGAGACTGGCAGATGTAGTTGCTGGCTTAAAAATAAGCTAAATTGGGCAATTACAGGGCTGTTAGCCTGGTCTCGGGGGCATGCAAGGAGCCACTCATTGAAGACTTGGAGCAAATGATAAATGAAAGGAAATACATTTATTAAAGATAGGTAGTGTCCTTCTCTCTTGAGATTTTCCTTGGATAACAGATTTTCCAGGAAAAGCAGAATGCACTAGGTCTCATCTACCTGGATTTAGCAAAGCATGTGATGTGGCACCTCACATTAGAGATGAAGCTGGGGAAGATAGGATCTGTGTGAGAAGCGTGAGATGGGTAAAGAAACTTGCAGACAGTGAGAGAACAGTGGCTGAGAGGGGAAATATCAGGCTGAAGGAAAGTGAACTAGTGGAGTTCCTTAAATATTTCTTTGGAACCACTTTTATTTCATAATTTCATGCATGACCTCATTTCAAAGAGGAGGAGTCCGCCGATGAAATCTGCTGATGGTATAAGTTTAGGAGGCAAAACCCATGTCCAGGAAAGTGCTGGATGACCTTGAGAGATTGGAAAAGGAGAAATGGGATGGAATGTAGTTATGCAAAGCACAAGATGATGGATATATGGACTTACAACAAGATTCTCTGTTATAACCTGGGGAATAAAACAGAAAAAGGGAAAGCTGAAGTTAGTCACTGATTTGATGCTGTGAGATGTCACTACATGCAACCATGAAAAAAGGTGAATGTGACTGTAAGATACACTGCGGCAGGGATTTTTCTTAGAATTGGTCAAGAAAGAATGTGTCTGCTTGAGGTCACTATGGCAGAGCTGATATTGAACTGGGACAGAAGGATGAGGGAGGGCTAGGGGTACGAACAACACAGCTTTAAGGAGTAAGCAAGAAGATTTTGGCTTGTTTAGTCAGCAAAGGGTGATCTGAGAGAAGTTATGGCTGCTATAAATGTGCCGGGGACAAACATGAGGAAGGGGAAAGAATGGTTTGGATTGAACACTGTAAGTAACATAAAGAAATTAATATAAACTGTCTAGAGAGGTTACAGAGAAGTTGGATTCAGATTCTTCTTGGAGTTGCACAGTGATAGGAGAAGAGGCAACAGATGGACATTACAGTAGAGGAAATTTTAACTTGATGCTAGGATAAAAATTTGCTCGTGAGGGTGATCAGATATTAGATTAGGGACTCAGAGGTGATGTGGGATCTCCATCCTTGGAGGTATCCAGACCTCAGCTGGAAAAGACCCCAGCATCCTGCTTTAACTTTGAAATTAAGTCTACCTTCAATATTGATATGCTTTAAGCAGAGGTGTTGACAGGAGGTTGCCAGAGGTCCCTTCCAGCCTCCGCTGTCTTTGGATTCTATGATTCCAAAAAAAAAACCCCTGAAAATTCAAAGTTGGCTTTTAATTGTCAGATTAATGAAGATCTTGAGTACTGGGCCTTCATGGCTATCCTGCCTACCCCAGGTTAAAACACTTTTCCAAAACACCTGCCCACTCAACGTGTGATTCTACTAATCACTTTGCATTTCCTCAGGATGCAATCTCATCTTATTAATTTTAAATTGCACGGATAGTCATTACCCTTGTAATTGTCTGCTTAGTAAATATACTGATCCCCAAGGGCTTATTGAGGCTTATCTATTCCTAGGTGACCTGCGTGGGTATTGATTATTTGCTCGTTAGTCTTCATTAAGTATGGTTTTTAATAAACAATTGGAAGATAATCAAGAAGCAAGCAGAAACTTTTCTTGGGAAACGTTGCGTACCTACTTCAGATGGACCATCTGAATAAACAATCGTGTTCATCTGCAGTTCTTCAAGGGAGAAAAACTGAATCTTGGATTTGATTTCCTGACTTTTTTATGACCTGGGCTTATTTCTGCTTTATGGTGTCCTCCAACAATGTCCCCCAATCAGGAAAACATCCTCAGAAATGGTACCCGAATCACACAGTTTGCAGCATCTTGGAAAATTCAGCTCACTTTCAGTGAGATCCCTGGCCTTGTCAGGCTGGATGTGATCAAAAGTCACTGATGCCCTGTGTCTAACAAGCTCTGCTCTGGGATTAAGGGAATATCGGTGCTACTAAGGCCCTTTGTTCCAGGGATGTTGTTGTAAGCATAGTGGATGTAGAAAAACCTCTGCCCTGGGAGGAGAAGTGAGCTGCTCTTCTGTCCCCTGCCTTGGTCACCAGATGATGGGACTGGACTAGCACCCCCTGAGTCTGCAGGACACGGAGGCAATTGATGGTGCTGGATGTGACTTGGGAGAGGTGGACTCAGCTCCTGCCTCTGCCTT
Source organism: Pelecanoides urinatrix (assembly GCA_013400755.1). NCBI lineage: Eukaryota > Metazoa > Chordata > Aves > Procellariiformes > Procellariidae > Pelecanoides > Pelecanoides urinatrix. The sequence continues at coordinate 192,482 of VZTQ01014633.1, read as the reverse complement.
TCCCCCGCAGAGCACCTCTCTCTCCTTTTCTGCCCAGGATTCTGGTGTTATAGGCTCAGTTTAGAAACATGGGGCATCATGTGTCATCTGAGTTGCCTCAAGGTATCTAGCACATCCTCCTGAGTCTGGCAGATGTTTTATAGGACCTATAGGGAACCCTCTTGACCCTCTCTGGATCAGAAGCTGGAGGTCAAGTTGAGGAATGGAAATGCATAGACAATTGAGAGCCCCATCGTTCCTACCCCTTCTCCTCTTGCCTCTCTCCTTCTTATGATCAGGGACAGTTCTCCTACAAGCCAACCTGCCATAAATGCACCCCACCTCACTGGGAGGGAATTTGCATTTGGGGTGCAACTTAGCTTGTGAAAGCACGAGGGGTGCAGGATTTGTGCGCAAGCCTTTTGGAGATGCGTGGGTTGTGCAAAACAGGTGACAGGACTGGAGATGAGCGTGTGCACATGGGTGAGGGCTGGCAGGGTGCACGTGGGCAGGCGTAGAGATGTCTGGGCACCTGCCTGTGCATTCACGTTGTGAACGAGGCAGGGAAAGGACACAATACTCTGCTGCAAGTGGTGCTGTGACCTCTCATCAGAGCATTCCTGAGCGAGGAGGTGCGGGGTTTCCTACCTGGAAGAGGCAAGAGGGGATTTCTGAATGTGAGTTTTTCATCTCTTCCTTCCCAATGGCACTGGGAAGCACTGACTTGCCTTGCTAGCCAAGGGATGCATTTAAATACAGAATTGTGAAGGGAAAGGGGATAAAGAAAGATTTCCCTTTTTTGGGGCCAAATTAATGAAAAATCAATCCGGCCTCAAAAATCCATTAATGGTGATAATGCACCGGTTACGTAGCAGGAGCAAGAGCTGCAGCAAAATTCAATAGCGCGAGTTAAAGTGGACCTCTCGCACCTTCCCGCAGTCACAGTAATTTGTGGGGGATCGTGCAAGGGGCAGCAGATTCAGAAGAGCAAAGCAGCTGTTTCGCCTCTTTCTAAGACGTCCTGGCTTCCCGCTGTGGCCATGCATGAGCCTCCCATGTCAGCTCCCTCCTCGCCCAGAGCGTGATGCTCTTGAGGGAGCAGAGTCCACATGCGAGTCCATGTAACGTTGATGAGGGTGAGCAGAGGCAGAGCTAGGACTCCCATCCCCCATTTAGCTGCAAAAATTCCCTCACTCTTTGCACAGCAGAGATTACTAACTCAATCCTCACTTGCTACTTACTCCTTCTCATCATGGCTGTTTCCATGCAAGCAGAGACATCTTGATGACCAGTTAACGTTCACAAGCAGGCTAATCTCTGCCCCATCTCCCTCCCTGATGGTGTGGAAAGGAGATCTTTGCTTGGCTGGAGAAGGTCCCTCAGGTATGTTTGCTCTGCAAGGCTTTGCTCCTCTAACCCAACAGCCAAGTGGTCCATGGGTCGCTAAAGGGATGATGTGATTCATTTTCTAGAGATGGCCTCTTCCTGGATGCACCAGGGTAGAGACAAGTCCACCCTGCCCCCAGTTTGGGGCACCCTGGAATCTGTCACAGGCTGGATCCAGGCTGTCCCAGAGTCCCAGACACCCGCAGGGAAACAGGTCCTGGTCTGCTGCTTCTTCTCTGCTTGGCTGACTTCCCTGGGGGTAGGATACAACTTTTGGAAGGAACAAACCTTGGATGAGGGCTGCCCCTCTGCAAAGCATTTGAGACCAGACAGGGAAAAGTCATGAATCCTGGATCCTCAGCCATGCAGAACCCCTTTAACCAGGACGCCCTGGGCTAAACACAACATAGAGCCATGAGCTTTCACCCCTGTACAGAACCTTCCATAGGGTGCAAAGTTTTGGGACAACGTGGATCACACTTATCAGCTGAGCTAGGCAAATGGGGTCCCTGAGTAGGTCCCAGCATATCACAGCGCTGTTCTACATACAGATATACAAGATCAAGGCTTGGGGAGACAAGGTGGGTTCTGGAGCCTACGCTTGGATGACCATCAGCCTCCACAAAATTGCTCGTCCACTTGTCCCCATCCTCTATCCTCATTTAGTTACTGATGGACCTTTCTGATTCCACATGTGATGAAAGCTGTCTGGCAGTTCCATCCAGACCCATGGAGGTTCCCCCTTTCCCTCCTCCTTCCCCCAGCCCAGTCTGCTCCCCCACACCCCACCTCACCAGATCACTGAGATTTATGAGCCAGACTTGCATTATGAGGTGAGTGACTTATCGGTCTGTCAGGGGGAGCGTTTTAAGACAGAATTATATGGGAGAGGGAAAAGATTTTTACCAAATTAATGAAAAATCAATCCAGCCTCAAAAATCCATTAATGGTCATAATGCACTGGTTACAGATAGAGAGATACCGCAGAATTCAATAGTGCCTGTTAAATACCTCTCCTGGAATGGAGTGTCTGGGATATAACTCATTCATTAGGCTGCCTATGTTTACTTTTTAAAGTGACACCAATCTCTGTCCCTGCAGGACTCCATGCAGCATTTATAAGCCGCGTTCCCCCAGTGCCCATCTCTGGGGCCAGCCTGGCCTCCGCGCTGAAGGAATTGATCCTCCGTTCCCTTTTCTCCCCCTCCCCGGGACAATCCCTGCTGAGGCAGTGCTGGGCTGACTCTGTTCCTACGGCTGATGGTTTCCACCCTTCCCCAAGTGCTGGCTTTCACCCCAAACAGCTCTCTTGAGGTCCGACCTGCAGCTGAGTGTGTCTCCTCTCCACTTTCCAGGTCTTAGCTTAGTGCTTGACTTAATGTTTCCCCCGCTGTCCCTGCCGGCAGTAGCAATACTGCTCATCCTGGGGACTGGCCCTGCTCCCAGCCCAACGTCATCCAGCTGTGGAGAGTGGTGATGGCCCTGGGGAGATGCAGTTATCTTCTCCTGCCTGTGAGCTGTTGCTGGCGATCCCCCACCTCTCAGCTCACTGAGATATTTGGAGAACAAGTGTGATGAGGAGCAGCTGAGGGAACTGGGGGTGTTTAGTCTGGAGAAGAGGAGGCTGAGGGGAGACCTCATCGCGCTCTACAACTACCTGAAAGGAGGTTGGAGCGAGGGGGGTCTCTTCTGCCAAGTAACAAGCGATAGAACGAGAGGAAATGGCCTCAAGTTGTGCCAGGGGAGGTTTAGATTGGACATTAGGAAAAAATTCTTTCCTGAAAGAGTGGTGAGGCCTTGGCACAGGCTGCCCAGGGCAGTGGTGGAGTCCCCATCCCTGGAGGGATTTAAAAGACGTGTAGATGAGGCGCTTAGGGACATGGTTTAGTGGGCATGGGGGGGTTGGGTTGACGGTTGGACTCAATGATCTTGGAGGTCTTTTCCAACCTTAGTGATTCTATGATTCTATGATTCTATGATTCTATATGCGCTTTGAGCCTCTCAGCTCTCAGCCAGATGAGCAACTTGACATCTGGTTTGAAGGGTCTACATCAGCCACTTCATCTCTTGGACTGCATCCTCTACCCCTTCTCCCCTTGCTTATGTGTGTGGGGGCTGTTGCGTGCTCTGTGCTCTGCTCTATCCCACGCTTCAGACCTCTATCTACCCCAGTTGTTCCAGCCCCCATGGGGCTGGTGGGCCTGGCTGCCCAACAACCCATGAGTTGGCCCAGATCACACCAGCAGGTGGATCTCAGGTGGCTTCTGATGACAACCACCCTCTCCACATCTGTCCAGCTGCTGTCCTCAGCTGTCACTGGGCCTGCCTGGTGGAAAATTTAGCAGAGACAAAATACACAGCAAGCCAGGGCCACAATCAAACTAGGAATTGCAGATGTCTGGAGGACATTACATCCTCTCTAACATAAGCTCCCCCTGCAGTGTTGAAGCTATATGTCTAAGAAACCTTAACAGAGAGCAGTACATACCTTGAAAGAATGGTTCATACCATTCCTCCTCCATTATTGGACTTCCATGGAGAGTTCCAATCTTCTACATGCTGCAGAGGGCACCGCAGAGGGCCAAGACATGGAAAGTGCATGGCCCTGTGGTGTGTCATGGTAGCTTCAGGTGTTGGACAGTCTTAGAGGTGGAAAAGAAGGTGTCTTCCTTCTGCAGAGTGCCTAATCTCCTGAGTAGACAACTTGTTTGAGAAGATCATTGCTCAGCCTGAGGGAGGTTGGATGAACCACTTCCACTGCCCAGCATGTCCTAACCACAGGCTGGAATAGGGTGGGAATTTTGCTTTTCCCATGCAGCTAAACCACAGCGTGGCCAAGGATGTAAGTGCTAGGTAAAGCGAAGTCAGACAAGAAGGACTCTGAATCTACAGCCTCAAAATGAAGACGTTTCCCTTGAGGGAGTTCTCAGTTGTATCTTGGACTTTTGCTCATGTTATGAGGATCTTCAGAAGTCACTGGATCAAACGCATCCAGCTCCAGCTGTGCGCTGACATATGAGAGCACAGCTCCGTGCATGGGATGTGTATCATATGTGCATTGCTATTCTTTGTCAGGCCGGGAAAAATCTCTTCCTCCCACTGTCACGGAAAAGTGCAGAACGTTGAATCTTGACTTGTCTACAAGCCAGAGGTGAGTTGTGCATTTGGTGCTACTCTGATCTCTCCTCCCTTTGCTTTACAGTCCTGGGATTCCTGCACCTGCCACTGATCCACTCCTGATTTATGCTGGGCTGAGCAAGGGTGGGATCAGGACCCAGCATGTTTTGGTGTGATGCCTGGATAGAGTCAGATACACATATCGACCCTGCTAAATGTCATAATGCACTGGGGTTTTGTTTCCTTTAAATCTTTTAAAAAGCAATAAAAGGACCCAGAATACTCGAAGCACCAAACATCTAGCAAAGTGACAGGCTGTCAAAACTGCCTCACCAAGAAACCCTGGGCCCAGCAAATTTTAAGCAGGAAAATTTATTCCTGTGTCGCTCATCTCTCCAAGTGAAAAATGGCCAGGGCTCCTCTTTTGCATGAAGTCTTGAAACCACCACAGTGCTCAAACAAGCGGATCGGTCTGAAACAGAACCATTCATCATCTGGAACAGGCAGCCACGACAAGTACGACCACCAAAAAGAAAAAAAAAAAATTAAGTTGTGGGTTTTATCCAAGCTTAAATGATCCTGCCCATTAATATGACACGACAGGCTGCAGAGCACGCGTCCTTGGCTTGGCCGGTAAACAGCTTCACCAATATCTAACAGAAGTCTCCAGGAGAGCAGCTCTATTAGCTGGACACCTTTGATGCCTCTGCATGGGGTTTCCCAGTTCCAGCCCCCCCTCCAGGGAATTTTTCTAGGGGATTTTGGTGACAGGTATCTGCTGCCCAATGTCTGTGCTGAGTTTGGGTTGTGTTGACTTCTAGGACGGGGTTCAGAGCATGAGGGCAGGATGAGGAGTGGAGAGCAAGAAGATGTGAAGGGAGCACTTTTTGAGCAGAGCTTTCCATCCCTGGGAGATGAGTTGGGAATAGATTTTGCTGGAGATGGTTTTGAGTAAACAGGTTGACTCCAGATTGGCTATTTTTTTTTTTTTTGGTACTGCCTGTGCCACGCTTCCAGTTTGACTTTTGTTTGACTGCCTGCACTTTGGGATGGACTGCTCTTGAGCTTGGAGGAGACAATCCTTGTAAAGCAACTAGCTCTCCTGGACCCCTCTTCTTTCCAAGGCANCGGCTGTCAATCAGCACCCTAAGTCTTAATCAGTCCTAAGTCTTCTCTCCAGATGTCCAAGGCTATGATCCTGCTTTTTGTCTCATTCTTCTTCCCTTAAGATCCTGAACTTCACCATTTCATGGTCACTGCAGCCAAGGGAAATGCACTCTCCAACTCCCTCAAGAGAAAATCCATTTACTCGGAGGCTGCGTGTGACTTGTCCATCCACCAGATCTGAAGATTAGTCTCAGTTCAGGAAGGTGGAGACCAAACAAAACAGCTTTTGTTTCAAGTTCAGGCTCCAGAGGTCCTGCCAAGGCACTGAAAAAAGCCACGTCGTCTGCATGCTCTTGGTCTATGGACGCTGCATTGCTGGTGGCAATTCCTGAGTTAAGCACACCATTCCCAGGACACTGGTCGGTGGCACCAGCCGCATAACACAGCCTTAGCTGCCATTTCAAATGCTGAACTGGTGGTACAGACCCCTGCCCAGTCTGATCTCAACCCCTAAGCCCAGCTGAAGGTTGCAAAGCAGTGTTTGAAATGGAGACACCACACTTGGGACTTGCACAAGGTGTTTCTATTTATTACCTGTGTGTCCCAGCAAGAATAAGCTCCATAGAGATGGGCCAGTGGTGAAACCAGTTTGTTCTTGCTGGTGTTACAGGATGGTAGTGGTGGAGGTTGGCAAGGTGAACGCAGAGGTCAACTTTTCCAGGAGGTGACAATGATGCAAGCAGATGGTTGCAGCTACAGCATGAACATCCGACCTTCGTTCCGGGCAGGGGTGTGATGCTCTCTCTTCTCACCCTGCTGGGACTTTGCCAGGTCCTCACACTTGGACCTGTCACGTGTAACACAACCGTGGCCACTCGCAGGGCAGCTCCACGGACTACAGGCGGATGTGAATCAGGTTTTAATTTAGAAATGCTGACAGGTAAGAAGCTTAGATGCAGCATCATGGACAAGTATATCTTGTGGATCTTAATTCCTGTGGCAGTTTCGAATGAAAAAAAAAAAAAAGAAAAAAGAAGAAACCTACACTTTCTTCCCTAAATTCCCTGCTCTCAGAGCTGTATTTAAAAGTTTGGGTTAAAAACCGTCTTTAAGAAACAGACTCCCTAAAATATACTATTGGTCC
>VZTQ01014633.1:125814-183325 GCA_013400755.1 Pelecanoides urinatrix | reverse complement strand
GCTTACGTGGGTAGAAGCATCACAGGCTTCAACATCTGCAGGGCAGATCTCTCCCTCCCCTTTCCCAGGACTTTGCAGCTTAAACAGATGTAGGATCCTCTTCAGTTTATGGTCTTTTTCTTCTCTGTCCCGGTCTTTGTGAACCCAAGGATTCACCGATTGCAGTAGGTTTTGGGCAGAGCCTGGCGTCTTGCCCTTGGCTGCACTGTGCGGGGTAGAAAAGCTGCTGGGAGAGGTGGGCAGGGAGCATCAGCACTGGGAACGGCATCGGTGATGAGATTGCTTTTATAGTGCTCCTCTGCTGTGTNAAAAAAAGAAAAAAGAAGAAACCTACACTTTCTTCCCTAAATTCCCTGCTCTCAGAGCTGTATTTAAAAGTTTGGGTTAAAAACCGTCTTTAAAAAACAGACTCCCTAAAATATACTATTGGTCCACCCAGTGTCAGCCACACAAGATGAAAAGATTGCCATTTTTCACTCCGTTGTCTTCTCCATCTTTATTTGTGTAAGAAGCCTGCTGGAAGCACGAGGGAGCTGAGTAGATGGGTATTTCTGGTCACTANAAAAAAAAAAACCAGTCCAAACCTTTTATTTTAAAACAAAATCTATACGTTGGGCTTAGCCAGGCCTGAGAGCACCTCTTAATTTTTCTTTAAATAACAAGCTGAGCGCTTGCCAAGACAAGAGGAGGAGAAAAGGGAAAAAAATCAAAAGTATCTTCCTAACTTGTTTGGGAAGCTGAAAAGTCCCTATTACACAGTCGCCGTATCAAACAGCCTTTTTCCCCATGCAGATAAAATAATTCCCTAGATCTAATTTTAGACGATTTGCCATTTTGTGTGGAAGCTTAAAAAAAATTTAACTGGTGTCTCATGAAAGTAAAATCGAGTTGGGTCTTTTTCTTTCTTTCTTTTTTTTTTTTCTTAAAGATGATTTTCCCCTTTACTTGGTGTTCTCACTAAGTGAAGCCGTGAACAAAGTCCTTCAGCACAAACTGAGCTCCTCCATGGCTGCTTTCATGCTGTGCTCAAATATGAGAAGGGAATACATATACATATATATATATGTGCATGTGTGTGAGCAAGAGATACTTAAGAGAGTGGTTTTCTTTTTTCCAATGTTAATACTTAACCTCACCCACCTCTACAGTCCACCTCATTATTCATTTTATCCAATTTAGAGATGGGGAAACCGAGGCACACCGACTGTGCCCACATTATGAGGGATCCTGCTTGCTCAGCTCATGGCCTTGCACCTTGGCTCTGCCTTTTGGGCTGGATCCTGGTCTCAAAGCAGCCTTGACAGGACAAGCATCTTCCAATGACAAGGTACGTGCCTGGGCATCTGGGGAGTGTCACGAGGCAGAACTGCTCAATGACACTGGCCCCACACGGGGAGGTCCCCGTGGCTCCTGAAGTCATTTGTAAGCAATTGCTGACCAGTCAAGCATTTAAACACTTTGCAGAGTCAATTAAAAGGTTTGGGGGAGTTGCTGTTTTTTGGGCTGGTTTTTTTTTCCTAAAAGCCTCTTAAATACCAATAAGAAGGTCTTTATTCATTTCCGCTAGCGTGATTGGCAGAGCAAGGATGCTGAAAGCCTGGGGTCATTTGGTGAGCCATTAATTCTGCTGGACATAAGCTTTGTTAGCAATATTTTCTTCTCCAGCTGGGTAAGATCCGACTGTCACTGAGAGCCTGGTGGAGTCAGACCCACCTTTGGTCTCAAGCTGGGGCAGCAAGCGTTAAGGTCATCAGCACAACACCAAGTCGGGTATATCTTTATCTCCTTGTGAGAAACAGCATAGAGCCAAGACACGAGGGCTTCGTGACAGCAGTTTCTCCTTGCTGGGCATTTTCTTCTCTGTTTAAGCACTGGTAAAACACAAAGATCTGGGGAAATCTGTTGGTTGATGGCAGAGGAGAGCTGCTTTGGAGAGCCCTGAAGATGGGCAGGGCTCTTCCAGCTGCTGGTTGAGTTGGCCCCAGGAATTTGGATCTTTCAAATGACTGCTTCAGCTTTCTTTCCAGGCTGTTAGATCCACAGGGGATATTTCATCTGCAGCATCACGTGTATTACACTCTGTATTGAACCCCCTGGCTTCATGGAAACCAAAAACTGAAGTGCTGCAACTCTCAGCGGCTCCCTACCGCAGGCAGAAGGCAGGACACGCTGTGTGGTGGCTCGTGCTGCTGGAGGTCCTCATAGCGGCTAAGAGGTTCTTGGCTGGTCAATCATCTCCTGGGCTGGAGAGGAAGGCAAATTCTCCCCAGATCCTTGCCAATGTCCTCTGGTAAGCGAGGTTGCTCCTCCGTCCCCTTCCAGGGATCGGTCAGTCTCTGAGCACCCGCCAAGTAGTGGGAGGATGCCCTGAGTTCACCTTCGCTTCCTCTCCACGACATCGTATTTCCCACTCACTTCTGGCACTTTTGGAGCATCTTTAGGAAAAGCAAAGCTTGCTCTTTCCTCTCCACCAACCTCCACCACTGCTGTCATCCCAGTCAGTCCAGGATGCTGTCCATAGCAATACTCATCATTGTCAATACTGTCTTTGATGGCTGGGTTCACCAGGGTCAATATGGTCAGAATTCACCCCAGAATATTTTACAGCTGTCGTTACAGATAAAATCAATCAATCCATGAATGACTCATTACCAGCAAGCATGGGTTGGGCCTTCTGCATCCCATTGCGGTGTGAAATTGTGGAATAAATTAATTTTGCCTTTTTCTTGCCCCACCTCGTTCCCCCTCCACACCCCACCCCCCTTCAAACATTCATATTTCCCATCCCAAGCCTTGGAAGGTGCCTCTAATGAGCCAGCTGGGCTCCATAAGCTCTTAAGCAGCTCTGGACATGCCCACGTCACGGAAGCCATCGCTGTGATAGTGGAGGTGAGCAGGACAGATTTTCAGAGGAGCTCATCTTCCACTGAGATGCTCCAAGGCTTGGGCAGACGTTGGATTAGGTGCTTATTATCCTCCCCCAGTTATAGCAACGCATAATCCAGGGATGATGTTTTTGACAGGCAGAGATGAGCGGGTAGACCCATCCCTCCTGCCACTAAGGCGCTTCCAGCAGCTCTGTAACCGGTCAGGGTCCCCGTCATCCATCGAGGGTGCTACCCCAAGTCTGCCCCGGGTTTAGCTTGCTTCTGGTGAGGTCCTCAAGGGTCTGCACCCTTGCTGCTGCTCGACCATCTCCTTAACCTTCAGCTGGAGATAATAAACCCCTTTGACGCCCCCATCAGATTTGTGAAAGGGTTTCCAGTGGGACCAGAGGGTTTCCAGCAGAGACAAACAGGGACCATATCTAGGCACCCTTATCTCCCATCCCTGGGGGCGAGCAGCAGGCCAGCAGCTTCTCGGATTTTTTCTCTAGTGCAGCAACTGACTTGGCACTTTTGCATCTGTGTACTAACGAAGCAGTGATTAATTTCACCGGGCCACGCTGGGATCTTATTAAAGTGAGAGCAAGCACATCCCGAACCTGTCCCTGGCTCCCCTAGAGCGGGGCTGGGCTCTCTCCTCTCCCCCCTCCTTGCTTTTCCACTCTGCCTTCTCTCTCCTACTAAATTAATCTCCATTGCTCCAAAGGTCTCTCTCGCACACACCGCTGACCCAAGCTCAAATTGATTTTTTTCCCTTACCCCTCACCCCCTGCTGTTTTTTGCCAGCAAAGCAGAGAGAGGATTTTTTTCTACTAGTATTATTTTTATTTTTTATTTTTGGAGGTACTAAACTTTGACCTTCTGGGCTCTGGGAAAAAAAAAAATAATTTAGAAGTGAAAACTAATTATTTCAATGCAGGAACATGGGGAAGGAGCCTGGAGGGTGGGGGACCTTTTTACTGACTGCTTAAGGGGTGAAGTTATCAAGCCAGCTGCTGGGGTTTCATTCTTTCTTGGTTGCTCCCTGCCTGCCCCAACTAAGCTGTGGATTGGAGCCATTTATTTCTTCTGTTTTAGACTGATCGGGGCAGCAGCATCTTGTCTCAACTAAGCTGTGGATTGGAGCCATTTATTTCTTCTGTTTTAGACTGATCGGGGCAGCAGCATCTTGTCCTGTGGCTCTGAGATGTTCTGATGGTCTTGGTTTTGGTAAGCCCTTTAAATTCACCCTCTTCGGTGGATGTGTGGTGAGTTTGAGCAGAGGAGCCAGGCACGATGCTCTTAATTATAATGATGCTGATTGCGGCGTCTTGGGAAAGAGCCTGCCTCTGTCCCCCAGTCTCCACCTCTCGTTAGCGAAGAGGGCCCTTGCAATTAGGTCATCAGCCTGGGGGCTGGGGATCTGTTGCGTGCCGGTCTCGGAGCTACCTGGGAGAAATTGCTGCCAAGACTCGGCACCATCTGCAATCCCAGTGCTGGTCGGTTTATTGGCTCAGTGGAGCTGGTCTCTTACCCTTAACACCTCGCTTCACTGGGGGCTTCTTGATGTGGCCAAGAGAGAAACGAGTGCTGCCGCAAAGCTCCCTTCAAGCGGAGATGCTCAGAAATTGCCATTCAAATCCTCTTGCTGACAAAAAAGGAGGCTACCTTGGCAAGTGCCTGCTTTTGATGAAGTTTTTTTCAGGTCTCCAGAAAGAACCGGCAGTGGAAATGTTTCCTGCAAGAGGAAAGCAAAAGTTCGTGTGGCTTTGTGACAAAGATGTTTAAAGTTTTCTATAAAAGAAGAAATCTTCACGCTGGTGTGCGACAGGATGGCGGGGATGAGAGCTGGTCAGTCTCCACTTTCAATCCTCTGCATAGAGGAGAATTCACTGGCAGAGGAAGCAAACACCTGCCTGAAGGAGAAGGAAATATAATTAGTAGCCCTGGTCAATAAGTTATGGCTCAATTAGGCAAATAGCAGGTTCATGGTGTTTAAGAAAATCCACAGGACAGAGAGAAGAAGAACTGGGCATAGGAAGGGGAGCTAGAGCAGAGTGGTTATGTTGGTTGGGGTGTTTCTGATGCTCTAACACCGCCACCAGCCTGAAGGGGATGGTTTAGTTGATGGGGCGAAGCTGTTGGTGGTACACAAGTTGGAGGAAGCCCAGCAAGGGCCTTTTCCTGGTGGGTTGGGGCACCTGATATGTACGGTGTCCCTACAGCACTGGCCGACAACTCCTTTGCTGTCCTCGGGTGTATGTTGTCTGCTAAGGGCAGGCACAGACTGGTGGGTGCAGGGAGCGGGAGGAAGGAGGAAAGTCAAGGGGTGACCCTGACCCACTGGTGTCCACCTTGGGGTTGAAGCACCAGGGAATTTTGTCTCCTGGGAAGTCAGAAAGGGATGGAGGGATGGATGGGGCAGCTCAGGTCACTCAGCTCAGCTTGTCCTGGTTTGCTTTGCCAGCACGGTTGCATCTGCCCTACAAGCGTCCTCCCATGAATTCCCCTTCTCAGGTGGGGTCAGGTGTAGCACGGTGGGTGCTGGATCCTCCCTCTCTCCTCCTCCTCCCACTCCTGAGCCTAGAGATGCTGCAGGAACATGTCCCATGGAGGAGCTCCCATGGGAGCTTTGCTTTACTTCTGCACTGGGTAAAACGTACCACTTGCCATGGCAGGGCCTCTTCCCTCCGTGCACAGCAGCCCCGTAAGGAGTCTTCAGGCTTCTCCTGGACATGCAGACAGGATGTTCTGGAGTCTGTTACATGCAATGAGAGGACCGTTCTCAGCCCTGCGCATGAAACTGTTGGCCAAAGAAGAGAGGAAAATATGTGTCCATCTCTACTGGCCCTATGGGTCTTTCTTCTTGTTGCAGTGTTTGGAAAGGAGATGGTCATGCTCTTGGCAGATGCACTGAGGGCAGCGTTAGTTAAACCCTATCAAGGCCCAAGGGGTTTTGTGCAGATGAGGGTCATTCTGCTCTTCCTTGGTACAAGTGGGTCTGAAAAATGGGTGGAAAAGTTTGAAAGCCTGGCCTGATCATGCCACAAACAGGAGCTCTGCGAGCAGCATCCCGGCTCTCCGCAACGAAACTCCTCCTTGCCAGGGACAGGACGGTCAGCCTCCTTCCAAGGGTCAACCTGGTGTTGGATTTCAGCTCCAGGGCCCAGGTGGAGAAGCCGGCCCCAAAATGCCTCCGTGCGTGAGCGCAGCCAAGGCACCAAGTCAGCAGCCTGGGAACTGGCTCCTCAGCAGCTTCTGGGGGACATCTCAAGGACGATGCTCCTGCAGAGGCCACATGGGGCTGGGACGCCAGGATGTCACACACAGAGCGGTGTGGCCAGTGTGTGGCAGGGGTGGAGTGGAAAGAAGAGGACAAGCAAAAAAGTGCAAGATGTTTGGGGTGGACTCGTCCCTGAATCTGGTATAGGAGCAAGTTTGGGATAGGTGGGTACTGGGCGAGTGTACCTTCTGCAAGTGTCTCCGGGCCATTTTGTCCATCAGACAATTTGGCTTCCTGCTGAGGAGCACCTTGGACAGGGAGTGAGAGGTTCAGGACACCCCGTACCATGCCCGTAAAGCAGGACTTCTGGGGCCAGCCCTGCATGGGGACAACCCCTGCTCCAGGGACTCCCAGTGCTCTTACAAAAGTGGAGGGAGATGTGACCTTCAGGAGGGAGACAGAAGTGACCGACCTATCACACAGGGACTCTGAGGCATCAGGGAGCATCACACATGGATCACCAGATGCAGTTAGGGAAGAAAAAGGTGCACGAGCAGTTAGGANGAGCATCACACATGGATCACCAGAATCCCAGCCTGGTGCACGAGCAGTTAGGGAAGAAAAAGACATCGGGTTGATCCCAGGCAGTGCTGCTATCCTCGACAGGAAGATTAGTCCTTCTTTTGCTGAGCACTAAAGCTCTGGTGCTGTGATGTTGTCAAAAACAAAGACAGTCCAACAGGAGAATGAGACTGGACGTTCTAAATATCAAAACCAGCCCAAATTCCAGCCTCCTTTCTAGACTCAAATACAGCCAAAACTAGACTGTTTTTTTTCTTCCCCCCACTGAAAAATCATGGAAAAACATTTCCTGGTCTCCTTGGACACCAGAAGTGATATTCGTATTTTCTCTATCCTTCTTCCTTTAAAGAGGTCTCATCTGGTTTGGAGGGGCTTTGCTCCTTGCACCCCATCAGAATCACCTCCCAGCTTCTTCCATCTTGTAGCAGCCCACGAGTGGGTACAGGAATCCAGGGATAAGAAAAAGGAAGATCTGGGGATCAGCAGGGATGGAGTCAGCCGTTCCCTGAGCTGTGTAAAGGTTCTTGCTTGGTGCTGGAAGAAACCAGCTCCTTTTCCTACGGTTCTTTACTGTTGGCACTTCACAGCCTGGAGGTTGGTGGTGTCAGAAAAGAGTTGAAGCATTCGGAAAGGAAATGTTTTGGGGGCTCATCTGCAGGGTGAAACATATCCAGGTGGTTATCATAGAATCACAGAACTGTAGAATAGTTTGGGTTGGAAGGGGCCTTTAAAGCTCATCTAGTCTAACTCTCTTGCAATCAGTGGGGACACCTTCAACTAGATCAGGTTGCTCAGAGCCCCGTCCAACCTGGCCTTGAATGTTCCCAGGGATGGGGCATCTACCACCTCTCTGGGCAACCTGGGCCAATGTCTCACCACCCTCATTGCAAAAAATTCCTTATACCCAGACTAAATCTCCCCTCTTTTAGTTGAAAACCATTCCCCCTTGTCCTGTTGCAACAGGCCCTGCTAAAAAGTCTGTCCCCACCTTTCTTATAAGCCCCCTTTAAGTACTGAAAGGCCGCAATAAGGTCTCCCCAAAGCCTTCTCTTCTCCAGGCTGAACACCCCCAACTCTCTCAGCCTTTCTCCATAGCGGAGCTGTTCCAGCCCTCGGACCATTTCCGTGGCCTCCTCTGGACCCGCTCCAGCAGGTCCGTGTCTGTCTGGTGCTGGGGACCCCCGAGCTGGACGCAGTGCTCCAGGGGGGTCGCACGAGAGCAGAGCAGAGGGGCAGAATCCCCTCCCTCGCCCTGCTGCCCCCGCTGCCCAGGATACGCTTGGCCTTCTGGGCTCCGAGCGCACATTGCCGGCTCATGTTATGTTGTCTCCTCAGAAGCTGCTTGGGTTTCTTCTGCTTTGCTGTGCAGAAGAGCCTGGCGTTGGATGGCAGGGGAAGGGAGAGGCAGTAACTGGGGAGGATGCTTCCCAGCAGAGCTGCTGGGAGACACGTCCAGCTGCCATCCCCAGCAATACGGGGATGCAAACGCCCGTGTACTGCTGGCCCACAAGGATCCAGCACCCAGCAGGGGAGCCTGCAGGGCAGGATGGAGGCCAAGAACCTCCCATGGGGCATGGTGGAGCTGGAGGAGTGGCTGTCACGGTCAGTGGCTGAGGTGCATCAGGTCCTTTGGGATGTATCCACATCCCAGCCACCTGTATCAGTGTAGGCAGTGTCCAGCTACCCTGGACTGGTGCAAAAATAGACACAGCCCCTTTGCCAGAGAGGCTGGGAGATGGTAGGAAGGCAGTCAGTCATGCAAGGTTAGAGCACGCCAGAGTGATGCTGCAATCCTGGCAGAAAGGAGAAGCAAAAGAAAAAAAAAAAAACCAAAACCTCAACAAACCAAGACACCCAACAACTTGTTTACCTAGATGAAACATTTATATGCCCATTTGATCTTGGAAATGTAATTACTGCCGCTTACCCATTGATCGCAGCGAGGCGTATTGACCAGCCCCGGTGCTCGTGGAGTCCTTATCTGACTCCACTAAGATACGTATCGCTGAGGCCAAGCCCAGAGCCAACTCTCCCCATGGCTCCAGCCCCTTACGGTAACCCCAACTTGATGTGCATCACCCTAGGGACAGCAAATGCCTTTTTTCCTCTCAAAAAGAGTTGGTTTAGGACGTGATGTTGTTTTTCTTCCATCACCAGCTTGGCTGCCCTGGGGTCCAGATGGGTTGAACCTGCATCTCTTTGGGACAGGAGGGTCTGGGATGAAACCAGGTCAGGAGCTGGGGTGATGGAGAACAGCATGGGGTGCCAAGCAGAGAAACTGGGACCACTGACCACCTGGACTTTCCATCTGAGGAGAAGATGCCTATTGCTCTGATCCCAAGGATTCAGAAAACACCAGCCTTCCTGAGGGCTGCCCATGCGCATATGGCATCTGCAAACACCTACGGGGATCCCATGCATGAGGATGTGTGTGGGACAGGTCTCTCGTGGGTGCCCATGCTTTTGGGGCAAGCGGAGGCATCACACCCCCATGTCCCTCCACCTCCCCACCCACCGCCGGCAGCCCTGTGGGATTTGTGCACGTTCTGCTGAGCTGGTTGCACTTGCAGCTGCGTGTTGGCACCGAGAGCAGCAAGCTCACGTGAGGAGAAGGTGCTCGTTTCCCTCTGGACGTATGGGTGCGTCACTTCCCTTGGGTTTAGGATGGAAAAATCCAGAATGAATTCACAAAACTCCCCTGCCCCAAGGCAGCCAGCGCTTCCGCATTGACCTATATAAGCTCTCAGCTGCCCAAATACGTCCAGCGTGTTTCCCACCCTCCGTGCAAAGTCATGGTGCAATCATAAACAGGGGAAAACCCTCTGATTTCAGCCTCAAAAACCCCGGAGAGGATCAGATCAGTGACTTTTTGCTCCCCGTTTGCACTAGTGAGGTCATTTGTAAATTGGGTAATACGGGCATGAAAATCTATGGGTTTAATGCAAGTGGTGTTTTCTCTCATTCATGTTTATTTTTGTTGAAATTCTCCATGTTTTCAATGAGAAAATGAAAATGCAAAACCTCAACTTCCAAGTTTTTGATAAATGAAAACACTTTATAAAGCCAATTTGATAGTTTTTAGCAAATATACCTTGAAAGGGGTATGTGGGATTTGAGTTTTTAAAGATGACCATCCAAACACCACTTTTTCTGGAAATTTTTCATAAGTAACAAACTCCATTTCCCAACTCCTCCTACTTCAGATGAAGGTTTGTGCAGGCTCCAGAGGGTTTGCATCTTTTTTTTTTTTCCTTTTCCTTTCTCTCTTTTCTTTAAAAAAACATAATAACATTTTCATTTAATATTTCTGAAGGAAACCTACCGTTAATCTGTCCAAATGCCGCAAGTAAGGGCCACCCGGTGTGTGGTAACAGCCTTATATATATATATATATATAAAAAAAATACACCTTACAGCAATAATGCCGCAAATGGATCCCTAAGGGCAGGTGAAAATCCTGATATACTATTGGCCGCGGATCTCGTTCAGCAGGGACGTAACCGCTTTACAACCAGGTAGGATCATGGAGAAAGGAGGGGAATCAAATTGGAAAGGGATGAGCGTGGGGATAAGTGTATTGCTACTCCATAAATACAGGACTGGGGCAGGTGCCCAAGAGCTCTCTGGCTGTGGGTTTTTTGGCGTTGCAGGAATATGAGTGGTGGCATTTGCACGGTGACACTGGGGGACATTGTCCAGTCTCTTCTGGCTTAAATCTATGCAAATCTGGTCATGCCATGAAAATCCTTTCTGGTTTTCACTAATGAGCCCTGCATTAAGTAGGGATGGGCACAAGGTAAAGACCCCGCTGGGAGGGCTCATATGGAGGATAACATGAGTGGGGTTGCTAATGGGGAGAGGGCAGGATGCTGGGGNCCTTCTCTGGACACGCTCCAAGCAGGAGCTCCTAGCAGGGCTCCCCCAAAAAAGACCCTCTTCTGCTACTAGATGTACTGGGAAATGGGGTTCATCCCTGCCCTGCGCCTCGCTTGCAGAAAGGGGTTCACACCGCTGGCCCTTGGCGGTGGTGCCGCAGCACACGGAGCTGTGTTGGACGTGCTCTGCAGACACCTTTGGTCTCAGAAATCCTGAATTTGCTCCCTCTAAAGCTGCTCCCAAAGCAAAGCAGCCCCATGGGAGGCATACGGGGAGGCCCGAGGGTGTGCAGGTCTCTAGGACCATTCCTGGTCATCACCACCCTGTTGAGGTGAACATGTAGATGAGGCGCTTGGGGACATGGTTTAGTGGGCATGGGGGGGTTGAGTTGACGGTTGGACTTGATGATCTTAGAGGTCTTTTCCAACCTTAGTGATTCTATGATTCTATCTCTGGTCTTACATTCTCTGGTCTGGGTCCTGCATGGGCACTTTATGCTCTCAGGGGGATGAGGAAAGGGTTAAGAGGTTTGAGGGGCTGCTGAGGCCTCCCTGCTGTGGGGCTGGCAGCCCCCCACCATGGTCTCAGGGAGGAGAGGAGGGCTGTGGGTTAAGGACACCCCAGGGAAGGCTGCCTCGCACGCAGCCCATTTCTAGAGGCTTTTTCCAAGCCGTGCTTTATTTACCTGTTCAATATCAGAGAGCAATTCCCGCTGCAGCCTTAACATTACACGCTACAAAGTGCTAACTCTGCAAAACAGGGTTTCCTCTTAAAGGAGCACATGCTGTAACACCCTGCACCCCACCGGCGCGTGGGATACCCCTGCACCCCCAAAAATACCCCACGGGGGGCTCGCCAGGCTACACAGGAGCATCTGCATATGGATTTGCACACACAGCATCTTCCCACGGGCACACAAATAGAGTGCATTTGCACGCTCGGGGATGGATGGCAGCCCCACGTGCACGCCTGCAGCAAGCACACAGACACGCAGAGCTGGGGGGGAGGAATTTGCTCAGATGCTGCCTGGAATTTTGCTCAGATGCTGCTGGGAGCTCCAGCGCGCTTGTCCTCTGCCCATCTGGCTCCGAAACTGGGAGGTATGGAAATAGGAGCCCACTGCAGCAACAGAGTGCAAGGGAACAGCAGAGGACAACACGCGAAGGAGCGAGGAGATGCATCCCAGAGCTCTGTGTGTTGCTATTTATTTTTTTTTTTTCAGTGGGGTCTGGGTGAGCTCCAGGGAGAAAAGGGGCTGAAAGGGGCTGAGGTGATTCTGCCCCTCTGCTCCGCTCTGGTGAGACCCCCCTGGAGCACTGCGTCCAGCTCGGGGGTCCCCAGCACCAGACAGACATGGACCTGTTGGAGCGGGTCCAGAAGAGGCCACGGAAATGATCAGGGGGCTGGAACAGCTCTGCTGTGGAGAAAGGCTGAGAGAGTTGGGGGTGTTCAGCCTGGAGAAGAGGTTTCGGGGAGACCTTACTGCAGCCTTTCAGTACTTAAAGGAGCTTATAAGAAAGATAGGGACAGACTTTTTAGCAGGGCCTGTTGCAACAGGACAAGGGGGAACGGTTTTAAACTAAAGGAGGGGAGATTCAGACTAGATCTAAGGGAGAATTTTTTTACAACAAGGGTGGTG
Organism: Pelecanoides urinatrix; assembly: GCA_013400755.1. NCBI lineage: Eukaryota > Metazoa > Chordata > Aves > Procellariiformes > Procellariidae > Pelecanoides > Pelecanoides urinatrix. Next base: position 171,141 of record VZTQ01014633.1, on the reverse strand, counting down.
AAACCCTGGCCCAGGTTGCCCAGAGAGGTGGTAGATGCCCCATCCCTGGGAACATTCCAGGTCAGGTTGGACGGGGCTCTGAGCAACCTGATCTAGTTGAAGATGTCCCTGCCCATGGCAGGGGGTTGGACTAGATGACTTTTAAAGGTCCCTTCCAACCCCAACTATTCTACAATTCTATGATTTTATAAACCACTGCCAGGACGAGAAGACGCTACAGGGTGGTGAGTCCTGTGCAGCACCTTGCCACCAGCCATGTGCCTGTGATCCACGAGGGAGAGGCAAGTCTCAAAAGACCTTGCTGAGCCACGGGTTCCCCCTTGGGTGCACCAGCCTCAGAGCCCACGGGCAGCCCAGGAGGCCTTGAGTGACCAGCGAGTCCCATCTACAGTGTGACCCTTCCCAGCCCACTGATTTGCACCGCTCTTGACTGCATCCGCTGTGGTATTGGCTTGTGTGAAATCCCATCTCCATCCCCACCGTCATCCTCGGTCATGTCCCAAGGTAGGGAGAAGGATGGAGGCTCAGGGGCATCACAAGCTGCCACCCCTCGTTGCAGCCCTGTCCCCAAACAAGTGCCTCTCCCTGGGAACTGGGATATTGCCCAGGGTTTTCTGGTCCAGGGGAGGTCCTGGAGTCCCCCCTGCCCGCTGGTGACAGATTTGCTCGTCTGCTGGTGGCTCCTGCTGCCGGTGGCTCCTCTCCTTGTGCCGGGGTGATAAATGGATTTACCCTGCATGAAACTGCTGGCAGCAGCTCAGCTGATCCATCAGCTTCTCCTTGCTCACCGCTTTTCAGTTCCCCAGGTGAGCTTGGTATCCACAGCCTTTTCCCAAGGCTCAGAAAGCCTGGGGACAGGGACAGGGACAGGGACAGGGACAGGGACAGGGATAGGAGGAGCTGGGGTCCAGGGGAGCAGGGACATCGTGGTGAGGTTCACCCCATGAGCACCCCAGGGTTGGCATGTGGTTTCAGTGCTTGCAAACCAGCCAGAAAGCATCTTCACATCCATATTTTTAATTTCAGGTTTTTAATTTGAAACTCTACTGGGTATCGCCCCAGTTGTGTGATGGGTCTTGTCCCATTGGAGAGCCTGATCTAAAGAGGGGGGTCAGCTCTGCCCTCCATCCCCGAGGCTGGCAGAGGGGTGGGGAGACAGACCGTGGGGTGGCAGAGAGGGACAGTGGGGCAGGGGAGAGGCGGCGGAGTTGCTCCCTGCCTTGAGCTCGTGCTCATGCTTGGCAGAGCCCGACTCCGCGGAGCCCGAGGATTAATGCTTGTCCTTGCATTTCCGATGGAAACCCATCTTCTCCGGAGGAGCCGGCTTGCCTGGTACTTTTCCTGCTAAAACCTGGCTGCTGGGACAGGGAAAATCTTTCCTGGGAGGATGCTGCAAGGTGATGGGGAAGGTGGTGGGGCTCCAGCCAAGCCTGGCCTTGGGTTATCCTCATGGCATGGGACAGCAGCTATGGATGTCAGTGTGGATGTTGACCTGGATTTGGATGGGGATATTCATTCAAAGGGACGGGGAGGGTTGACAGCAGGGTTGAAACCTGCAGCCACAGCCAAGAGAAACATGAAAGAAGTCAGGACCTGCTAAATCGTGGATGCCCAAACCCCCAACCAGGGCTTGAGGATATTATAAATACCTCCACCAAGGGGATGCGCTGATTTACCTCCATTGGTTTCAGCTGAGCTGAAACCTTTTCCCATCTCCTCTCGCCCTAGACCTGCAATCAGATGCTGCCAGCCAGGGCTGGGAGCCATTTCTTTCTCACCTGCAGCAGCAGAAGGAAAGAAAGAGCAGGGACAGGACAAAAGGAAGATTACAGCTTATGGACCAAAGATTGCACAAAGTCCCAACCCAAAAACCTCTCCTGTTCCTTGCGGGTGGGATTTGAGACCAACTGAGCTGCTCTGACAGCTCACAAGGAGCATCCCGGTGCCTTGGCAAGGGTGTCCCTGGTGAGGGGACCCCCAGGGTGCTGCACCCATGCAAGCATTGCTCTTTGCCACCGTAGCACGGTGTTGGGGCTCAATCAATAGCTCTGGATATAAAGAGCCGCAGCAGCAGCATCGGCGTGGGCTGGGGCAGGGTAATGGATGGGAAAAGCCAATTCACCGAGAGGAAAAAAAAAACAAAACAAAACACCCAGAAAGAAAAAAAAATCAATGGGCAGGATTGAGATGACATCATATCGCCATTATTATATCATCAGCCCCACGCCGCTGATTTATCACTCGGGTAATCACTCCGCCGCTTGGCTCGGCGTCTCCTGCCCTACTTAAACCAGAGCTCTCAGAAAGCAGCTCTTGGGTTAAAAAGCAGAAACTGGAGCCATTACGGACCCTGTGACATCCCTCTGGTCTCCTCATCCTCTGCAGGTGTCCCCAGAGGTGATTTGGGGAAAATAACGCTACTGGTTCTTCACTATTTGCCTTTTCGCCAGGGCACGCTGGTGCGTCCTTTGGGAACGAGCCTTTGCTCGAAGGCTTCCTGAGCCTGTGCTAATCTCTTCTCTCTAATCACGTTTTCATCGTTTGCCTTTCTTTCTACGGAGGCAAACACGGAAAGGAGAGCCCAGTCCCCTTTGAAAGGGCAGATCCTTGGTGGGGGGCATCAAAAACCTTCTTTCAAATCTTCTGATGCATCATCTGTTATACGTGTCCTGGTACTAGGATAGAAATTCAGCTTGTTGACTTTCCTACTTTCCCAGCCCCCTTTCCCATCCCTTTCTGTTGAGTTTTGGTAGAAATAACGTCAGCACGGCACAACACCTTCAGCCTTTCGCTGAATATGGAAGGGAAGAGGCCATGGTGAAGATGCCACCTCTAGCTACACTTTTCTCTTAAATCACAGAAATAATCATGTTGGCCTCAGCCTGATTTAAATAAAGGACTCCCAAAAACAAACAAACAACAAAGTCAGGAGAAAGTAAACACGCCCCAAATCGGGTAATTAAGAAGTTCAAGTCTCTGTAGAAACATTAGCTTAGTAGCATTACACATGTATGGCAATTTTTAATGGCTGTTCAAGCAATTTAATATGCACTTTAATATATTTGTGTTCTCCACAATACGGGGCCTGGGCAGGGAGGCTGATTTCAGCTCAGCAAGGATTAAATGATTTGGTTATATCACATAAGCAGCTGAGGAAACGCCACCTCCCAGCCCTCAACCTGGCGATTAGGGAAGATAAGGGCAGCAGCAGACCCAGCCCAGCCAGCTGAACCCACGTGCCTCAGTTTCCCCTCTCTGTAGAACAGAATGCTCCAAGGAAGCAAGAGCACAAGAGTTTTGGGGACCCGTCAGGAGGGCTGAGCCGACCAGACATGGGAAAAGCCAAATTTTCATGCAGGGCTTGAACTGAGTCCAAGCAAAGCATCCTTCCAGAGCCCTTGCAAGCCACGTAACCCTCCTCCCTTTTTTTCAGAGAGCCCAGAAACTCTCTCCCAGCCTGATCCCCATCAAGGGGACAGGCACCGAACCCCTCAACCCTCCACCTGCTATTAATTTTTGAGCTTTGCCAGGCAGTGACTCACTGGTTTTCCTCGCATCCCACTGTAGCCTTCCTGCAGCCCATCGCTTTCCCTCTGCTGCTAATTTTGTTGCCTTGTTAACAGTAAAAACAAAACTCTGGCAACAGCACGTTCATTTTGGCAGGACTGATTCCTCGCCAAGCCCCTCGGCCTTTTTTATTGCTGGGCTCCCGCTGCGGGAGCAGCCCCCCTGCCTCGCCGTTAAACCCGAGTTTATTATCCGACCCCCCCGAGCTCGGCACGCCGGGGCTGCCGCGGTGTTGAGGCCGCACAATCTCGTTGCACCTGGCTCCCTCGCAGGCTGTGCAGCATCCAGATGTGCACTGCTCAGCGGTCAGCAGTATCCAGCTGTGCCAGGCTCCAGATCCTTGTGCAGAGCTCAGCATCCAGCTGTGCAGGATGCAGTATCCAGCTGTGCAAAGCTCCTGATCTCGTATAGGACTCAGCACCAGGCCATGCGGAGCTCGGCACCGGGCTGAGCAGCAGCCAGATGTGCAGAGCTCAGCAGCCAGATGTGCTAGATTCGCTATCCAGCTGTGAGAGTCTCCCCATGCTTGTGTAAGGCTCAGCACCAGCCCATGCACAGCTCTGAATCAGGCCTCACAATATCCAGATGTGCAGAGCTCAGCATCCAGCCATGCCAGGGTCATATCCAGCTGTGCAAGGCTCCTCAACCCAGCGTAGGACACAGCACCAGCTCAGCATCCAGCCGTGCAGCATCCAGATGTGCAGAGCATTATGGCACAGCATGCAGCTTGCAGGACTCAGCATCCAGCTGTGCAGGGCTCAGCACCGGGCTGCCCTGGAGCATCCTGCCCATGAGGAGGAACGGGCTTGGGCTTACGTTGGACATCCCCACCAAGGCAGGAGTCCAGGGAGAGGCAGAGACAATTCACAGCTGGCGGCTGACAGCAGGGACTCGCTCCGGGGAAAGGGCAGGGGAAGTTTTGGCAGAATGGAAACGTTTCATCACCGAGATATCATCAAGCTGAGATCTTTCCTCGGGCGAAATTTTTTTTAACAAAACATTTCCAACGAGCATTTCTTTGTCTGAAAGAGATACCTGCATGTTATGGGGGGTTGCGGTTTGGTTTTCTTTCAAAAAGTAGAGGATCTGCTGTTCCTGGATATTATGGGATGAGAGGTGCGGCGCATCAATGTGTTCATTGACCCTGGTTGCAGCAGCCGTGCGTTTCCCCTTGGCATCTTGCAGCATCGTCAAGGGGTTAATGAGGGATGCAGGGGAGACAGAAGGGACCTTTGAGACCCTGCCAACTTGCTGCCTGGGTGCCGGCAGCCTGGACCATGGTCCCCACCTGAGCTGGTGGCCGGAGGTGACAGATGCCACCACCCTGCCCTGCCGCGTGGCTCCGGAGGCAGCGATTTCCCCAGGGCTTGGCAGCGCAAGGTTATGGACTCTCTGATTTTTAATTAATGCGATTGACTCGGTGCGTGTTGGGAAAGGGGAGGGCCGGGGACGGGAAATTGTCCCTTCGAGGGACAAACCCTGACAACCTTGTCATCCCCAATTAGCGGGTAATTACCTCAATGACGTACATCTTTATTAATCCAATTAATAGAGCGGGTGGCGTGACCTCGGCAGATCTGCTGACTCAGGGTGATGCTCGCCAGGAGGGGACGCGGGAAGGGGGTGGAGGAAGGAGTGAATTCCTCCTCTCCCGACCCTTCTTCTTCATCACTAATTAGAGTGGCTGTTCGTGAGCCCACACGCTGGCACGGTTGGAGCAGACGGGGATGTCTCCCAGTCTGATCCCAACTGTTCCCTCTTTCGTTCCTCTTTCCCTATTTGCCGTCCATCTGCCTTCTTGTCTGTTTGTCCCCTTATTCATCCATCTTCCAACAGACACTTCTCCGGGGAGAAATAACCCTATCTCAGCGTGTCTAGCCCCAAACGGTGGTGATCCAGGACATGGGGATGTCTCCCAGCCTGGAGCATTGGGCTCATCCCTGGTAACTTTTTTAAAGGGCTGCAATGGTCTCGATGTACAAAGCTTCCCCGGATGGAGAAAAGCTCAGTGCTGGATGACAGGATAGATGGAGAGATAGATGGATGGACAGATGGATCAATGGAAGGATAGAGAGGTGGACAGATATATAGATGGACTGATAGGTAGAGAGATGGATGGGTAGATAGGTGGATAGATGGACTGGGAGATAGATGAATGGATAGATGGATGGACAGATAGATGGATAGACTGATGGATAGGTAGATAGATAGATAGATAGATAGATAGATGGATGGATAGACTGACTGATGGATAGGTAGATGGATGGATAGATAGATAAATAGGTAGGGAGGTAGGTGGATACCTAGAATGATAGAGATGAATGAAGAGATGGATGGGTGGATGGATGAATGGATATCGATGAGGCTGGGGCAAAACGATTGATGATGCCGATGTGTATGTGGATACGGGACCAGGGGTCCAGGAACCTGTGGGGACAGCTGGGCAGCCTGATGGGTGACTGGAGGGCCATGTGCAGGTTGGACGGGTGGAGAAACAGTCAGATCAATCGCCCAGGCCATACCTCTGGCGAGGCCACCGCGGAGCACGGGCAGCTGATGGTGCCCAGTATGGGTAGCGGTGGTGCCTGCACATGCTGATGGGCTTGGTGGACCGTAGCTGCTTGTCCTGGCCGATTGTGAAGGGAACACCCTTGCAAAGCTAAAGGGATGCATCACAAATGAGGGTGTCCCTTTTCATGCAAGGGACAGTCCCAGGGGGCTGGTGGTCTCCCCCAAGAAGGGGACACGCTGAAGGTCCCACGTTCCCAGCGCCACTGGTTAAAGTGGGATTTGCTGCTGGGAACTAACCAGGCAGGGCAGGAGAGGAAGAAGGTGGAGAGAGCTCTTTTTTTTTTTTCATAGCTCTCTTGTGGAGCGACCTCTCCTCTGTCTTTCCCCACAGATGGAGCCTCAATTAAATTCGGAAATACATTTTTTAATAGGACTTTCACCTCAGCTCCCTCCCGGGCTATTAAAGCCATTATGGCAGAGTTAAGTAAAGAACTAGCAGCCAGGCAATAAGCTTGAGAGCCTCTGTTGCTGTCATCATATGTTTATGGCCCAGGCAATGTTTGCTTTATTAAAGATTCAGGAGCCATTTCCGAACGGCTCAGTTCTGTCCTTCCCATTAAAGACCGGGCCCTGGCGAAGGAGGCCCTTTGTGAGTGCGGGGAAAAAGAGGGCGACTGCTCCAGAGACGGGAGAAAAAAATAGGATGAGCTTGTTGGGAGAGTCTGGGGGCATAGCAGGAGTTGCTCCATGGCAAGAGAGGAAGAGGGAAGAGTCAGAGCAGGGAGATGCACCCCACAGCATTGCTGGGTGCTGCAGGGAAGGGGCCCCTCCGTATGCTGCAGGGTTTATTTGCCCCTGGTCCCCAGGAGTTGAGCCAGGACCCACAGCTCCCAGAGGGACATGCAGGCTGCTGGCTTGGCTCAATGCAAGGGCACATCCCTGCTTGGCCCAGCCGCTGCATCCAGCCGTGCAGAGCAAGGTCACACCAGCTGGGCTGGCTCCGGAGGCGTGAGGGATCCCCACTGAGTACCAGGACCCTGAAAGCCCCCTTTCCCCACAGCATGACCCTCTTGCCCTGTAGCATGTCTACCTTGCTCTATAGCATGACCCTCTTGCTCCATAGCGCAACACCCTTGACCCACAGCATGACTCTTGCTCGATAGCATGACCCCATTGTGCTCTAGAGTGATGATCCTGACCAATAGCATAGCCCCCGTGCTCCACAGCATGACATAGAATCATAGAATCATAGAATCACTAAGGTTGGAAAAGACCTCTAAGGTCATCGAGTCCAACCGTCAACCCAACCCCCCCATGCCCACTAAACCATGTCCCCAAGCGCCTCATCTCCACGTCTTTTACATCCCTCCAGGGATGGGGACTCCACCCCTGCCCTGGGCAGCCTGTGCCAAGGCCTGACCACTCTTTCAGGAAAGAATTCTTGCCTCCTAGCATGATCCTCTTGCTCTACAGCCTGGCCCTCCTTCATGACAGCATGACCTCTTTGCCCTATAGCACATCTGCCTTGCTCCATAACATGACCTTCCTTCATCACAGCATGATCACCTTGCCCCATAGCATGACCGTCTTGACCTCATTGCTTGGTGTAGACCCAGACCCAGGTCTCCCAGTGCATCCTGCAAAAGTCCTGCATCCCTGGTCTGGTTTCAGTCTTCTATGCCAGTGGAGTTTGTGCCACGGTAGAAACTTGCCCATCTCTCCTTGCTGCTGTTGCAAAGGGATGGTCAGAGGCAGCTCCTCATACGGGGATACAAATCCCAAAGTGGGGCAGCTTTGTCTAAGGTAAAAACTTTGCAGATTAAAATAAGGAAGAGGGGGCTGCGTGAAAGCTACTAGCTTAGAAAAGGTGACCCATAATGCCTCAGGACAAGTTCTGCAGATAAATCTGGAACCAGCATCCTCCCTTGGACTACAGAGCACAGAGCCTTCAGAAACTCTCACCTCGCACAGAAAATAGGGCACGAGGGATCGAAGGAGGTTCCCTTTCCACCCCTGTCTTGCTGCCAAACCAGGTCCACCCTGGGCCAGGTCTAATGCGTTCCCGCACGGAAGACGCTTGCTCCCACGGATGGGAAGGTGGCTGAGCACTCCCCAGGGACCACGCGGGGATGAAGGGGTTATCCCCAGCCACCGCTTTTGTCCCTGGTAGGAAGCAGCTGAGGATGATGGGCCCTGGGGACAGGCAGGTGCCTGGCAGGTCCCTGCTCGTGGCGATTCATCTTCCCTCCTCTCCCAGCAGCACTTTCCCCACTGGGAAGATGCAAAAAGACTTTCTACTGGGCAGCATCGAGGCAATCGCTACAGCAAGAGCTGACTTGGATGTGAGCACGTAGAACAGTTTGCAGAGTCTTGTGCAGGGAGCTACGTGCATGGGGGGTATGTGACAATTTGGGACTCAAACACCATCCCACTCCCTGCTGGGGTGATGAAGAGCTGGCCAGGCTGTGGGGAGCAGGATTCAGCATGAATCGACTCTGCCCTCTAGTGCAACGCTGCCAGCTCACATCCCCACCAGCTCCTGAACCTGCTGGTCTCTTCCCTGCAACCTCCAGCACCTTGACCTGAAGCCCAACCTTGACCCGCCCAGCTCTGCTGCCCTGGTGGCTTCACGCCCCGCCAACACAGCCCCTCTCTTGTGGCCTCATGTCTGATGGGCCTCCCAGTGCCATTTCCTGCCATGCAAGGCCGTGCTGGTGGGCTTTAGCATCTCCAAGCTTCTGGGGAGCCAGGGCCAATAGAGGAACTTGCAAATCTCAAAGNGATGATCTCAGAGGTCTTTTCCAACCTTAGTGATTCTACGATTCTATGATTGGCAAAACTTTTAGGATCAGCCCAGGGGAGCAAGGTCCCCATTGCAGTCCCAGTGGGGCCTGAGGGCCAGCTTGTAGGAGCAGGATGGGTGCTCCCAGTGCTCCCAGCACAATTTCACCCCTTCCTTTACGAGGTGGATGGAGCTTGCTATGAGCTCAGGGTGCTCTATCCCAGAGGATGCTGCGACGCAATGCTTGACTTGTATTTCTTGGGCACTTCCCCTATAAGGACCTCGCAGGATATATGGTTTAAAACAGCTTTTTACGCCATGCTTTTGCAACGCACCGGTCTCCGAAGCACCCCAGGGACACCTCTACTCACCCTTGGGTGGCAGCATGAGTCGAGGGGGTGCCAGCCTGGCTGGGCAGATGCGGGGTGCCGGTGCTGCAAGGAGCGGGTGCATGGGACAGGGTGCTGCTGCCCTCCAGTGGGCTCAGGCTAGAAAGGAGGATGGCTGTGGGCTCCACACCGAGCAGATGGGTGCTCGGGAAGGGCGAAGGTGGGCTGAGGATGACACCTTCCATGGGATGGAGTGAGCACTGGACAAGGGACCAAGCGGGCACAGCATCGCTCCCCTTCCTGGGAGCAGGAGAAAGCCTGCTCTGCCCCATCCTTCTCCAGAGATGACCCCACTGATCCGCTCCTGGCCCAGGACTCTTTGAAAGCAGCACTAGGTGCTGCTGAAGGGCCTGATCCCGCTAACAAATTGCAAATTCAGTGTAGCAAGCAGCCAGAGGCACCTTGCACGGCTGCAACGTCCCAGCACCAAACCACGTTAGGGCTGGGGGCCACCAGCCCAGTAGCTGCTTTCCCTCCGTTGTCCCCAGGGACAGGCAGGAGCATTAATTTGTAGCCAGCGACAGCTCCAGAGGAGCCATTATGGGTTACGGTACCAACGAGCCGTGAAGCGAGGAGGCAGGCGCACGGCCGCGGCTCCCAACACCGCAGGTATCTTCTTCTCTTCTATTAAGAGAGCCGTTGTGTACTTAATGGAGGGGAAAATCAAAACATCTTCCTACCACACGGGAAGGGGTGATATATGGGCTGGGAGATTTTTTTTTTTTTTTTTTAATCGAACGTGAAGCTCTGAGAAGAGGAAAATTCAACCTCAAAGGCAGGAAACTGGGCTGAACCCCTGTGGGTTTGCTGGGCTTTCCCTGATGGGGTTTTCCAGGATGGTGGGCACCACTGTTTTCTGTCTCAAGGGCCCTAGAAATCAACAAAGGATAAAAATAAATCCTCTTTGCACCTCCTCTCTGGTCATAAGATGCCCCTAAAAGCTGCATTAACTGGTTCCAGCCCAGAATGCCCAGACTGAGGAGCATTGCACATGGCCTCAGCTCCTGAGCCCACCTGGAGCCCCTCTCCGCAGGGACAGAGGTTGGAGAGAGACCTCAAGTTCTTAGTTATTGTAAAGCTATTTTTGCAATGGTTCTTGTGCTTTCTACCCATGTTGTCCCCCACCACCAGGATCCTACAGGATTCCTTCACCTCCTAGAATCATTAAGGTTGGAAAAGACCTCTAAGGTCATCGAGTCCAACCATCAACCCAACAGCCCCATGCCCACTAAACCATGTCCCCAAGCGCCTCATCTACACGTCTTTTAAATACCTCCAGGGAGGGGGGCTCCACCACTGCCCTGGGCAGCCTGGTCCAGATGGAGAAGACAAGCATGGAGAGATCCAGCGAGGAGGCAGGGGGCACCAGGCTCTTGCTGATGGAACACACATCTCATCTGAAAATATTTCATCAGAGGGGGAGGCGATCCCGGCTATGGAGTCACGAGTTTCCCACATCCACTGAACGTAGGTGGGAAAAGGATCTTCTGCAGCAGAACAACTTACTGTGGGCGGCTTAAAAAACTTGAGGTTGGTGCCGGGTACAGGAGGTCTGATGAAAGGGGAAACACCTTAAATTACAAAAATATGTCAAAAAAAAAAAAAAAAAAGCCAGATGCTGTTTTAAACCTCGGTAGACAGGAGAAAGAGAAGCTCCCCCACCCTTTTATATATTAACCCAATGTTGAAAGCACTGACCTCGGTTCATTCCCATCCAAGAGGGTTTAAACCCACCTCTGTGTCTCTGAGGAGGAGTTACTCTGTCCTGTCACCTCCCGTGGGGTGCACTGGGGTGCACACTCCCTGCACGAGGGACTTGTCCAACTGCCAGGAGCCACGGTCCAGCCCCACAACCATGGGCTTGGTCATCCTCCCAGTATGGTGGGGAGGTGGGGTCCAGTGAAACCCGGACTCCCAAGGGAAAACAGAAGAGGTGGTCCCATGGCTTTGCTGTTCCCTCTGTGCCACGAGCTCCTCCAGCGCGAGTGATACCTTCGTTCCCATCGATGTGCTCTTCCAAAGACAAGGGAAATGCTCGTTGGAAACCTTGGAAAGCCTTTTTGGAAACCCAAAACCAGATCAAAACATGCTGTGTGAAGCAAAGATGATTTTCTTGAATGATTTCCTTTTTTATCCAGGAGAAAAGCCCCAACGGGATCCAGCCCGAGCCCTGCTCCCCACATCCCGTGTTACTTCCATGAAATAACTCATGCGACAAAGCCACCAGCTCCCATTACACCAGGCTAGAGATGGAGATGGTGGCTCACCAAGGGCTGTCGGGCTGATTTGGATGCTTAGAAGCTTAGTTTGCCTTGGATTAGGTTGTACTAGAGCCAAATGATCTCTCCCAACCACAACGGCTCCAGATTTATGTAAAAATGACCCCAAAACAACCCATTCAGAAGCCCAAGCCGGGGCTTTGTTCCCCTCGTGCTTGGTGCACCCAGTCCACCTGTGATTTGCAACAGAGATGCGTTACGAAGTGTTTTCGAATCAGTGCTTTTTAATCCATAAAAGGTGAGAGTCCATGTACAAATTAAAAAAAAATAAAAACCAAAACAAAACCACCGGTGTTAGGGAAATTATCCCACTCGCACAAAATGCAACCCCTCTGCCAACGCCAAGGGAGGAGTTGGGTGGTGCGGGTGGAAACGCGATGCGCAGGCTCGCCGCTTGTGCGTGCTTCTTCTAAATAAATACATCTCCAGCTCGGAGACATCCGTGTCGGCAACACATTTAGGATTGGGGGAAGATGCTGCCGGGATGCTTTAACGGCAAGGTGGCCTTTTCTATGAACCTACCCCCTTCCTTACCACTCCCGCGCCAAGCAGCTGGCAAGATTACGTAGAAAAGCTGACTGCGCCAGATGGCCTCGTGGTGGCAGCCGGATCTGTAATCCGGTCTGATGATGTCTCAGTCTACGGAGAGGCCTCTCGGTCAATAACACAAAGTTAGAAGCCCTCCTTTAGTTCTCCTTAAATAAAACTGGGGCTGAAAGCTTGGCATGTGGGCACTGAGCCACCTAGAAGAAGTCACGGTACAACCCCGGGGAGATGCTCTCGCGACGATATCCCGCTGCCAGCGCGCGTTCACTTCATTAAACTACCGCTACAAATTTGTCACGACTTAAAAAGTACAAAAATACAATTGCATCTCTGAAAGGTATTTTATACCTACCAAGATCATCCAAGCACTGAAGACCAGACAGCTCTTTAGCCTTCAGAAAAATAATGCACAAGGCAGAAATGGGATTGAGAAAATTTTGCCAATATATCTAAGCGTGTATTCAGAGTCTCCCAGCATTTCCAGTACAATTACCAAGATGTATGTATCCATCAGCCCAGCTCTGGTACGAATGCTGACAGCACAGTGTTAGGGTATTAGCAACGTGTGCAAGATCCAATACTAGCACAAATTTAGTAGTTTAATAATCTGGAGGAGCTATCTTCCTGGAATTTTAATCTCATCCCAAGAAAAAAACAAGGTTCTTAGCTATTAATCTACTCACATATTTAGGGCAATCCACCTCTACTGATTAAAAAAGTGAGACAACAAATGCACGTTAAGTCTTTCCCTTTTCTTCCAAAGAAGCAGGCTGTGCAGCTGGGCTGTATTTGCTGGGCCAACCTAGGTGTCCATTAAAAAAACCCACAAAACCAAAAAGTACTAAAAAAAAACGGTCAAACCCATCCTAACTTCAACCCATTTCACTGGGACATCCCTAACCGGTACCGTGGCAGAGATGCACAGCCCAGCTCTGCCCGGGCAGGTCTGCACCGGACCCCATGATGGGATCACCACGAGTCATCGATGCCCACACTACCCCCTCTCCCAAAAAAGGGGAGTTGAAGGTGACCTCCAGCTGGAGCTGCTGAACCATTTGGCTCCGCCGGCAGCTCTTGGCGAGCGGCAGCCGCGGTGCCATCTTCTACCTTGCAGAGAAAGCCTAGGAGACGCTAAAGAAGGTTACAGCGTTTGCTTTAATGGCTGGGGCTTGGTTTGACTGCTCCTCGCACTGAGCAGAAGACACAAACCAGTCCCTGCTTTATACCGAAGCACAGCTCCCCCCGACCCCTTAAGAGCAAAAAAACCAAAAAAAAAAGTTAAAAATTAAGAATAAATCAGTATTTCCCCATATCGTTTAGCTGAGGATCGTTTAACGCAGGAGCTGGAGGAGTCCGGTGCTGTGCATCGCTCGCCTCTTCGGAGAGGATCCGACCAGCAGCACGTCCCCGGGGCGGGGGGTCCTTGCAGCACCGACACCAGCACAGCCCAGACAGGCCACAGGTGCTTGCAAGGATTCACGGGCAGCCAGCCCCGGAGCTCACGGGACACGACCTAGCCCGGTAGCCGCTTCAGTACATGGCCTCGTTGTCTCCCACCGCGGTGAAGGGGACGCCGTAGGTGCTCTTCTTGCTCCGCTTGCTCTTCTTGCTCCAGACCAGCAGCGTGCTGGCACTCTTGCTGTTCATCAGGCTCTTTCGGCTGTTCTCCTTGTTGCTCTTCAGCATCCCGCTGCCCGAGGACATCGCTGCTGCCTTCTTGTCTGCCTGGTTGGGAAGGGGAATGGAGAGGGGCGTGAAGCCAGGGCAGCACCCGGGCTGCAAATGTGGTGCCTGGCTTCAGCCCTGCACCTCCATCCTGGGAGCAGGACACTGGGGAACCTCTGCTCCCCGTGAAGCCACCTGCTTCGGTGCCTGGCTTCAGGCTAACAGCAAAAAAGCAAAGCTTTCCATCCCTGGAAATCCTGTTTCACATTTGCTAAGCCAGCTGCAAACAAACCTGCCACACCAGAGACCGCGCAGAGCCTCGTTTAAGCAGACCACAGCCGCTCTCTCCCCCTACAAGACCTGCAGTGTCCCACCTAAGGCTCGGGATGTGACTTACGGCTTTTGGTGCCTCTGAGCCCTGCAGGGTTATCACACTGATCTCCACTCCTTCCTTCCCAGCGCTCTTCAGCAGCTGCACCACCTCCGCGTGCTTGGACCACTTGCAGTCCTTGCCGTTCACCGAAATGATGTAGTCTCCCTCCTTCAGCCCAGCTTCCTGCGGGGGAAGAAAGAAGATGCACACGTTTGAGCTCATGAATGCTGCTGCACAAAATCTGCTTGGTTTCCACCCCACAGGTCCCAATCCTGGCGAGACACGGGCCACAGGGAGGGTTCACCTACAGCATAAGGCAGCCGATGCCTTCATCATCCTAAAGATTTTACATCTGCTTTGCAGCAGGCACAGAAAAGTGGGATGCTCTACAGACTAAGGACCTCTTAGCTGCCGACGATGGCCACGCTTGACATCCAGCGTGCTAGAAACTCCCAGCCCCGTGACTTTTTGCAGCCTTGCAAAAAGCGCATCCAGCTCTGACTCTTCGATAAACGTTAAATGCTGCAGGTCTCCGGGGAAAAAAAAAATATATATAAAAACTATCGCCTGCAAGCCTTGATCCTTGAGAAAACAGAGCAGGCTCAGCAAAGTTCTTTGCACACCCTTCATCCTTCAAGGCATCAACAAGGCTTTTGACATGCTTGAAGGAAAGCACGTGCCAGCTCGGGGCCGTGGGGACAGCACCAGAGCTAGGAGCAACCCAGCCAGGACACGCCGGACCAGCTGCAATGGAAGTTTAGAAACTTGTGCACACAGGGACACCCACATTTCGGTGTCTATTTGGAGACCAATCCCACCTCAGCTGAGCGCAATGAATCTTAGTAGCCTTGGGGACGCAACCGTGGTCCAGATATGGACCGTATATGGTCTTTAAGAAGATTTTAGTCTCCCAAAAAGGGATGCAATCCTGCTGCTAAGGAGCGTGTTGCTAGAGATGATGGGTGCTGGATGGCAGGGTTGATGCTGAACAGTGCTGAGGGAGGGGGGAGACCTTTCGGGCATCCCACCAGGATGGTCCGGCAAGCTTCTGCTGGAAAAGAAATTTGCCCCTGATACATCAGAAAGTCCATACAGTAAGTTTTCACTGAGATAACTCGCGTTTCAGACTTGCCATCTTGTTCCATCCACTGTCACGTCCCAAAATGGGCGAGAAGGGAGCTGGGTGCTTGCCAAAGAGAGGCTGCCAGCAGTTAAAAACTGAGCTAACCTCCCTATTTTTTCCTTAGCTGTCTCCTGAAAAAAACCAAAAACCTCAATTCTTTCGTGACACCTATCTGTAATCCCCAGGCTGAGATCTGCCAGGGATGAGTCTCCTGAGCACACCAATGCAGTTACTAACGGAGTGTTAAGACCTAAAACCAGCTCGTACCCCTTGAGCCAACCCCTGACACGTCACTTCCAGCATCCCCACGGGGACAGCAAGAACCTGGGGTACTCACGGCAGCGCAGCCCCCCGGGATGACACCAGCAATGAGGACGGGGGAGTCTCCTCGCAGTGTGAACCCAAAACCGTTCTCTCCTCTCATCAGGTGGACTCTCCGCGCTGGGTACCACTTGTTTTTGGCCGAGAAAACTGAAAGGGGTCCCTGGGGTAAGGTAGAAACACGGAAAGCACCTTTCGGTGCAAGAACAACTCCCTCCGAGACGTGCAACCTTGCAAAACACCCACTGATGGGGAGGAGGCAGAGCAAGAAAGCCTGTCTTCCTCATTTCTTTAAGGATGTGATTTTGAGTCTGCCCGGTGTTTTACCCTGCCTGCATGCCCAAAAATGCAGATTTATGCACTATAAAGCTAGAGGTGCTTAAAAGCCCATGTCAGACGTTGGCTTAATGAGCAGCAGCAGTCTTGTGTGGGTTGGGAAGGACCTCGGGAGGTCTCTGGTCCAACCCTCTGCCCAGAGCTTAGGTCTGGACATCCTCCCGGCACTGCCCTGCTCCTGCAAGGCAGGAGGAGGAGGTCTCGGCACAGTCAGCGAGCTGGCATCAGTTTAGACACTATAATCCTGGAGCAAATGAAACAGAAAGCTCCAATGGGCAGAGCTGGCTCCTTAATTCCCCACTTAAGGAAAAAAAAAAACCATCACCCAAGGAGAAACGATGGGGGTTGAGGTTTTATACTGCTGCCTGGCTCTGGGGGATGCAGCCTGGCTGGAGTGGTCCAGCAGCAGGGTGCGAGGCAGTGGGACAGGTCACCTCTTCAGGGTCAGATTCCCCCCCACAATTTTTCTTTCCTATTTTCCTGTCTTTTTCCTACTTTTCTATTCCCACAGGCAGAGGATATACCTGCCTGCCCTGGGGCTATTCAAAAGCAGAGAAGATGCCCAACCTTTCCCTGTTTAAAAGCAGAGATGATGCTACGCAGCCCTTGGGGTGCCTGGGGGATGGTGACAGCACAGCCAGGTCCCACAGCAGCCCCAAAGCTCAGCTCTACTCCCCAGGACCCTGTAAGCCTCAAGAGGGTAAGGATAAAGGTCCGGTAGGATTTTCCAGGTGCCTCCCAGCTGGCACCATCCTGCTCTGCTCCCCCAAAAAGCTTCCTCTAAAGGGTCTCTTCAAATCCTTCTCGGATAAAGCCCACACGAAACGCCTGTGCCCACTCCCCCATGCACCGGAGGAGCTTTGCAACCCATTTAGGTCTTGCAGAGACAGATCTAAGCCCTCCCACCCCTCCTCCTGCACGGGTCCCTGCTTGCGAGGAGGCACCTCGTCCTCCTTGGAAAGCCGCCCGTGAGTGCAATGGCTGCACTGGGAGAGGGAGAAGAGGCTGTGGGGAGGAAGGAAAGCAGGCAAGCAGAGCATGCAGGGGAGGAGGAGGAGATGTCTGCTCCCATGGGGCAACCTCCATCCCGTAGCCGTACATACCAGCCTGTGGAAGAGGTCGGTCACCTTCACCTGGGAGAAGTTGGGGGGTTTTATCTCTGGTTTCTGGTGCGTTTTGGCTAGTGGTAGGGAGAGAAAAGCACATACGCCGGGCTCAGGTAGTTGCAGCAGCTGCTGCCTCTACATTGTGCTCCCCGAGGAGGGATGGTGTGACCCATAAAAGCTGGGACCTGCTCAGGCAGCTGCCAGACACGCAGCCTGGAGCCCTCGCTCCCACCCGTGATGCTCCACCGCCGTGCAGGGAGCTCTGGTGCACAGCGACATGCCACAAACTCACCGTGGAGTTTGCCCACCCAACGTAACCTGTTACAAATCCCCTCCCCAGCTGCACCCCCAAAAATCCACTTACGGTGAATGTCCGGGGCATCTCCGGTTTCGAAGAAGTCCTCCTCGTGGTCGATTTCCGAATATTTGCTCAGCGAGCGTTTGTGGGCGAAGGAGAGGACCTCCTGGAGGATATCCATCTTCCGCAGGATCTTGCACAAGCCGTGGATCCTCATAGCTTCCTCGTGCTTCATGATGGCTTTCTTCAGATGAGCTTTGCCTGCAAGGGAGCAGAGAGATCGCAGCCCGAGCGGAGCGGAGCAGCCCCGCCGCCACCGCCGTTCCCTCTCCGCTCGCTCGGCTGCCCACGGATGACAGCAGCCTCCGCGGCTGTGTCACCCGACGTGACTCAGGGACAGCCCAGTCACGTTCACAGCCTGCCAGGCGTTCAACGTGCGCTAAATGGAGTAGGTCCCAGCCGTCAACTCGAGCCCCCGATGTAGGGCTGGGAAGGGACCTTGAAGGGTGACCTACTTCACTCCCCTGGCGCCGGTGGCAGAGCTGGCAGATGTTCCCAACAAACTGCCGGCGAAGGAGCCGCCACCACGTTGCGCCGCCCCTGAAGTCCCTCCTAACGCTTAACCTCAATCTCCTCCGCAAATTAACTTCTCTTCATCGCCTTGCATCCCCCGGGGAGGGGACATGGAGGACAATCAAGCCCCGACAGCCTTTTAGCTTCGGGAAGATGCAACACATCATCCTCTTTTCTAGGCTAAGCAAAGCCTTCTCCCTGCCCCGCAGGTCCTGCTTTCCACCCTCTTTGGCATCTGCTCTTGCTTTGCTCCTCTCGACTTGCCTTCAACATGTTTCCACCCTCGTGAAA
Organism: Pelecanoides urinatrix; assembly: GCA_013400755.1. Lineage (NCBI taxonomy): Eukaryota > Metazoa > Chordata > Aves > Procellariiformes > Procellariidae > Pelecanoides > Pelecanoides urinatrix. The sequence continues at coordinate 152,981 of VZTQ01014633.1, read as the reverse complement.
ACGGAGCGGCCGAAAAATGGCCAGAAGAGATGAAATCACGATGACCCATGGGTATGAATGCAAACATCTCCTTTGCAAGAGACTGCAACGAAGATACCCGTATCCAACGCTGAACTACCGAAAAAGATATATATATATATATATATATGTACACACACGCATCATAGAAACACGTGTGCCTGCAGCATTTCCAGTTTTAGGACACACGGTGGCAACATAACCCAGGGAAATGGTTGGATTTTGCTTCAGACTTATGAGGACCACAGCCAGTGGCCTGAAAACCTCTGCTTTTCCCCGCAAGAAGTCACAATCGAGGAAATATATTGAGGTTGGATGGAAACCACATTTGATAAATGCAATCAATCATACTTTATCAAAGCATCCACCGCCAGCCCCATCCATGGTCAAGAAAGCAACTCTGTTTTACTGAATATCATCAACTCCTCCTATTTTCAAGAGATCACTGGGAATAGAGGTCGAGCATGGAAGTTGTGCAAGCTTTTGGCTCCACTCTGCTGAAGATGGTGGTATATACCATGTCTGATAAAACATAATGTTATAAGACTAGGAGACAAGGGAAGGGGGGAAAAAAAAAAAATCCTTTCAGGGAGTTGGTTTTAATGCTGCAAGTTTCTTCCCTTCCTGTAAATTAAAACCAGAGCCGAAGCTGGCATCTGCACTTTCATTTTTCACCAGCAGATGCTGATCGGAGCCCATTCCCCGCAAGAAGAGCAGGCAAAGCGGGAAGCTGGGTTGATGCAAATTGGGAAGTCAGATGACAGCAGCTGAGGGTCTCAGGGTGGTGTTACCATAATGCTCTGGTTTTGGGGTTTATTTAAGGAGTCTCCTCATGCACATCGTCCACCTCCCATCCCCAGCAGTGAAATCTGGCCAAGCAGCCGGGAGGACTTTGCTGGGGCCGGCAACGTGACAAACTCACTCCCAGTGGGACCTGTCTCCTTTCCCACGTGGGCAATGAAGGGAAAGAGCACAAGGAGGCAGCTCATGGAGGAGGCAAACAGGAGACGACACCCCAAAATCAGGACGCTGAGCTTGCTCTTACTGCAGCGGGGTTGCAAAAACATGTCTTCAGCTGAATAAGCAACGCTTCGTTTTTCCCCTGAAGCTGAAAATCCGCATGGGAGGAAGCTCTCGTCTCCCAAGCATTTTGTTGCAGCTAAAAAAGCCACCCCCTGGCATCTGCTGTGTCTTCTTGTCATCACGCCAAGTCAGCAGCAAGCCCAAGCCAAGAAACTTCCAGGATCTCTGTGTTCCTACAGATTTCTCCATGCTGCGTTGGGTGACGTTACCTGGCTCCAGCGTTCGAGGTTTTACTGTCAAACTCGGCTGGGCAGGTTGGTGCAAGTACCATGAGTTGGTCCTCAACACCTTAATAAGGAACTGTGACACTTTCCTGCCTTCCCAGGAGAGGCTCTTTTCAAAGAAAGACAAAAATAAGGTATCTTTGCATGGAAACATCCCCCAACAGCTCATCATGTTCCTTTCTGGAGACGGTGCCTACACGGGTAGGGTTACGATGGGGCTCACTGCCCATGCATCGAGGTTTCATCGCAAGAACCAGGGGCTTTGCCCCCATGGATGCCCTTACCCAGCTTCCTCCTCTCCTCGGGGTCCTGCAGCAGGACGTGGAGCGACGGTCCCTCTGGCATGGTGATGTGGAACTGGATAAAAGCCTTCTCGTGCTCCGGCAGTTCAGCGTCAGATGCCACTGTGTGAAAAAATTGGGTGGGGGTGGGTTTAGAAAGAAGCCAGGGTGCTGCTCGGCCACCTGGACCCCCACGGTGGTGGGGAGAAGGGGACCAGGAAGCCACATCCATGCTCATGTGGCCCCGATAACTTCAGCAGCAGTTTCCTCGCACCCAACCACAGCCTGCAACAACCAGCAAGACCTCACTGATGGGGAGAGGGATGAGTTATCACATTCAAGGCTTTGAAGCCAAATGCAGGATTTGTCCTGTGCACAGCACAAGTATCTGGCTCTTTTGCCTCCTTCCTTCCTTTGCTCCGGTCTGGAAGCGGGATTGGACATCAAGAGCCCTGGGTTTTCCCCACCTGGAGGTTAGTGACATCGATTTAAGTCAGACAACAACTCAAGCACAAGAGCTGGGCAGATTAAAGCGTAATTTGGGAGCTGTGCCTGGGACCCCTGCATGGGCAGAGAGCTTGTAGTGCAACCAAGGGGGTCCTTCGATGGAGAAACTGAGATGGATAGAGCTTGCACCGCACTCCAAGCACCGCGCTGGGCTCTGTTCGCATGATTTTTACACCCTTATTTCCAGCCAAAGCTGTTCCTCATCCCCTTTGGCTTCCAGGGAGCTCAGGGTTGGATGGCAGCCTCCGTGCCCGGGCACAGGGTGCGATAGGAAGGAACCCAGAGGGCTCCAGGGAGCCTCGGTGGTCTGAATGTTAGGAGATCTCAAAGCCTGGTGAGCACCCCCAGCACAGGCACCCAGCGGGCTGGGAACTGGCAGCTCCAGGGCTGGCTCTCCCCATGCCAACCCTTTCCGTGGCAGCATCCCCGAGGGATTAAACTGCAGCGTAAGGAGTTTATTGCCGGCTGGTTATGGGAGCAAAAGATTTGTTATTCTGAACAAGGGGGTCAGGGAGAGGCAGCGAGCGGGCACGTGAGATCTCAACAGCATGCTCTGGATGGAGCAAAAAAATCCCCAAACACCCAAATTAGACATCTCCTGCAGATTTGCATTTCCCTCAGCACCTAAGGTTATTAGGCCAGGCAAAGAGCCTCAAAATTTTCGGGGAAAGGTTTGCCCTGCCCTTTGTAACCCCATGCAAACCCGGCTCCATCGCCGTCCTCTGCCGTTTCTCTCTTTAAGCTGCTCCAACCCCACGGTACCCCACTCTCTCCCGTCTCTGCCCCAGCAGCTCTCCTCCCTCAATCCTGCTTCTGCAACGCCCACGCGGCACAAGCCCGGCAGCAAGATTTTGGGCAGGCTCTGGAGTGGGGGAGGATGCTGGGACAGTCTGGCAGCCATCAGCCGTCACCGGCACAGCACTGCTTTCGGCAGCCATCCCCCCAAGAAGTCCCCCCAGCTTGTCCAAAGCCACCCCACCAAGTGATGGATCGGCACCACAGGTCACAGCGTGCATCAGCTGCCCGCCCCCAGATCCTCTGCCTGACCCGAAATTGCTTGCACGGGTGTCGGTGACGGCGCAGATGGAGATCACGGGTCGCATCCTACGTCCACGCTCCAGCTGGCTCCACGGGGCCACGTCAGCCCGGCTCTGGCACAGCCACACGTACCCTGCTGCCAGCACCCTACCACCCTGGGATGCCCAGGGCAGCTGGCCACGAGGCTGGCAGTTAAATTTGAGTAGCCCAAACCAGTTTGTCCAGGGATATCCTGTGGGGTTTTTTTTGTTTTTATTTTTTTGAAGCCCCCAGCTGGCCTGCCACAAGAACCAGGGTGCCTCTGGAGGATGCCCGGCCGAGGACACCAGCACACGTGTGGTCAGCAGGCAGCTGAGCCTCCCCATTTACCCACCCAGCCGCAAAGGGGACGGCAGGTGACACCCCTACAGCACCTCTTTGCTCACCTTCTGGGAAGGACTTTGCAAGCACAGAGCAAACCAGAAAAACGGGGGAAATCTGCCCTGCGCATGAATCGCTGAGTCAATAAGCGAGATCAACCGCTCAGAGCATCCCAAAAACTTTAGGTTTTGGATCCATCTACCCCGTGCGTATCTCCCTTCACCTCTTTTTTTGCAATCTCTCCCAAACACCAGGCTACCACGAGGAGCCAGCATTTGGCTGAGCAGGCAAAGCTATAACACTCACCGGGGCAGTCGCAGAGAGCAATGGCAGCGAAGTAGTGGGAGAGGGCTTTGAAATGCTCCGACTTGACGTGGACCATGGTGATCCAAGAGAAGGGAACGTAATCCTTCACATGGGCCTGGGTCATCGTCTGGTGCACCAGCGAGTAGACGTCTTCCACCTGTGGAGCATGAAGAGACAAGCTGCTAAGCCATAGCTTGAGATGTAGGACATCCATCAGGAGATAGTGACAGCAGGCTGTCTTCTGCTGGGGGGTCAGCCGACCACAGAAGGAGCCTCTCCAGTGGTGACAGCCCCACCGAGTCCTCTCCTTCCCAAGGTGCTCACCCTTGCCGCCTCCTGAGCGAGCTGCAGCCGGGCGAGGAAGTCGTGCTGGGCACGCAGCAAGGTCATCTTCTCAAAAACGCACTCCTGGACCTGGGCGACCATCAGCCGCACCAGCATGTTCAAGGAGGCGGCACTCATATCCAGGCTGGGAGCATTGGAGAAGTTTTCCTTCAAGTAGTTAAAGGCACCTGCACGAGGGAGAAGCTCCTGGTAGCCACCGGGCTTGTAAGCAGGAGGGTCAGACTTTTGGACCTCAAAGGTTTCTCCACCGGCAGGGCAGGAAGAGAAGAGCTGGCAACCCAGCTCGCACATCAAACATCTCACCATAATTGGCAGGTAAAAAGGTCGGGAGTCCCTCCCTTGCTATCTAAACCATCCTTGTGCCCACAGCTTTCTTCTCCAAAGCCCTGGGTGACCACAGTCCCAGAGTTCCTTTTTTCCCCAGCTGCTCATAGACAGATCAGCATCTCTCCTCTCCCCAGCTGGGACATCACTACTGCCGTGCGGCAAAAAAGAGCCCTTTGGGTGGCTGCTGGGTCATTCCAGCTCCTCTTCATAACCCACAGAAGCAGCGTGGTGCCAACTTGTGCTTGGTTTGGGGTCCCTTGAAGATGCCCTGTCCCCATCCCTCTTTGCACAACTGCTCTTGCCTCTTCTTGCACTCGTGTGGATTATTCCCACCCCAGGGAAATGCTGCCTGCGTGCTCCCGGGGAGCCGGGGAAAGGGGGAACCCACGTACCAGCCGCCTTCTGAAAGGCATCAATGGCCTGATTGAGCCCCGGTAGGGATGCACGGTCCTGCCGCGCTCCGATCTGGGTGTGCAGGGCTCCGATGTTGAAGAGCACGCTGCCCTTCTCGAAGGCCAGCGCTCGCTGGTGGGACGGGACCCCCGTCAGGGAGTCATACCTGGGGAAGGGAAGAATCAACGTCTGCCCATCCCTGGGTCCTCGCCCACAGATGTAGAAGGAGCCTGGAGGGTTTTCAGCGCTCCGTGTGGGCTCTCAGCCACCGTTCCCATCATGGCTCATCCCTGTGGGGCACACACTTTCCCCTACCTCCCCAAACCAACCCAGCAAGCCCAGAGCAAGAGGAAAACCCAGCTCCCCGCATCCACCAGCCCCGGCTTTGCTGCCGAGGCAGTGATCCCATCGTAGTCCCGACTCCCTCCCCACTCGTGATGCCCCAGGTGGGATGGGAAAAGCTGCACCAACCAGTGGAAGAAGACACCCAGGCTTTTGGTGGGAGGGAAGAAACGGCTGTCGAAGAAGTAGAGCTGGTTGTAATACTCCATCAAGAGCTCGAGCCCGGCTTCGTTGCGGCTCGGGGTACGCATCGCCTGTGGGGATGGGCGGGGAGACACGTGGGTGGGAAGAAAGGGGGAAAACAGAAGGGGAAATGACGGATTTATGGAGCGGCATATGCTGGCCAGCCCGGGGGCGGGGGAGAAACTCCACCTGAGATCAATAGGATCAGATCGATATGATCAATAGGGTTAGATCAATAGCAGATGAGATGCTGCGCAGCAGCGGGAGGCAGCCCCTCTGCACAGGTTCAGCCGCAGGAAAGGTCAGGGAGGCACCAATTCGGTGCTGGGGCACCCAAATCCTGGGCACCTCCAGCCTGGGAGCCGTGCTGATGGCAACGCTTGCCTAAACCAAGTTGGGATTATTATTTTTTTTTTTAAGAGGGAAACTCATGCAAAGTCTGCTGAAATAAATGCTAGGGAAAAAATAGGATTTTTTGATCTTAATAAAAAAGCCCTTGAGCTTTTGACCTGACACAGGGAGGAGGGTCAGAGCTCTCCTAATGTCTAGTTTTAACCACGGGGCTTTTCCCAGCTTCTGGCTTTGTAGGGCTCCTCTCCCACAGCCTGAAGAGCAGGATCAGGCCCTTCAAAAGGGCTTGAGCAAGCCTCTTTCTTTCCACTCTCCCAGATCAAAGCTTCACAGCAAGGCAAAACTTGAAGTTCCTTATGAGAGCTGTTTCGTAGGAGAGGAGAGAATTCACCTTTACCAGATCGCTTTATATTTCCTCTTCTCCAAGCGCAAGCTGGAGAAAGAGCAGTCACTGAGCCTTGCCGGGGGGTGAACTAATACTCATAAACCAGTAATGGATTGCGTTATAACTTTTATTGCTGTTCTGTTCTAGGTTAGCAGGGCATTAAAGGATGGGGAAAGAAAACAATTACTGAATGGTCTGTAATATTTTGTAACCTATGAACCGAAGCCGAACCCCACACCCCGAGACACAAGGATAAGTGTGCAGTTTGGAGAGGGGATGAGGGGATCCCAGAGCAAAACGTGGCACCTCCAATGAGCGTTTCTGGACAAGCCAAAGCAAGACTTTGCAACTCAAGGGACACCGACCTGCCGTAGCTCCATGAACTCTTTGATTTCCTTTTCAAACAAGGTGCCCTCCTCTCCATAGTGTTCACTGATGAGATCCTGGATGGGGAAACAAGAGAAAAGAAAACCCGGAGTCACTCTTGGAAATAGATATTCAAGATTTAAAGGGTGACTTTGGGCAATTATGGATAGGCAATTTGCAAGGTCTCCCTGCAAGGAAACCTGTGCCAGGGAAAGCCGTCTCCTCCCCAGCCTGACTCCTGCTCTCCAGCATCTCCAGACCCTCATGTCCCACTTTCCCATGTTTTAAGTCCAGTGCCTCCCCATAAACCCACTTTTTTTGCAACTGTTCCAAAATAGAAAACATTTTGCAGCTGCTGCAGCATCTCCTCTAAAGCACCCAACCGTACCGCAAGTGCACGGTCGCTCTCCTCCATCGTCTTACATCGCATCGAGCGTGCAAAACCCCGATGCTCACCTTCAGTGGTGCCAGCAAATCCAGCTCCTTCGTCTCCTTCAGGCCCAAAGGGATCATGGGGACGCTGATGGACTCACTGGAAGAAGAGAGCAACCTATTTGGTGGTTGGTTTAAACACCTTGGAGAGACCCTGTGTGTCGGGGACTAAAATGAAGCAGCTCTTTGCCCTGGGGTTGTGCTACTCCTGTTAAAGGTAAAGCTAGAAGAGGACCTGACTCCACACAGCAGAAGGATGCTCTTCCCACCGTGATGATGGAGGACAAGTCTGATGAGGAGCGGCTGAGGGAACTGGGGGTGTTCAGCCTGGAGAAGAGGAGGCTGAGGGGAGACCTCATCGCGCTCTGCAACTACCTGAAGGGAGGTTGGAGCGAGGGGGGGTTGGTCTCTTCTACCAAGTAACAAGCGATAGGATGAGAGGAAACGGCCTCAAGTTGTGCCAGGGGAGGTTTAGGTTGGACATTAGGAAAAAATTCTTTCCTGCAAGAGTGGTCAGGCCTTGGCACAGGCTGCCCAGGGCAGTGGTGGAGTCCCCATCCCTGGAGGGATTTAAAAGACGTGTAGATGAGGCGCTTGGGGACATGGTTTAGTGGGCATGGGGGGGTTGGGTTGACGGTTGGACTCGATGATCTTAGAGGTCTTTTCCAACCTTAGTGATTCTGTGATTCTATGTCGGGAACGGCAGTGCAAGAGGAGGGGTGCACAGAAAATAACCTGAAACCATCATCCTTATTCCTCTGGTTTCTGCTTGCCTCTCCATTACAAGTACAATAGCAGCAAAATAGGCTCCAGTAACGAAACTGCTTTAATTACCAGCCCTTGGGAACCGGGCGTGATGTGAGCACAGGTCACGGATTCAACCACTCCTATGTGCTAATCTCGTCTTCGGTGCTGATAAGGACTTGCTCGGAGTGCAGCCCTGCGCCTGATATTAAAATTTTCTACCTCTGTTAAAAACAGTTGTCTAATAATAGCTCTTATCACAGAGCCCGTCCGATATTGTAAAACGCTGAAGATAATGATGACTCTGGGAACACCCAGTTGGGGAGTGGTTTGTGTTTTAACTTTAAAACCGGGCAGTTATGCAGCACTGAGGAAGAAGTGCTACAGGATGACAGCCAGGAAGGACCATCTTTTGGGGGATTTAGCAGCTATATTGATTTTCTGCTGCCAAGAAGTAAAGAAATGGTCTGTATAAGCAGCAGAGCCCTGGCACATGCAGAAAATTACAGCCCTGCAAAAAGCCCCAAAGCTGGACCCATCATCTGAGGATGGGAACCCATGGTGGAATCTCCAGCTCACATTGGCTCCGCAAATGCTTTCCCTGATACCCATCTATCCCTCAGGGATGTCCCAACCCTGGCACTGAGCCACTTTACCGCATCCCCAGACCCTTGGGCTCCCAGGGGACTGGTTTAAAGAGATAAGAAAGGTTCGGCAGAGTGAGAAATGGGAAGTGGGTAGGGCAGGATCAAGCCCTCGCCAAGTCCAGGTTTGCACAACAGCCCCTTCTCGTGACCTCCAGAAACCGCTGATAACTTGTTAGCACATCGCTCATTAGTCCAGGGAGGAAAAGAGGCAAAGAAAGTTGCAAAAACCTGGGGAGCCGGGCAAGGAGGCTGCACCCACATTTTCATCTGTTCATACTGAATAAACAGCTTCAAGAGCTATAATTAGTACAGAAAAGCCATTATTGCTCCTTCCCTAACAAGATTTCCGCTTGAATCCAATGCCGGGAGCAAACAAAGGGGCTTTTGTTGGGCCTGGGAAGGGTTTTGGGGTTGCTGCTACTGCTGTTTTCTTTTTAAATCAGGGCAAACAAGCGGCGGGTTGGAAAAGCTGAGCATCCCTGATAGGGAAGAACTTGGGGAGGATGCATGCAACGTGGGAGATGTTGCATGCATCCCTACTTCTAGCACAGAAGAAGAAGGACCAACATCCAGGATGACATTCAGACACTGCAATACACCCTCTGAGTGCAGCAAATACCCAAGGGTGGTGGAGATCATAGAATCATAGAATCACTAAGGTTGGAAAAGACCTCTAAGGTCATCGAGTCCAACCATCAACCCAACCCCCCCAGGCCCACTAAACCATGTCCCCAAGCGCCTCATCTACACGTCTTTTAAATCCCTCCAGGGATGGGGACTCCACCACTGCCCTGGGCAGTCTGTGCCAAGGCCTCACCGCTCTTTCAGGAAAGACATTTCTCCTAAAGTCCAATCTAAACCTCCCTTGGCACAACTTGAGGCCATTTCCTCTCATCCTATTGCTGTTACTTGGGAGAAGAGACCAACTCCCCCTCGCTCCAACCTCCTTTCAGGTAGTTGTAGAGCGCGATGAGGTCTCCCCTCAGCCTCCTCTTCTCCAGACTAAACAACCCCAGTTCCCTCAGCCGCTCCTCATCACACTTGTGCTCCAGATATGGGTCCCTTGTCGTTCTCCCCATAAGAGATCCCGCAACCCTAACACAATCCTGCACCCAGATCATCCTGGTCCTACATTTAATATCATTGNGTCCAGCTTTTCATCCACCAGTGCCCCCAAGGCCTGGAGCAGCAGGGCTGCTCTCCATCCCTTCATCCAACAGCCTCTATTGATGCTGGGGGTTGCCCCGACCCAGGTGCAGGACCTTGCACTTGGCCTGCTAGAACCTCATGAGGTTCACAGGGTCCCACTTCTCAAGCTTGTCCAGGTCCCTCTGGATGGCCTCCTGTTCCTCAGGCGTGTCAACCGCACCACTCAAGCTTGGTGTCATCAAATGCCATCCACCCATTCATCTTGGGAAGGGAAGGAGCGGCAGTGGCTCCCACGTTGCTGCAGCGTTCCCGGTCTGTTCTGCCTCGGGGATTTCTCCTTTTCTCACCCAGCGACACGGCGCTGCTGAGCCGCCCTGGCACGTTGGTTTGCTGCTGGTGAGCGTGCTAGGATTACCGCTCCGGTGAGTCAAGCCCTAGGTGACTGTGTAAGCGTTTCAAACCAACAGACCGTTTCAATTAACAAAAGGTCTAACCTCAGAAAGAGAGAAAAATAACCCAATACCCTCGATGGGAAAAGAAATCGGTGAGTAATCTGCTCTGGGAACAGCCAGAACAGGAGGTTGGACACCTGAGCAGCTGCACTTTTAATTCCTTCTGCTAAATACCCTATTTCACCTGCTGGAAAAAACCTCATGTTTTAGTGGGATGCTCAGGAAAGGGGGATGATGTAAGTGGAGATAGTTGTTTCTGACTTATTCCTCTTGCTTAGGGGACATCTTGCTTGGAGTGGCTGAGGGAGCTGGGATTGTTTAGTCTGGAGAAGAGGAGGCTGAGGGGAGACCTCATCGCGCTCTACAACTATCTGAAGGGAGGTTGTAGTGAGATGGGGGTTGGTCTCTTCTCCCAAGTAACCAGCGATAGGACGAGAGGAAATGGCCTCAAGTTGCGCCAAGGGAGGTTTAGGCTGGATGTTAGGAAAAAATTCTTTACTGAAAGAGTGGTCAGGCCTTGGAACAGGCTGCCCAGGGCAGTGGTGGAATCACCATCCCTGGAGGGCTTTAAAAGACGTGTAGATGAGGTGCTCAGGGGCATGGTTTAGTGGGCATAGGGGGCGTTGGGTTGACGGTTGGACTCGATGACCTTAGAGGTCTTTTCCAACCTTAATGATTCTATGATTCTCTGACATCGGTGTCCAGAGAACACACCATCCATCCCCAAAAACCTCCTAAGTATCTGCTAGGAAAAGCTGTTGAGTTTGCTCTGCTTGCAGCTCTAGGAGTTGGGCCTCCTTGCAGTTCTATAGATGAAAAACATGGATATTCCCAGGATGAAAAAACTGTTTCTAGCAAATCAGGCCCATGCCCAAGTCCTCCCCTATTCTCCAGCCACCCCCTCGTGGTCCCTGCCAGAGGGCCAAACCCTGCGCAGAGCAGGGAGGGAGGCAGAGCAACGGGTACAAGGCAAGAGGCTGCCTTGCTCCCAGAAAAAGCAAAAGTGAAATAATAGTCATAATAATAATAAAAATAAAATCCTGACTGAACAAGCTGCTCTTCCCACATCGCAGGCAGCTGCCTGCCTGGCTTGGCTGCCCAGTGTACCTATCGTTCTGGTACACGTCCACGCTGCTGTTCAGCTCCTCCAGCTCCTCTTTCAGCAGCTGCAAGTTGGAGTTCACGTAGCTCAGCTCCAGGGCGACCGTCTCTTTGACCTTGTGGTTACTGGTGGCCCTGCAAGACAAGATCATGTGGATCAAACCTCCCCCATTTGATCAATCCTTTATTTATCAACGCTTGGTTGCATGGATAAATAGAGATTAAGTTATCCGGCAGTGCAATACCATGTGCATCCATCCAAACCTTCCTGCAGAACCGTGCCTCTTGCTCTGCACATGATCATAGAATGGTTTGGGTTGGAAGGGACCTTTAAAGGTCACCTAGTCCAGCCCCCCTGCCATGGGCAGGGACATCTTCAACTAGATCAGGTTGCTCAGAGCCCTGTCCAACCTGGCCTAGAATATTCCCAGAGATGGGGCATCTACCACCTCTCTGGGCAACCTGTGCCAGCGTTTCACCACCCTCAGTGTAACAAATTTCTGTCTAAATCTCCCCTCTTTTACTTTAAAACCATTCCGTCTTGTCCTGTTGCAACAGGCCCTGCTAAAAAGTCTGCCACCCTCTTTCCTATAAGCCCCCTTTAAGTACTGAAAGGCCGCAGTAAGGTCTCTCCAGAGCCTTCTCTTCTCCAGGCTGAACCACCCCAACTCTCTCGGCCTTTTGGGACTGGGGAAGCCAGAGCATCCAGACCACTCTGCCATGGAGGTTGAGGCCAGGCAAAACTCATTACTGTGTTGCACCTTGCTCAGATCAAACTTCTATTTCTGCCCCAGAGCAACCTTCCCCTTGCCCATCCATGCTCCCACCCCAGTGCAGCTTCAGATTTGGCTATAAGCACTCAAAAGTGATCACCCACATCAAATAAAAGTGCTTTATGGTTGGGTTTGAGGAGGAAAAACTTTTTTTTGGGTGCAAACAACCCTTTTGCAAGAAAAGAGGGCTTGCTGTGGTCACCCATTAGTAGAGCCAGACCCTGCCCTCCCTTCCCCACTCATGCAGGTCAGGAGATGTAAACACCGAGGATTGATTTCAGCTGCCTGCTCCCAGCAAGACAAGCTCCCAGGCTGATTATAACCTTCTTATCTGCTCCAAAGGAAAGCGGGGAGAGATAACCCAGAGCTGGCAGCGTGCAGTCCAGCCGTCGGCTGAAAGGAGCTCTGGCTGCTCGTGCTAAATCACACCAGGCTCCAGAAAAAACAACACGTGCACGAGCTCTGCTCAGCCAGGGCACTGCTTTCCCCCAGCTTTTGCAGAGCATGTTTGCCTTCGACTTGTGTTTTTTGTGGATAGGATCCTTCGGGGGCCTTGCCCTGACCTGGCTGAGGAAGGAGCTATGCTGTTTTTCTTTTAAGATGCTGTTTTTCTTTTAAGATGCTTGTCCTTTAGTGTCTCCTCCCCTGACTCCCCTTTGCTGGGATTTCCCAAGACCAATGCATTTTTTTGTTCTAAACAAACAAAGCAAAACCACAGCAGGTCTAGAGATCTCCACAGCTGCTTCCATTTAAACAACCTTCAGCATTTCTGCAATTCCCCATACAGTATCAGCACAGGAATCACAGTCTTTCCATATAAATCAGTATTTAGTCACTATTTTAGTCCTCCACGCATCACAACACCTCCAGGACACAGGTGCATCACTGCTGTTGCTACAATTTTCTTCCAATATGAATTAAAGAATTTCCCCTTCTTGCTCCCAGCTGGCAACAATATCTTTTTTTTTTTAATTTCTTATATTACCAATAGGTGATTTGTGCTGATTTGCAACCCAGCAATACCAGGGTAACAGTTGCATATACACATGATCTATTTCTGACCAGTGCTTTCACCCCTGCTCTGCAGCAAAAAGGACGTATCACCCCACAAAGCCTGATTTTGCACGCACATGCAAGTTTTTCCAGGATTTGTCACCAGGTTAAGGTTTTAAAGCCCAGTGTCTCTTCAGGGCACTTCATTTTGCACTCTGCAAGTGCCACATGCAGCAATTAAGAGCACAGTAACTCTCAGAGAGGTAATTTAGCAGAGCACTCAATTGTTTCTGTGAGCAAACCTGCACTGATGCACTTCATGCTCGCTATCCGGGGCAAGCACCGATACCCATGTGAGCACGCAGAGCCTACATCTCTCTATCAACCTCCTCCGTGAAGTTATCAGCTGTTTCTTTAGCTAACACCAAACAAAGATTTCTGATTTTTTTAAAATTTTTTTTCTTTTTAAGAAACCGGTTTATTGGCGACACCTTTATCTCCCTGATTGCTTCCCTTAGCCCCAGTATTTGAACAAGAAAGGAAAAGGTTTCCGCTGCCTCTGCCCATTTATTTATCCAGCAAACAAATCCTCTTAACACCACTGAGCAAACACCACGTGCGTTTTTTCCAACACACCATTCACGGCAACTTCTCCAGGAAAGGGGACCGATATGCTGAACAGAACAGTTCAGGAGATTATTTTTTTAAAGCATTCAGGGTGGGTTGTTTTTTTTTTTTTTAAGAGGCAAAGAAACCAGCAAGTTCAGCTGCAAACTCTGCTCCAAGCTGGGCAACCCACAGTTTTTTCTATTTGCATTTTGCACTAGCCTAGAGAGATGCAAAGGAAGTTTCTCCATGCAACTCAAGCCTATAATTTTTAAGCAATAACCTTTATACTTTCAACATAACCCCCCCCCCTCAGCCTTTAACTTCAGGCACAAGTTGATTTTTCTTCCCCCCTCCCCACCGATTTCCCATGTTTCATAAGCTCTGGGCACCGTAGCACCCAGAAACCCACATTATTACTCAGCTGCAAAGTGGACTTGTGGGAGGGAGGGAAAGTGGCTGCTACCAAAAGACATAAAAACTGCTGATCCAGCAAAAAAAAAAAAAAAAAAGCCCCATCAATGCATTTCCCTGACCAAGTAATTAAGATGTGTTTTGCATCACATTTTTGCTCACTCCCCTGCGTGCGGCTCTGATTCCTGCTGTTTGCACCAAAACCACGGCCAGACATGTTTCTGCTAAGCCAGCACATTTTCCCCTATTTAATTTTTTTTTTTTTTTAATAATAGAGGGGAGTCGCGTGGAGTGGCACACATTGGGATTTCACGGCCTTTTTTTAATTAGATGAGGCATGGTAGCCTGGTTGAAGCGGCAGGGTATGGGGGCTGTAACCTCACCTCCCCCAGGAAGCCCCGCTGTCCTCCTCCACTGGTAAAATACCATTTCTTCCTATAGTTTGGTGGAGCAACTATTACTCCCTTCTTCCAGGTGCAAACGTCACTGATGTTAAATCATTCAAGTTCAGAAGTGAGAATTCAATCGTATTTTATTAGGGGGAAAAAAAAAAATCAACAAAATAGCAAAATATGCCAAAAAAAGCTATTTTAGCGCAGACTTATGATATTGTCTTATATTAACAGGCTGCGCATGTGCTCCAATATCCTACAGGAATATAAGATAAACACAAGAGCTACAAAAAAAGGTCATCCTCAGGTTAAAAAAAGGTAAAATAGCTGCAAAAATCATGCGATTGCATCATGACCACTCCACAGAGGAAGGCATTAATGCGCTGGCTTTACTTGTGCTGGACCAGCTGCACTCTGAAAGCCATGCAAAGGTACCAACTTCTGCACCATCCCATAAACGCATCCTCCAAATAGGGTGAAGAGCCGCTGGACTGCGCCCATCAGCAAAGACATACCTGAAATTTCAGATTCTCCTCCTGGAAGCACTGGGATGGGGATTTTTAGAACTAAAGTTGGATTTGACTTATTTGCTGGAGTTATCAGGCAGGAGCTCTGCAGTCTAAGCTCAATCCCAGTTAAACATTTATTCCTGTTATTCCATCTGCTCACACCCTGCTTTGTACCAGTCTTCCAGGATATTAAAATGATAATTTTTTATTAAAATCTATAGCATCAGCATTGCACCGAATGGAGGGCAGGCATTTCTAGGATGAATGCTGCAAAGTCAAGGAAGACTGAGAAACCCCAACCTTAGTCATGGGAGTGCCAGCATCAGCTGCCTCCTAGATAACAAGAGCACAGGGAAGGACCAAGGAAAACATCCCCAGCCAAATCCCCGGACCAGAGGGATGCTCCAGGGATCAGGACTCACCTGAAGAGGTTTTCTGCCCCTGCTCGCATCCTCATCTCCTTGTTGATCTGCTGGTTAATCCGTGCCCGGCGATGCTGCAGTTTGCTGCGCTGGGTCTGGGCGAAGGGGTCGCAGCCCTGCTGAGAGAGAGGGGCAAGGTCTCACCAAAAAAAAAACAAAACCCCACTGTTTTGGGATTAAAAATGGCACTTTCAGAGCCCAGCACTGCACTTGAAATCAAAAGTTCATTACCCAACACCACATGTTGCTTACGGCAATTTATTTTCTAAGCTATTCAGAAAAGGCTTCCCAAATACAACCACGAAGGGATACAGGAACTAAGCATCTCCTTTCCAGGGTCTCGCTATTCAGACACAAGACAAGACCCAGGGAGCTGCAGACGAGCTCAATATAACCCTCGAGCTTGGGAACAGATGTGACCCTATGTCTATAAGTGCTCCCATCTCCTGCCGGCTATAGGGGATCGAGCGCAGGCAGCAAGTCAAGAGTTCATGGGGGTGGAGAAATGAATTGCACAAAGCAGTAAATTAAATCCATCCCTGCCTCCTTCTTTGGCTTCGGCTCGGACTTTCTGCAGACAGGGAAACATGTTTAATCTCCGACTTCAGGAAATAACAGGCGGCAATATCCCTCTGTCTCGCGGGGGCAAGAGGTTATTATGAGATGCCCCAGGCAGGGAGGCTGCTGCGAGGAGGGTCTCTGAATCTGAGGCCATAAAAGCTCTGCCCAAGCAGAGATTATTTCCATTGTGTAAGGAGCAGTTCAGATGGATGAAATGAGCCTCTAAAAGACCCCTGGACAAAATAAAAAAAAACACAACTCTGTTTGGGAGGGCACAAGGCTGGGCAGTGTAAGAGGATGGAAACCTCCAAGCCAGCACAAAACACGAGCAGATCCCTCCAAGACCATGTTAAGATCCACCATAGTACTAAGAAATTACTCAAAGCCATTATTTCACCCTCTCACTTCCCTTAGAAAACCTCCGTTTGCTGTGCACATCAATCTCACCCTGCTCCCCACTGCTTTACGTCCACCACTGCCAGTGGACACCTACATCAAGATCCCTACATCCACATCAAAAAGGGGTTTTGCCACCCAAGAGACTTTACAGAGCTCCAACAGTGCCCGCTTTCATCCTGTCCAAAACACCTTCTCAGCTAATTTCTTCCATGTAGAGACCTCACTGGGCTTCACCAGGTCTCACCTCATCCTCCAGGATGGGTCACAATTGTCTTCAAATTCAAAAAGCTCCCGCAAGGTTGTAGTGAGGTGTTGGTCTCTTCTCCCAAGTAACGAGCGATAGGACGAGAGGAAACGGCCTCAAGTTGCGCCAAGGGAGGTTTAGGTTGGACATTAGGAAAAAATTCTTTCCTGAAAGAGTGGTCAGGCCTTGGAAGAGGCTGCCCAGCGCAGTGGTGGAGTCCCCATCCCTGGACGGATTTAAAAGACGTGTAGATGAGGCGCTTGGGGACATGGTTTAGTGGGCATGGGGGTGTTGGGTTGACGGTTGGACTCGATGATCTTAGAGGTCTTTTCCAACCTTAATGATTCTGTGAACGCTTGGTTACCTCTCCAGAAAACACTGTAGGTTCCAGTTACTCTGGGAAAACTTCTAACGAATTATTTGATGTTTCTGGGGAAGTAGGAAAGGATAAAAAGAAATCCTTACTCAAAAAAGGATGAGACCAGCTTTGATTATTAAGTAGGGAATGGAAAATTGTGCATTTTCATGGACTTCAGCTTTCTGAAAATTCATTTCTCGTATTTCAAGTCCACTAAGTTGTATCCCCTTTGAAAAGGATCCGGGATTAACATTGGCATTTTCATTTAAGTGAAAGAGTTGAGCTCCTAATTGGTACATTGGAGACTGAGGAATCAGAGTCACTCCATCTGGTCCGTAAATCTACAGGCTTAATGCTTTACAGTAATCCATGAATTTGTTGAAATTACAGAAGGAATAAGCTGGAAGCATGAGACCCTGATTATTCTGGACAAGCAATTAAGTGGGACGTTAAGGAAAACACCCCAACAGCTGCACAAATCTTGGGTCTGAGACACTTGGAAGCAAATACAGGAAAGGTTGATCCAGAAGTGCCGCTTCTGGATTTGCCTTGGGGGAACCCATCCATCCTGCACACATTGTTGGCTCCCTAGGGAAAAATCCAGAAATTGGAAGAAAAAGGAAAAGGATGAGGAATCCCACACCATGAAGCCCAAGAAGCTAGAAGGAGCTGGGTCATTGCTGAACACGGCCCTTGGAAAAAAAACCAACCCAACCATGCAGGCACTAAAATCTGAGCACCCAGAGGCTCCCAAAGCAAAGGAGACAGCACCAAACTCTTGTCTAGAAAGTAGCTGCTCATGCAGATGTAGTCCAAGATATTGCACAAGTATTTCTTTTACTAATTAAAGGTCTATTACAAACATTGTGCCTTCAAAGATCTTTCTTCATACAGTGCAAGACATTAACCTACATATGGAAGTTAAAGCTTAAGGGGGGGAAAGAAGCCATAAAGAGAAGGTGGTGCTTATTAAAATTTCAGAAGCGCCTCAGGTTTACGGATGAGAGCTGTGTACGCTTCTCAGCTCCAGAGATACTCAAGCCAAATGGGTATGCAAATATATCCAAATACATGCAAGTGAGCAGGATCCAGGCCCCCTCCCTCTGCCTCCAGAGCCATAAAAATCCATCCAAAACTCAACAGCCCTGGTAGCAAGTGTTGGAGGTGGAAAGCACCTCTTCTCTACCTCCAGCTCTTCCTACCGGAGCTTTCATCACCTTTGAGAACTCTCCACTTTTTGCAAAGGTTTGCTTGAAAGCAGTCAGAGGATTTTAAGTTTTTTTCAGGGGCAAGAAGAGCAAAGACTACCTGAATACATGGGCAGGAGGCCAGAGGAACTGCAGGTGAGATCATAGAAGAGGCACAAGTGGAAGGACTATCCAAAACACAGAGAAGGTCCATGAACACCTCCTTGTCTGGAGGCAAGGCAAGAATAATGTAAGTAAGAAAAGAAGCGAGATGCAGAGTGACATGAGAAGACAGTAGGATGGCTCTACAAGATATTCAAAAACAACGTTAAAATCTCTTCACTGCAAAAGCAATTAAGGGATTTAGCTAATTGACTTGGCACTTCCCCACTTATCCCATGCCCGGCTTGAGACAATACCAAGAGGCAAAATTTGAGTCACCACAGTGTCAAAGCTGATGAACAAGAACCCTCTCAAGCATGCAAACAGAGCAGCACCGATCACTTAATCACGTTAATCACTCCATCCTTCCACAAGGGCACAAAGGAGCTGCTCTCCAGGAACAATTACAAGCCCTGATGCAGCTGGGGACCAAACATGGTTCAACAACATCCAGGACATCACAGCATTTGGATTTGCTTAGACTTAGAGAGGGAGGTGCTGGGCTCTTCTCCCTGGGATCCAGTGATAGGATGCGTGGAATAGTTCAAAGTTGCACCAGGGGAAGTTTAGACTGGTCATTAGGAAGCATTTCTTGACCAAAAGGGTGGTCAAACACTGGAACAGGCTTCCTAGAGAGGTGGTCGGTGCCCCACGCCTGTCGGTGTTTAAGAGGCATTTGGACAATGACCTTAATAATATGCTTTAACTTTTGGTCAGCCCTGAATTGGTCAGGCAGTTGGACTAGATGATCATTGTAGGTCCTTTCCAACTGAAACAGTCTATTCTACTCTCCCTCATAGACACTAAGCCATTTGTAGACCTGCGAGGTTTCTTTCCCCATCTGAACCCTGGGTGTCTTTTCAATGTAATTTAATAAGATAATTATCAATTCCCATCCAGGCTCCTAAGCCAACAGCAAAAAGGTACCAGAAAGTCAGGTATTGGAGCACCTGATGTAATACCAAAGCCCCGTGAGGATGTCGAGTCAGGATCTTGAGACTTGCTGCCCTTAGGGACTTCACGTGATCTCCCTGCACCTTGCTTTCCTCCTCACCCTTCATGAAGTTGGGTAACTGCAGTAACCCGTGGGACTGCAGCACATCTCACCTCGAGAGGATCTGCTGTTGGTCCCAAAGCATCATCCCTGGCTGGCATGGACCAATATAAGCATTATGTCAAGGCCACTGTGGGGAACAACCAAGCCTAGTCTGCAGCTGCTCCTGGAGCATTGCAGAAATGATGTTATTTCACAAATATTGGAGCAAGAAGGAAATTCAGCTCTAGAATAAGATGCTTAGCCCAGGTTAACTTACATATGAAAGGAAACACCACCACAATCAAAAGGTAGATAGGGGAGATAGAGAGTCAAGAGGAAAGCATGCCCATCCTCCAACAGCTTGCGTTCAAAGGAACCAACACTTGGCCTGTGCCTGTAGTCTCCAAGTTGCAACCAAAGTTAAAAACTACAGCACAGTTTCTAAAGTAAGCAGTGATGGATTTAAGCATGCCTTACATAAGGGGGGCATAGAGGAAAAAAAAACCCACCAAAACCCACTGTTAGGTTATAAAAGGGATTTTCCTTGCTTAATTCTTCTTTGTACAAGCTCTTGAGGTCAACCCTTTAAGGTCAGAAGAAAGATGTGTTATTTCAATCAGCTTCTTGGGCTTTGGGGTCCACCTAGGGACATCAATAGAAGAGTAAAGTTGGGTGCTTAAGAAGTGGCCAGGTTGAACGTGAGATTTCTTAGCCTTCCTAGTTTGAAGCTTTTACAAAGGAGAAGTGAGCATATAACTCTTCCAGGAGGAGGCCATAAATTGTATAGCAGCCAGAGAACAGCCCAGCTTGTATGTACACAGAGGCCAGCATAAGTTAAGAAAGCCATGAAAATGAATGAGGTGTGGGTCATTAAGTTATATGAGTTGTGTCCAGCTCTGAAGTTTATTGCCTCCGACACAGCAGGATTAGAGCCAGTATTATTGTAGCGAGGCCATTTTATGCTCAGAAGACATCTGTCAAATAACATTGCGTTCAACCCTTGGTATGGAAAGATGACAGCGTTACAGAAAGCACTCAGCCAATGCCTCCACGTAAGGGAGAAAAGGGAAGAGGCCAGAGGACCCCTTCCAGAGGAGGCCAAGACAAACACATCCCCTTTGAGGGATATCAAGGCTTCTGCCAACTCAAACTTGATCTTTGAAGGGAACATATACAATGATGTAATGGTGTTAGCAACTCCCCAACACCTCTTCCAGTTCAAGAGTACCCATCTGGGGTGCTAAATAGGGCAATTATGTGGTTAGGTTTCCTTCTATAAGCAAGTCCTTAGGGAATGTTTGTTTTGAGATGATCACCAAGTGTACTTTGCACGTCACATCTCCAGTAAACACAAGGAGATGAAGCCTGGATACTTGGGTGACAAGACACACCTAGAGCATTATTTGTGACCCCGGTGATAAAACAAGGCCACCACCTCCCAGCCTTCCCAGCACTAAGGACAGAAAAAACTAATCACCTGTAGGAAGAGGTGGATGCCAGCAAGTCCAAAGGACAAAGCCACACACAAAGGGACTAATTTCTGCTCTTTCGATTCTGCTAGAAGAACAGTTGCTTCCAGCAACTGAGCAAAAGCAAAACTTAAGCGTATGAAGCAAACAAAGGATGACTGCGAGCTGTTACCGTAACACCTGTGAGAAGGGAAAACACGATCGTATTAAAGTTATACGGAAGAGAGAAATGGAGATACAGATCCAGTTGATTAAGGGGCTTCTGCATCCCTGTCCAGAGGAACAGGCACAGATCAGGAGCTGAAAAAAAGCCAGGCAGGGATCTCTTCAGAGAAATGAGGAAGGGGTCTGTAGCTGGGATTTAAATTATAGCCCCAACAGGTATCACAGCAAAAGCTCCCAGCTACCTACAGAGCTTGGCTGGATCACAGGAGGTGCTCCACAGCCTACTTGCTGAAACATGGACCAAGCCGTGCCATCTCCAAGACTGGCTTTAGCCACAAAACAGTCACCACCAGGATTATTGCCAATTACAGCAGCTGGAGAGTGCCCACAGAATAGCAAGAGAAACTAAAGAAGTTTAATTTGCACGTAGACTGGAAACATCCATAATACGGCAGTGGTGAGATGATTCATCACCTGGTGCTGACGTAGGCTATAGAGCCAGCCCCACCACTGAACAGACAACCTTCACATCCCCAAGGACAGGGAAGTTCAAGGAGAAAGCTGCAAGGGGAACAGGGCACTAGCCAGCCTTGTATCACTGCCATGTGGGTATACAAACATATGTATGGCCAAACAACGCCATATCTAAGGGATGGGCTGCTGCTTCAGGGAAATCAGGCATTTTTCCCCCACAATTCTCTCTCCTTTTTCAATGAGGGAATCACCTGGTTTCATGGAAACCAAGTTATCTGCCCTAAAACTTGTCATTTAGATCATGCACTACACATGGCCAGCAGCACATCTGTACCACAGTCCTGGTACCCCATGTCAGACAACACAGGCCTGGATCCAGTCTCGCAACGCAGAGCGATGTGATTGATATCGGACAACCAGAACTCAGGGACATAGCTGAGGACTAACAGCAGGATTGGGCCCATCTCAGCTTCCACTGCTCAGACTAACTTGGGAGATGGTGGACACCATGAATATGTTAAGCATAGCCCAGCTGAATTTAGCAAAGGGACCAACAATGCTCATCTGCTACATCCCCTGAAGCCTCAACTGCCTTCAGCATCTCCATTATCCCAGACTGCTGCATATGTTCCTAAAAGCCTTAAGGATTATTTTGTTTTATATTTATATTATAATTTATCTCTCCCAGAGAATAGACAGCTTATTGCTTTTTTTAAAGGAGGGAATCAAAAGGCATCAAGAGTGTTACTATTCAACCCCCGCCCAGGGAGGAAACAGGACATGGTTCAACTCTTCTGTTGGACAACCCGCTGGGGTTTCACTCATTTGACCTCTCCAGTGCTGCCTTGTTCCCTCCTCACACCAACCAGGTGCTAAGGTTGATTGCTCAGGGCATAAATACACTCCTCAGACAAAATGGCAGGAGCTCTGCTGCAGCCTGGCTCCCCGTGACTCACCTCCATCTCATGATCAGGGCCACAAAAATGATCAGAGGGATGGAACACCTCTCCTGTGAAGAAAGGCTGAGTTGGGGTTGTTCAGCCTGGAGAAGAGAAGGCTTCGGGAAGACCTTATTGCGGCCGTTCAGTACTTGATGGGGGCTTCTAAGAAAGATGGGGACAGATTTTTTAGCAGGGCTTCTTTAAACTAAAAGAGAGTAGATTTAGACTAGATACGAGGAAGAAATTTTTTTACAATGAGGGTGTTAAACCCTGGCCCAGGTTGCCCAGAGAGGTGGTAGATGCCCCATCCCTGGGAACATTCCAGGTCAGGTTGGACGGGGCTCTGAGCAACCTGATCTAGTGGAAGATGTCCCTGCTCACGGCTGGGGGGGTGGACTGGATGACCTTCGGAGGTCCCTTCCAACCCAAACTATTTTATGATTCTACGATCTCCTCCCACCCCAGCAGTTCCCACAAAAGCCACCCCAGGTGCTCATTCTACACACACACACACAGAACTAGCAGTCAGAATAAAATTAATATAAAAAAACCCCACAATTGGAGCCATAGACAAAGCCAAGCAAAGCTACAAAATAAGCCTGAGATATCTCGGTTTGACATCTGATAACCACACGGGCCATGTTCCAGATAAAGCCGCAGCAACCTTTGGACGTCATGAGTCACCCTATCTGCAAACTGTTCTCTCACTCAGAGAGGGAATTCCTTTAAGTAGCACTGGGATTCACGGGCAATGCCAAAGCCGTGCCAGTTTGGGTTTGTTGCTAAACCTAAAGGTCCCCAGTCTTCAGAACTGTCTGCTTAGCGAGTCCTGGGTGGTGAGCTCCTACACCATTCACCACCACCAGGTGAGCTACCAACCAACCTTTCCAGCACTACCAGTCTGCGCTCACAATGCAATTAAAGAAAACGGCACACGAAGAAGCACAAGGTGCTAAAGCACAAGGAAACCAGATGGCTTGTGCTCAGGAAGCCTTCAACCCCAGCAGGGATGGTGAACGAAGAGCCAAAGACCAGTGCTTGGGAGGGTCAAGCACCAACCGCCAAGCGTAATTCAGGTAGAGGTGGGCAACTCCATGAGAGTTGGTCAAGTCCAAGCTGCGTTTGCTCTCTGCTAATTCACCCAGCTTGCATCAAGGCACATTACAGAATATCAACGTTTGCCCTGTAGTTAAAACTAGAGCAAAATACCTGCGCAGAGATAAGGAACAGCCAAAAGCGACAACAATCTCTGCAGCTCTGGGAAGCGCTGACACACAAGCTACCACCGTCATTAACAAAGGTACCCTTGATCCACGACCTCAACCCTGTGCATTGAACACGTGGTCTCCAGCTGCAACCTCAACCCTACAGGATTTACTCATGAATTCCTTACAACATCTCCCACTGACAAAAAAAAAAATAAGCAGGTACTTACTTTCATCCAGGAGCAATAATATTTCCTAACAGAGTTTTGTCCCCAAAAAGGGATGTTTCCAAGTACACAGACGATCCATGAGCCGGAAAATTTGCTGTAGAAATCGGGTAACCAGAGCATCAAGCTCTCAGCACCTATTTTATTTCCAGAACCACGCTGGTCTAAAAGCTATTTTGATAGAGTCAGAGCTGTCAACTGGGATTATTACTCCTCTTTGCAACCCACGGGTTTGAGCCAGGCCAGCACAGGACAAGTGGCCAAGTGACCCTGGTTTGGCCGCATTAGCCTGGGGGATCGAGAGCAAAACAAAAGCCGGAGAACCACTCCACACACAAACGCAAGCTTTAAAATTCTCTTTTTTAAAAGATCATTGATAATTTCCTTCTCCTCCCGGCCAAGGGCATTTCAGAAAGTAGCATGGGCTGTTACTACAAGACAGTCAGTAGGTCACAAGAAATGTTTTTGCTCCCTGGACATCTATTTATATATAGAAGTCCCTATCACAAAACTAATCTCATGAAGCACTCCAGCTGAAAGCTGTTTTTCTGTGGGAGACTTTACCAGCTAAAACCTCTAAAACCTTTTATTGAGAATATGGTTACATCACACAGTCTTTTAACAAATCAGTGGAGGATTGAGGTTTTACATTTCCCAAAGAAGTGCCCTCACTGTTGGCTAATGCACTCAGCAAGAGGAAGGAAAAATAAAATGGGGGGGCGGAAATAAAAATATGGGGGATTAGGGTTTTTAAACAGCAAAACTTGCATCCAGAGCTTGAATTTTAGGAGTGTGAAACCGCACTAGGGAGCTGGGGGAGGCACAGGGGTGTCTGTGCATCATGAGAGCCAGGGCAGGGTGCCAGCAGGAAACAGATGTATTAAGTCTTCAGCCCCGGTACATGAACCCTGGCAAAACAAAAAAGTCACCATCACAGCAGCATTTGGGATCCCCCCCAAGAGAGCAAATACGCAGCGGCCGCATCTACAGCCCCTGATGCTGTCAGGGTAGAAAAAAAAAAAAAACAAACAACTAAAAGAGGCTATATTGAGAGCTTTTAATTAAAGAATTGATATCATTAATAGGAAATCTAATCAGGTGTTTTGTTTTTTTAATTTAAAAAAAAGTAATCATGTTATGACAGATGCTGCCTATTCCCTGCCAGTTTCTCCCCCTGCTAAAGGTTTGCAACATTTTCCTATGTTATTCTCCTCTGTGCTACCGTCTGACAGATCCAAACAGAGTAAAGTGATTGCTCATACAAGGTAAATGGTGTGTCTGTACGGAGAATAAATTGAGGGACAAAAAAAAAAGTCCTGCTAATCTTCCCTTAGAAGCAGCACCTGCTATTTAGACACGGCCCTGGGTAAACTCCAACCTGGTTTAAAGTTGCAACCTCTTTAGCTGCAGTCATAGAGGCCAGGCTCAAGTGACTCAAGATCAGACTGATCCTTGTTCAGCCGAGGTTGCAATCTCAACCCTCACTCAGGGAAAAAAACACCTCTAGAGCCTGACTGAGTTTTGCTTTTTTTCGGTTGTTGGGGGTTTTTTTGGTTTTTAGGTGGGTTTTTTTGTTGTTGTTGCTGGGGTTTTTTTGCCAAAGGGCTGCAGAAACGCAGCTCTCTGCTGAAGAACAAGTTTTGAAAATTATATACTTGCAAGAAGAGATCAGATTACAGGGCAAACTCACTGCAGGTTTATAAAGCTGGCTCCCAGGGGACAGACCTAACGGGAGACGCACTTAAACAGCCTCAAAAACTAATGTTCACCCATCTTTTCTCACGACAAGCAGCACTCTTTAAAGCCCCCCTCAACCCCAGGAGCATGCATTGATGACCAAGGAATAGCGGGGAAAAATTGAGCCGTGGGGTCGGTGGCAGCCCGAGGACAATCCCCGTTGGTTTCACCCCGCTGTTACTAATTAAACGAGTGACGCCAGCGGAGCTATCGGCCCCATCTCGCACGCATAGCCAGGCTGCCGTTGCACCGACTTTCTTTGCAGCTCCTGGGGAAAAGAAGCAACACCCTGCCCGGTACCTCCAACAGTGAGGGGCAGGCAGTGCTTGGCTGGACCATCTTCCTATGAGCAGGAAGGAGAAAAAGCTAAAATATAGGAGAATTTTGTTAAAAGTAGTCACTGGGAAGCTTGCAGATGGAGCCAGCGGAGGAAGATGTGATAGAGGAGTGGAGTTTAAGAGATGATGAGCTATGAGATACTTGTGTAGGTCAGTTTATGAGCTACTGGACACATTTCTACCCTACATGACACATCAAGCCCTTCTCCAGCCAGCCCCTTGCCATGCCCTGACACCCCCAGCATGGTTTGGTGGCCAGGATGGACCTGCATCCCCACCCACGCCCTGCAGCACCCATGAGGACCACCATCCCCATGGACCGGATAGGGATACCCAGCCCCACGGAGCATCAGTTGGGTGCTTTGCCATCCTGCCCCCACCCATGGCACCCCACCGCCGTGCCTCACCTTCCGGGTGCTGCCGCTCTTCAGGGCTTGCAGGAGGACGAGGCCACTGTCCCCGTCCCCCTCCCTGCCACCAGCCGGGCTCTCCTCCTCGGGGGGCATCATCTCCAGGGACGCAGCATCCACGGGCTGAGAGGGCTGGGCCCGCAGCTTGGGGCTCCCGCCTGACCCCACAGGGTGGCTCTGGGGCTCGGTGTCCCCTCCTTGGGCTCGTCTGGTCCTCCGAGCCTAGCCCCACACCCTGCTAGCCCCCAGGGAGCTCAGAGCCCCAGTCCTGTCCTGGGTGGGGGCTTAAACCCCCACTAGCCCCTGTCCTCCGGTGCTACAAACCCCCCCGCACCTAACATCTGGGCTAGAAGCAGCCCACAGCCTGCTTNAACCCCACGGCCCCGGGTGAATCAGGCCCCGGCCGACCCCCCCCCCACGGGAGACGATGCCCCCCCGCTCACCCCTCGGTGCCCCCGCACGGCCCCGCCGGTCAGGAGCGATCGCGGAGCCAGCGCCGCCGCGACGCGGAGCATAAGCAGGGCGGCGGGGCGGGGCGGAGCGCGGCTNGGGGGGAACCCCCACAGACCCCCCCCTCAAAAGAGCTACCCCAGAGGGGGAGACCCCGCAGACCCCCCCCTCGAAAGAGCTACCCCAGAGGGGGAGGGGGAGACCCCATAGACCCTCCCCCCTGGCAGAGCTACCCCAGATGGGGGGAACCCCNAGGGGGGAGCCGTCGCCCGTGGCAACGGTGGGAATTAGAACGCCGAGGACGTCACGGGAGGGGCGGGGCCTCGCGGGGCCCCGCCCACGTCCACCGCTAGGCGCGCCCCCCCCCCGGGACCACATCTGGGTGCGCGTGCGCTCCGCCCCCCGCCACATCTGGACGACCCCACCTCCAACCAGACGCCCCACACACACATCTGGGCGCTCCCCCCCTCCCCGGCCACATCTGGATTGGGGGGGGGGAGCACCCTCCTCCCATGCAACTCCCCCCCCCCCCCGCAACATCTGGGCTGCTGTGGGGGGGGGGGAGTGCAATAAGGCAACACCCATCGTGCACCCCCCGACTCAGCCAGCTGCCTTCTGCCCCAGCGCTGTGTCCCAGGCGGTCCCCTCTGGGTGGCCCCAT
>VZTQ01014633.1:101291-116334 GCA_013400755.1 Pelecanoides urinatrix | reverse complement strand
GGGGTGGGAAAGGAATACGAAGATGGGAAAGGAGTAAAGGAGGAGGAAGGGGAGGTAGATGAGAAAGGGGATGAAAGATGGGGAGAGACCCAGAGCGTAGAGATTAGGCAGGAGGTGAAGGAGGATGAGGCAGGGAAGGGAGATGTGCCAAGGAAAGAGAAAAAGCAGAAAATCAAGGAGAAAAAGCCAGAAGGGGAAATGAAAGAGAAGGGGAAGAAGAGCAAAGAGAAAAGTGAAGAGGAGGAGACCCCAGGGAAAACACGGAAAAGGAAATCTAAGGAAGAAGGAGAAGAAAAGAACAGCAAAAAGGCTAAAAAGGAGGAAAAAGAAGAAGAAAAGAAAGAAAAGGCAGAAAATAAGTGGAAATGGTAAGTGTCCTGCGTGCCTTTGGCCTGTGGGCAGGTCTAACACTAATGCAATTATAGTTTTATTTCTTAAGGTAAAACTGTTATTTATTTATTATTTTAGTTTTATTTCTTAGGGTAAAACTGNATTCAGTTGGGAGGTGGCAATGACCAAGCAGGGACAGCCCCAAGTTTCCCTGTGGGCAAGGGGACACCATCTCTTCAACCCTGTGGAGGTGTGGGCTCGACCTACAAGATGGTGTGGGCTCGACCTACAAGATGGTGTGGGCTCGACCTACAAGATGGTGTGGGCTCGGTTTAGGCTGTGCATGCTACTTCCTCATTCATCTCTTGGTCTGCTTTTCTGGAACATGAGAAACTCAAAGATGAGGTTCCCAACTCCTTGTCTGGGTTGGAGAAGGCTCAGGAGAAAGTAGTTTATAGGAGCAGGTTGGTGTTTTATAATGTTTGCATGTCCCACAGAGCTCCCTACCTCTTTGCTGACCAAGGAAACATTCCTGTGTTCCCCACCCATATTCCTGATGGAGAAGGTCACGGATCTGGACATTCCTGATTCTGCAGCTTGTTGTGATGATGAGGCTGTGTCCTTCCCCCTCGTGCCAATGCTCGGGCCGCCTCCGCAGGAGAGGAGAGTGGGGGAACCTGTCCCCACAGTCCCAGGAGATATGTCCCATCACAAGGTCTCCCCCTCCTCCAGTGCATCCACGATGCTCAGCCTGATGCCATCTGTCCTGTTGGCGCTGCCAAACCTTGCAAACCTATCCCCATCTCTGGGCAGAGGTGTCTTTGGGGACATTTCCTTGAGACCCTCCCCCATTTGGTCTGGAGACCTTGTGGTCCTTCTCATTTGAGCTTCATCTCATCCCATGAACTGCAGCCTGTGGCCAGTTCCTACAGGGGCCGGTCACCGCTGCTTTAGGATATCTCCATCCGTTGCAGCACCTGGAGTGCTGCCATGCTCGAAGGGAAACATGGGATCATTTGGGAACGATCTCCTAATTATTCATGGAAGAGGTGGTGGCTGCTGCTCACCAACGCACTTGGCTGTGCTTTTGTTGTAGGTCACAGCGCAAACCCCGGAGAGCGGGACGGCAGCTCTCAGCGACCAAGGCTGGAGTTGGGGTAGGAAACCTGGGAGGGGACTGTCACCCCCTGGACCTAATCCTGCATGGGACACATCCCTTAGCACCTTCTCCATGTGCTTGGGCTTTGGGATAATTGCTCTCCTTTCCCAGCTTCAATATTTCTTCTCTTCTGGCTGCTTCTCACAGGTCCCAAAGCCAAGTGATGGTGTTGCTGGTGGGGCTGCATCCCTTTCTGGAGAGACTGGAGGTTTGGAGATGGATGTGGACATCACCACTATGAGGGAGGGTGAGGAAAAGGAGCTGGATCCTCCTGTCCCACAGCAGCGAGGGGATGCCCAAGACCTGAAAAGGAAAAAAGAAAGAGAGAAGAAACAAGAGCAAAGGAAGCAGAAGGAAAAGGGATTGCTGAGAAAAGGAGGGAGCAAGAAGGATGAATTTGAGGAAGGTCCTGGGGATGTGATGGAGGGCATCGAGGAGGAGGAGGAGGGCGCTGATGGGGACAGGAATTGGGCAGTGGGAGGGGGGAGAGCCAAGCGAGGGAGCAGCAGCACCCAGGGACAGGGTGATGGGAGGCAAAAGCAGAAGGGGAAAGCAGAGAAGCGCAAGAAGGTAAAAATGGAGGGAGAGGAGAAGATGGGGAAGAAGAAAATAAAGAAGGAAAAAATGTTGGAAGAGGAGCAAGAGCTGGAGAAGACAAATGAGGAGGAAGGAGAGAAAGGAGTAGGAGATGAACTGGAGGAGAGAGAAGGGGTGGGAAAGGAATACGAAGATGGGAAAGGAGTAAAGGAGGAGGAAGGGGAGGTAGATGAGAAAGGGGATGAAAGATGGGGAGAGACCCAGAGCGTAGAGATTAGGCAGGAGGTGAAGGAGGATGAGGCAGGGAAGGGAGATGTGCCAAGGAAAGAGAAAAAGCAGAAAATCAAGGAGAAAAAGCCAGAAGGGGAAATGAAAGAGAAGGGGAAGAAGAGCAAAGAGAAAAGTGAAGAGGAGGAGACCCCAGGGAAAACACGGAAAAGGAAATCTAAGGAAGAAGGAGAAGAAAAGAACAGCAAAAAGGCTAAAAAGGAGGAAAAAGAAGAAGAAAAGAAAGAAAAGGCAGAAAATAAGTGGAAATGGTAAGTGTCCTGCGTGCCTTTGGCCTGTGGGCAGGTCTAACACTAATGCAATTATAGTTTTATTTCTTAAGGTAAAACTGTTATTTATTTATTATTTTAGTTTTATTTCTTAGGGTAAAACTGTTCTTTTTTTATTACTATTTTTTAATTCCTCTGCTGTATTTTCTTAAGCCTTGAACTCGGCAGTCTTGGCAGGAGGAAGGGAGTGAGAGATAATGGGATGTTCTAAATACACAATAGTATTTGTATAATAGGTTTTTCTATTCTTAAACAGTATATACAATATATATTCCTTCTGAAATGGCTTTGCTGGTGCCCACCCATGGAAGGCAGATGCTTGTGGCTGGTGGAAGGAGATAATCCCCACAACCCCCTGTAATAAAAAAAGCTTCCGAGACAGCGGGAGCCATATCAGGGAGTTGCGGAGAATATAAAGGGACTGCAATTTTTTTCTTCCCCCTTTGCAGCAGTTTTTGGATGATCCAGGCAAGCATTTTGGTAGGAGAGCATGGGGAAAAGGTGTATGGGCGAGGCTGANGACCTACAAGATGGTGTGGGCTCGGTTTAGGCTGTGCATGCTACTTCCTCATTCATCTCTTGGTCTGCTTTTCTGGAACATGAGAAACTCAAAGATGAGGTTCCCAACTCCTTGTCTGGGTTGGAGAAGGCTCAGGAGAAAGTAGTTTATAGGAGCAGGTTGGTGTTTTATAATGTTTGCATGTCCCACAGAGCTCCCTACCTCTTTGCTGACCAAGGAAACATTCCTGTGTTCCCCACCCATATTCCTGATGGAGAAGGTCACGGATCTGGACATTCCTGATTCTGCAGCTTGTTGTGATGATGAGGCTGTGTCCTTCCCCCTCGTGCCAATGCTCGGGCCGCCTCCGCAGGAGAGGAGAGTGGGGGAACCTGTCCCCACAGTCCCAGGAGATATGTCCCATCACAAGGTCTCCCCCTCCTCCAGTGCATCCACGATGCTCAGCCTGATGCCATCTGTCCTGTTGGCGCTGCCAAACCTTGCAAACCTATCCCCATCTCTGGGCAGAGGTGTCTTTGGGGACATTTCCTTGAGACCCTCCCCCATTTGGTCTGGAGACCTTGTGGTCCTTCTCATTTGAGCTTCATCTCATCCCATGAACTGCAGCCTGTGGCCAGTTCCTACAGGGGCCGGTCACCGCTGCTTTAGGATATCTCCATCCGTTGCAGCACCTGGAGTGCTGCCATGCTCGAAGGGAAACATGGGATCATTTGGGAACGATCTCCTAATTATTCATGGAAGAGGTGGTGGCTGCTGCTCACCAACGCACTTGGCTGTGCTTTTGTTGTAGGTCACAGCGCAAACCCCGGAGAGCGGGACGGCAGCTCTCAGCGACCAAGGCTGGAGTTGGGGTAGGAAACCTGGGAGGGGACTGTCACCCCCTGGACCTAATCCTGCATGGGACACATCCCTTAGCACCTTCTCCATGTGCTTGGGCTTTGGGATAATTGCTCTCCTTTCCCAGCTTCAATATTTCTTCTCTTCTGGCTGCTTCTCACAGGTCCCAAAGCCAAGTGATGGTGTTGCTGGTGGGGCTGCATCCTTTTCTGGAGAGACTGGAGGTTTGGAGATGGATGTGGACATCACCACTATGAGGGAGGGTGAGGAAAAGGAGCTGGATCCTCCTGTCCCACAGCAGCGAGGGGATGCCCGAGACCTGAAAAGGAAAAAAGAAAGAGAGAAGAAACAAGAGCAAAGGAAGCAGAAGGAAAAGGGATTGCTGAGAAAAGGAGGGAGCAAGAAGGATGAATTTGAGGAAGGTCCTGGGGATGTGATGGAGGGCATCGAGGAGGAGGAGGAGGGCGCTGATGGGGACAGGAATTGGGCAGTGGGAGGGGGGAGAGCCAAGCGAGGGAGCAGCAGCACCCAGGGACAGGGTGATGGGAGGCAAAAGCAGAAGGGGAAAGCAGAGAAGCGCAAGAAGGTAAAAATGGAGGGAGAGGAGAAGATGGGGAAGAAGAAAATAAAGAAGGAAAAAATGTTGGAAGAGGAGCAAGAGCTGGAGAAGACAAATGAGGAGGAAGGAGAGAAAGGAGTAGGAGATGAACTGGAGGAGAGAGAAGGGGTGGGAAAGGAATACGAAGATGGGAAAGGAGTAAAGGAGGAGGAAGGGGAGGTAGATGAGAAAGGGGATGAAAGATGGGGAGAGACCCAGAGCGTAGAGATTAGGCAGGAGGTGAAGGAGGATGAGGCAGGGAAGGGAGATGTGCCAAGGAAAGAGAAAAAGCAGAAAATCAAGGAGAAAAAGCCAGAAGGGGAAATGAAAGAGAAGGGGAAGAAGAGCAAAGAGAAAAGTGAAGAGGAGGAGACCCCAGGGAAAACACGGAAAAGGAAATCTAAGGAAGAAGGAGAAGAAAAGAACAGCAAAAAGGCTAAAAAGGAGGAAAAAGAAGAAGAAAAGAAAGAAAAGGCAGAAAATAAGTGGAAATGGTAAGTGTCCTGCGTGCCTTTGGCCTGTGGGCAGGTCTAACACTAATGCAATTATAGTTTTATTTCTTAAGGTAAAACTGTTATTTATTTATTATTTTAGTTTTATTTCTTAGGGTAAAACTGTTCTTTTTTTATTACTATTTTTTAATTCCTCTGCTGTATTTTCTTAAGCCTTGAACTCGGCAGTCTTGGCAGGAGGAAGGGAGTGAGAGATAATGGGATGTTCTAAATACACAATAGTATTTGTATAATAGGTTTTTCTATTCTTAAACAGTATATACAATATATATTCCTTCTGAAATGGCTTTGCTGGTGCCCACCCATGGAAGGCAGATGCTTGTGGCTGGTGGAAGGAGATAATCCCCACAACCCCCTGTAATAAAAAAAGCTTCCGAGACAGCGGGAGCCATATCAGGGAGTTGCGGAGAATATAAAGGGACTGCAATTTTTTTCTTCCCCCTTTGCAGCAGTTTTTGGATGATCCAGGCAAGCATTTTGGTAGGAGAGCATGGGGAAAAGGTGTATGGGCGAGGCTGATGGATGCTGTATTTTTTTTTTTTGAGGTGGCAGGGAGCGGTGGCTTTAGCCACTTGGTGTCACTCTCTCCCAGAGCACCCCAATATCTGGGGCAGAGAAGGAGCATTTTAGGGGGCTGGATGCTTTGGACCCTGTTGCAAACCCAGGCTGTGGGGAGCTAGTAGGGTGTTATCCCAGGCAGGGATGCCCATGGGTGCTTGGATCTTTGGGACAGCTCTTATGGGGCACAGGGTGGCATGAAAAGTGGGACCATGCAGCTTTTTTGCTAAGTAGTGCCTTGTTTGGTGGGGGGGGTGCTGCAGCCTGGCACGGAGGCTCGATTTGCAGCAATTTTGCCCCAAAACACGTGCAGGACTACATTTCCCATAAGGCTACGTGACCTTGGCACGTGGGGAGTGCCATGACCTAGACTGCTTGGACACAGTGGTGGCTCTTCATGGCGATGCCTCGGGTACCACCACCACCGTGCCCCGGTGGGTAGCGGGGTGCCGGGGCAAGATGCTGGGGGTGATTTGGGCATCCACCAGCCTCGCTGTTTTTTTGTGGGTGGTCGGTGGCATGTACCGGCATCTCGCCTCCCCGCTGCTTGGCCGCAGGGTCCGTCACCCCTGGCTGACCCCCATTTGCCTCCGGTCGGGTTCGGGGGGCTGCAGCAGGTGAGTGCGGGCGATGCTTTGCCGGGATGGGGGATCGCGTGGGTTTGGGAGGAGAGGCAGAGCCCTTGCAGCGTCTTGCAAATCACCCTTGCCGGTGTCTCCGAGAAGCTTTCAGGCAAGTTTTCTGTAGCTTGTTGATTTTTCATTAATACCTTTTTTTTTTTGCAATGTTTTTTTCCTGGCACGATGCACTTTTCGATGTGATTGATTTATTCCACCCGGCTTCCTGTGGGGAGGGGAAAGGTCGGAAATACTTCCGGCGTGACGCTGAGCGAAAAAACACCGGGGTTTTTCTTCCCCAGGATGAAATCTTGCTGTGTTTTCCCAGCAATCCCCATTTTCCCGGCGATGTTGGGGTTAAGGGGCCGGTGCCTGGCTGGCTCTGAGCCACAGGGTGCGGGTCCCTTGCCTGTCCCACAGCAAACACTTCGGTCGCAGGTTTCTTGTGCCCTGACCTGTGTTACCTTCTTTTAATGTTATTTCTCTGCTGTTCAGGGTGGGTGTTTTCATATTTTTTAAAAATTTTTTTTATTTTCAAGTTTTTAAAATCATTTCTCAGCTAAGGGTCGTGGTGACTTTAAAATCCTAATTGCTCTGCAGGGAGGAGAGGTGCTTTAAGGTTTTTATTTGCATTAAGATCATAGGTGGGGGTGGTGGTCTCCTAGCTACGAACGTGGTGTGGTGTGAGCTCCTCCTCTGGAATATGCATATGAGCTTTTTTGTGTGCTTTTGGGAAAAAAAAAAAAAAGAATGCAGCGAGGTCTGGGGAGGAAAGGGGGGGAGTGTTTTAGCCCTTGCAGCCTCTTTGGTGCAAACTGAGCAACCTTCGTGGCTCAGCGGTGGGGTCTCTGTGCCTGTCCCCGTGGATTTGGCTGACCCATCCATCCTTTTGCTCTCCCCCTGCATTCCTCCATGTCACTGCACTGAGCGTGTCCCCCTTCTTCAAGACGCCTTTCCCTGGGTTGCATTACGCTCTTCCTTGTTTGAAAGAATGGGGAAACTGAGGCAGTAGCAGAGACAACACGATTTCAGCTGGGTTTTGTGCCAACCCTTGCTGTTCAGAGAGCATCTTCCTGGTGTGACCTTGGGAGAAGGTCCCAGACCCCAGGGTGGGGATGTTCTCACGGGTCCCTGTGCATCTGTCCCAGGTGGGAAGAGGAGAAGAAAGCAGACGGGGTAAAGTGGACGCAACTGGAGCACCGAGGACCCTACTTTGCCCCCCTCTACGAGCCGTTGCCTGATGATGTGCAGTTTTATTACGACGGTACGTCTGCCTTGCGATGGAACCTGGGGCATGTGGAGTTGTCCTCTGTCCGGCCAAAGAGCCAGCATCTTCACTTGTATGGAGAGGGGAAGTATTGCAGACCACAAACTATTAAAGGGCTTAAATATCCCATTGGATAAAGCCTGAACCCTGAGTTAAAGCTGGAGGGTTTTGCACGTGGTAGGACTTATGGGGGTATTGGGGAGCTAATGAGCCCCTGAGAGTTGCAGGGTGCTTCATGCACACCCTCCACGTGGAGCTCCCTGGGCAGGGTGAGGGCTCCTGTGCGGCTGCCTGCAGCTGGTTTTAGTGCAACCATTAGGAAAAAATGTCTTTCCTGAAAGAGTGGCCAGGCCTTGGCACAGGCTGCCCAGGGCAGTGGTGGAGTCCCCATCCCTGGAGGTATTTAAAAGACATATAGATGAGGTGCTTAGGGACATGGTTTAGTGGGCATGGGGGGGTTGGGTTGACGGTTGGACTCGATGATCTTAGAGGTCTTTTCCAACCTTAGCGATTCTATGATTCATGTGTGGATCTGGGACTTGCACCTCTGCTCACAGGCTCTCCTGGCCCTGGGGTGTGCAGTGGTGGGGGCTGGACCCCAAGTTTCTGAATGGGGAAGCAATGCATCTTGATGCTGTTGCCTGAAGTCCTTGTGTAACTCTTGCAAAGATGGACTGGTGGGGGGAAAGAAACTTTGTTTTTTAGCTCATTAAGATGATTTGGGGTTTGAGCTTTAGGTCAGCTCATGCACAGTTTCACTGCAAGCTGGGAAAATATGGTTTTACTTTTGATGAGAGATGCAGTTTGCCTGTCCCATGGCCTCAGTGATTGATGTGTTGCTTAGAATCATAGAATAGTTTGAGTTGTAAAGGACCTTTAAAGGTCATCTAGTCCAACCCCCCTGCCATGGGCAGGGACATCTTCAACTAGATCAGCTTGCTCAGAGCCCCGTCCAACCTGACCTTGAATGTTCCCAGGGATGGGGCATCTCCCACCTCGCTGGGCAACCTGGGCCAACGTTTAACCACTCTCATTGTAAAACAAACAAACAAACAGTCCTTCAAGACCTTCCAGGCTTTGCCTGGATTGCTCCAAGCTCTCGGTCACAGCTCCTCATGTTGTCTTTGGGGCTGCCACTCATCGCCTTACGGCATCTCGGTGCATCAGTGAAGGGGCTGAGAGATTGGCAGTGCAGATCAGGTCTCTGCTGTCCTCCTTGGTTTTCCACCATGCCTGCTGGGCTTTCTTCTCCTCCCTGCTCTCAGCTCCATCCCTGAACTGTTTTCTGACAGATCAAGGGAAGGGAGAGGCAAGAAGGACTGTAGGGCTTGACCGAGGGATGCTGGAGATGGAAGGGCACTGCAGTTCCATGGGGTCTTGGTCCTCCTCATTGGGGCTTCCTATACCTTGTGGGTTTTTTACAGTAGGAAAAAAATAAGGCCAGTTTGGGGAAATGAGGTGTCTGGCAATGCTGTCAGCAGAGGGCACTGCTGGGACATCGATGGGGGTGTTGGAGACTTTTTGGCTCTATGAGGAGGAGCCCTGGCAGCTGTATGTTTTCCTGCACAGGGTTTGGACCTTCTCTGTGGCCTTTGAGCTGTTGGAGACCTATCTGTGTGTGGTGTGTACCTAGGCTGTGGCTTTGGCCTGGGATCTCAGGTGACTTTGGCTTGTTTGCAAAAAGGTGTCACCGTTCCTGGATGAAAAAGTGTTTGTGGACAGGCAACAACCCCAAGTAGGAAGAGACGTGGCTGAGCTGGTGTATGTAGGTTGTCATGGGGCTGCTATAAGGCTGTGACCCACCATGCCCTGCAGTTCAGGTGGAGGGCAGGAACCCCAAAAAACAGAGTGTCTGGTGCAGGTGGGATTGAACTGTCCCCTGGAACTCTGCGGGGTGCTTTTCCTGCAGCTTGCCTAGACAAGCTATTTCAAAGTGTTGATTTCCTAGGAAGAGCCAAGATGTTCCTTGGGTTCACTAGACTTCATTGCTCTAGCCAAAGAGCTCAGGAGACGATGGTGGCTTTGCCACCTCCAAGAAATGATCCAAGATCCACTGGACAACCATGAGAGGCTCTTGCACCTGCATCTGTTGCACAAATCTCAGCTTTGAGCTTCCCGTGATTGTTCCATCTGCATTTGAGATGAAACCTCTCCAAGTGGGATCCTGGCTATTCAGCATGGTCCTGGAAGTGATTACAGTCAGAAAACAAACCTTTCTGTGTTGTCCTGTGGAGCCAGAAGTTTGGGACTCATCATGGCATGGTGGCTGCTGAAAGCCCTGTGGCTCAGTAACCTTAACATAAATCAGGATTTCCACTTTTCTGGGGGAAAAAAAAAAAAATAAAGCGTGTGATTGCGGATAGGTTGTGGCAGCATCCTGCTGTGCCAAGTGCAGGGGCGTGTTGAAGTCTTGCCAGTGTCTGTTCTCACCCCTTGTCCCTGTTTTGGCACTGTGTTGAGCTTGGGGACTGGCCGAACAACTGCCTGGGGCTGGTGGGTTGGGCTGTCCCCATAACTCATGCTAAAGGTCCTCTCCCTTCCTAGGCAAACCCCTGAAGCTGAGCCTGGCCACGGAGGAAATTGCCACCTTCTATGCCAAAATGCTCGATCATGAATACACGACCAAGGAGATCTTCCAGAACAACTTCTTCAATGACTGGAGGAAGGTATCTTCCCTGTGAGGGCTTCCTTGCTGTCCATCCTCTGCATTAAACCTGTCATCCCCAGGCTGCAGTGTGGGATGGAGGGGATGAGGTTTTTTGTGGCTTGGTTCTTTATTTATAATCATATAATTTGCAGTCTCATAATTACATGATTTATTTCCTTGCTTCTTGTGGGTTTGGTCTGGGGCTTGCTGTCTGCAGCATCACGTTGGCACTTGTGCTCCCTCTGAGTTTTAGTGATGCTACCTAAGAAAGTAGGTGCTGGGTCTTGCTAACAGCTTCACAAACGGTTTGGGACATGTCCCTCTGAAGGATTAACCTCATGGTCCCACAGCACCACGGCTCAGTCCCCAAACAAAAGCAAGACCCCTACTAGGGCAAGTTTACGTGCCTCCAAAAACCTTCGGTGCTGCTTCTGCAGTCCATGCAAGCTGCTTGGGGACCATGCGTTTCCACGGCAGAGGTTACAGGTTGCTCCACCTCAGGTCTGGTTGTGTTTTGCTTCTCTGTGGGTGCAGGCTCAGGTGTCCAGAGGCAGCCTGGCCTCCTACCATGGCAGCTTTGTCTGCCCTTGGGTGGATGTGGCTAGGATAGCTGGGGTGGCTGCTTCCTTCTGATTTTTTTTCTGAAGAACTGGCATGTGGGTCTTTTATTTCCTTTCCTGTGAAGGAGAGGGATAGGCAGCAGCTCTGTGCAGAGTGGGTTTTGCTTCCTGGCTTTATCCAGCCCCTCTCATCTCTTGCTCAGGAGATGACCTCAAAGGAGCAGAAGATAATCAAGGACCTGGACAAGTGCGACTTCAGGGAGATCCACAAGTACTTTGTGGACAAAAGTGAGGCACGGAAAGCACTCTCCAAAGAGGATAAGCAGGTGAGGACTATGATATCTGGGGCTGGTTGGTATGTTTTGGGGCCAGCTTGGAGTATTTTGGCTCCTGCTTGTCTCCTTTCCTGGTGTTACACCCTGACCTGGGACCTCTTTGGCCTTTGGACTAGCTCCGTCTCCATGACCATCACACCCCTCTTCATTAAGTTTATTTGCAGATGCTGCACGTTTCATGGCTTTGCAGGATACGAGTCATCCTTGGACCATGATTTGGAGTCCTGCCCTGTCCAGAGGATGGTGGACCTTGCGAAGGGGCTGGTGGCACATAGGCTTGTTCCATCAGCATATCATGCTGTGAGGGTTTGCAAAGTGGGTGGAGATGAGCCATTAGTTGGGAGTGAACTTGGACCCATGCTCACCTCTTTCTCCAACCCTTTGAGCTCTGCCTTTCCAGCCTTGCTTTCTCCAGGGAAAGGAGGGTAGCGATAGGCAGGCACGAGTTACAGGGTTTTGGTTTCGTCTGGTGGGGTGATGGTGGGATGGTGTTCGTTTCAGAAACTGAAGGAGGAGGCGGATAAGATCCAGGAGGAGTATGGGTACTGCATCCTGGATGGGCACCGGGAGAAGATAGGCAACTTCAAAACTGAGCCGCCGGGGCTGTTCCGTGGACGTGGTGACCACCCCAAAATGGGCATGCTGAAGAAGAGGATCATGCCAGAAGATGTTATCATCAACTGCAGCAAGTGAGTCGCCACGGGAGGAGCTGAGCTCCCAAAAACTGAGCTGCTTTTGGGACTGGGGTAAACAGCACATCTCCTCTGCCCCAAGTTGCTGTGGGATTCTGTTATCTCCTACAATCGCTGCTTTGCACAGCCTCAGGCTTGAACTCACTGGAGCCCTTCTATCACCTCCTGGTCATCTCCAAACATCTGCTTTGCAGTTAGGTCTGACTCAGTTTCTCTGTGGATGTACAGTGGCCAGGGAAGCTGTTGAGCAGCTACCAAATCTCACTGGTGCCTGCACTGTTCACCTGACATCAACTGCAAACACTGCAGTGCTCCTACGGCGTTTCTGAAGAGGGGACAACTCTGTATTCTTTCTCCTGTGCTCCTCTTCCAAACAAGCCATTCCTCCTCATTTTATGGGTTCCTCATGCTGGTTGGAAGCATCAGGATCCTCACTGGAGGGAGAAAAAGCAGCGATTGGGTTAAGAGTGTTTGTCCTCTAAGTGATGTGGGTTGGATTGGTCTTAAACCACCCATATGAAGACCTTGTGGCCTTGATTCAAAACACTCCCACCAGCCCAGCAAGTTCTCCCGTTGTCCCCAGCATCCAAAGGGTAGAGACTTGATAATGTTGTGGAGCAGTTTTGGGTGGGCTGTATGTTTTTTGTAAGTAATACTGCGATACGTTGACCATCCTTGGCTCACTGTGAAGAAGCAGTTGAGCTGATGACCTGTTCCCGTTTCTTCTCCTTCGTGGTCTGAGGGCTGTAACCCTGCTCTGCCCGCAGGGACTCCAAGATCCCCAAGCCACCAGAAGGGCACAAGTGGAAGGAGGTGCGCTTTGACAACACGGTTACCTGGCTGGCCTCGTGGACGGAAAATATCCAGAACACTTTGAAGTACATCATGTTGAACCCCAGCTCCAAGCTGAAGGTTGGAATGATGCTGCTGTTCAGGCAGAGCTGTTGCCTATTGGGCCACCGGCTTTTTGCCAAGTGGAAAGATCAGGGGGAACCAGAGATGTGGCATGTCAACAAAAATGTATTTATTTTTTCCCTCCCCCCAAAAAAAGGGGGTAAACTAAGTGGTATGCCAATGGGTGGTGAGGGGAAAAGGACAGAGATGATTGTTAAGCATTGAGCCTATTCCAGGGGATGGATTGCTACTGGCAGAGCCATCCCCGTGCCGTGCTACTCATGTGTGTCCAGGGAAGGCTATTGAAAGCCAGGCAGGGGCAGAGAGGGTCCACAGGGACCAGAGTCTATGGGATTGAATTCATTTATGCCAGTAAACGGAGGACAGGTAGGATCACCATCTGTGGTGCCATGGGAGGGAGCCAACACCGTGGGGAGGGAAAAGTGATTTAAAGCTATTTCCAGTCCTCAAAGCAAATAAGGAAAGTGCGTGCAAGTTGGGCACAACTGAGCAAGTGCATCATGTCAGTCCACATTGGTGGTGTCCAAGCAGCAGTGGCCATGGCCACTTGACTCCTCACTTGCTCTGTGCTGGCTCCTAGCTGGTGGACGACATCTCCAGACTATGAGCAGTTCGAACTTGGCCAGGATCCCAGGTCCAGCACAGCCACCAGAGGGCACAGAAACCCTACATGAGCTGTTTCTGCTCTGATTTTTCCACTTCATGTTTTTTTCTTAAGAAAATAATGTGGTTTGAGCAGCATTTAGATGCTGGAGGTGTTCCCAGAACAGGGTCTGACTGGTAGGGGTGGAAGGAAGATGGGGCACTGGGTCTTGGCCTCTCTTTCCAGGGAGAGAAAGACTGGCAGAAGTATGAGTTAGCCCGGCGCTTAAAGGATGTTGTCCACAAAATCCGTTCTCGGTACCGAGCCGATTGGAAGTCCAAGGAGATGAAGAAGCGGCAAAGAGCAGTGGCCCTCTACTTCATTGATAAGGTATCTGCGGCCTCTCCTTGGCCCCCCATGCCTGTTGAGGCTGAGATTTAGCATACCTGATCCACCCCACCCTGTTGGGTTTTTTGGTGTCCGCTGGTTGTACCAGCCAGGGTTGCTCCTTGTGAGGCATCTGGCAGTGATCATGGAGCATGGTGACTCCTACTATCTACTCATGCTTGTGTGAAGATGCAGTTGTGTGGCAGTGCAGGAGCTGTACTGTCCTTCCTGGACTGTACCAGACTCTGATGGCAAAGGCCCCACTGGAGAGCTGGATAACTTTATTCTGGGGGGGATACTTTAGGGTTTCTTAGAGCAGTGAAATAATCTTCTGCTGGAGCCGGTCAGTTCTTGGTTTCTACCAGGGTCCCAGCAGCCATTCAGTGAGGCACTGTCCTGGGAAAGCTTTCTCTCTTTTTTTTTTCTTGTTTATTTTTGCTTCTTCCCCCCTGGTGTCCATGTCCACATTAACCTTGGAAAGGGGAATTGTGGTGGGCTGGGATGAATGACTCGTTGTCTCCTTCCAGCTGGCCCTGCGAGCCGGCAATGAGAAGGAGGAAGGGGAGACTGCGGACACAGTTGGCTGCTGCTCCTTGCGTGTGGAGCACATCAAGCTGCACGATGAGCTGGATGGGCAGGAGCACGTGGTGGAGTTCGACTTCCTTGGGAAAGACTCGATCCGCTACTACAACAAAGTGTCGGTGGAGAAGCTGGTGAGTGGGGCAGAAATAGAGGCAGCGGCCGGCATGGCAGTTTGGTGCGGGGTTAGCTGGGTGGCTCGGTTCACTCAGTGGTCATCAGTCCCAAATCTACATCTAAAATCCATTGCAAAGATG
This sequence comes from Pelecanoides urinatrix, assembly GCA_013400755.1. NCBI lineage: Eukaryota > Metazoa > Chordata > Aves > Procellariiformes > Procellariidae > Pelecanoides > Pelecanoides urinatrix. The sequence continues at coordinate 101,887 of VZTQ01014633.1, read as the reverse complement.
CCTCCTGGCTTTAACACCATGGTGGCAGCATGTGTGTGAGATGCAACGGTGCTGGGTGATGAGGACACCCACATGCTGACCTTGACCTGGAGAAGAGGGAGAAAATTTGGGACAGGGTTTTCAAGGTTCTTCTAGCCCATGAACCATGAGAGAGAAGTCATGCCTCATGCTGGAGCATCCTCAGTTGACTGGTGGGCGTTAGGACTTGAACTGTCCCCATTGACATTTTATTTTTTGCTTTGCCCATGGGATAGATGATTTTAATGGTGTTTGTGGGGAAACTGGAATGCCAGGGATAGAGATGGGGGGAAAATAACCTGTGGCACCAGTGGCTTTGAGGTCCCAGTAGCAGCCCTTGAAGTTGAAGGTTGGTGGTGTGTACTACACGAGTCTGAATCAGAGTCTATCTGGATGAGGAGGCAGATGGAGATGAGGGAGATGTCTGGGAGCAATCTGCTCCTTGTCCTTGACCAGGGCTATCCTTTCCTCCTCTTTAGGTGTTCAAGAACCTGCATCTGTTCATGAAGAACAAGGACCCAGCAGATGACCTCTTTGACAGGCTCAATGTGAGTTGTCACTTAGAATCATAGAATCAC
>VZTQ01014633.1:0-101260 GCA_013400755.1 Pelecanoides urinatrix | reverse complement strand
CTGGGGTTGTTGTGGACCAAGTGCAGGATCTGGCACTTGGTCTTGTTGAACCTCATCCATTGGCCTTGGCCCATCGATCCAACCTGTCCAGGTCCCTCTGCAGAGCCTTCCTACCCACTTCTGAGCTTTTGAAACAGCACTGATGGCCCAGAGGGAGTAGAAGCTAACCTGTGACACCCCTGTCCAGCCTGCAGGCTCCCAGGCTGTGGTACTGCATCAATGTCACCCCTTACCCTGGTTTTAACTATCTCCCCTCCAGAGACACCACTGTAATTGTTCAAACACCCTCTTGGGATGCTGTGGGGTTTTTTTTCCATCCTCTTTCTGCAGTGGTGGCATCTCCGCTTCTCTGAATGCAGGCTTGGCTGCCTGCCTGCACCCACCAGTAACCTGTGTCCCTGCTAAGGAGGTGGTTTTCTGCTCCTTCCCTCCTCTAACTCATCTGCTTGGGTTTTTTTTAGCCTGGGAAGGGCTGCCCACGCACACGTTGCTCGGGGGCATTGCTGGAGGTGTCAAACCTCGGTCGTTTGATGCTTTCGCACTTCGCTGGGGCTTGGCAGAAGCGTGAGAGGCTGTCGGAGCACAGGGATGCTGGAGGGATGTGCTGCAGCCTTTCCTCAAGCTACTCCCCTGCAAAAACCTCTCCCTCCTCTTCCTCGGGAAGGGATGTGGGGTGCTGCCACCCATGCTCCTCCTCTGCCTGCATTGCCTACAAAGCCACTTGCCCATCTTGCCTCTGAAGAGGCTGCTTCTCTCTGGTTGTGTAGGATTTATCTGTAGTAGGCTTTCTTGGTACAAGTCAGACTTCTTCTAAACCCCAGATGACTCTTCTTAGCATCTTCTATTTCCAGTCCAACTGCAACCCCATGTGCTCCCTAAAACAGAGATATCGGATGTGATATATGCAAGATGTGTTATTGGATGTGAGATGTGTCCTCTTGGACGTAGATGGACAGAAATTGTTGACTTCCAGAGAAATTCTTTGTGGGTTTACGTGGAATTTGTGCTAGTTTTTGGTAGATGAGGGCCTGACCCAACAAGTAAATCTGCAAGCTACGGATTTTTTTTAATGCCTAATTTGGTTGCTTAGGCAGAAGGTGGTCAGAAAAGCAAATGCTTTATTATCCTGGATTCTGTTTGTTCTCTTTTTTCCTTCCTTTTTTCCTCCCTCTTTGTCCTATCTTCCTTCCTCCAGACATCCATCTTGAACAGACACCTCCAGAGTCTGATGGACGGTTTGACTGCCAAAGTGTTCAGGACCTACAATGCCTCCATCACCCTGCAGGAGCAGCTCAAGGCACTCACTAACTGTGAGTTACTAACAGTCTTCGTGGTATCACCAGCTATTTGTGCAGTCAGCGGGCTCAACAATGTCCACCCATTGCCTTGGGGTCCCTACAACTGCCTGCCCCTCCTTGGCAGGGGATGCACCACGTCGTAGGGTGGTATGTAACTCATAGGGAACCATGCTGAGTGAGAAATAGTTACCCGCTCAGCGATAGTCTGATAGACAAGATGAGAGTATTTCTTTTTCCCCCTTCCTTACATTGCATTATTGTTGTGGTTTAATCTGGCCCGCCTTGGATAAATGAGTGATGAGGCACAGTATCAGATTTGGTGATGCTCAAGTGTCCTTCACAAATTGGCTGGGATGTGAAAGGGAAACAACTTGCTGTTGTTCTGGTCTGTTCCCTGCCTTCCCAACTCCCAGAAAGAAGACATAGTTATGCTTCCATTTATTTCCAGCTGAAGACAATGTTGCAGGAAAGCTCCTCTCCTACAACCGAGCTAACAGAGCTGTGGCCATCCTGTGCAACCATCAGAGGTCTACACCAAAAACCTTCGAGAAGTCGATGCAAAACCTCCAGACCAAGGTGAGACAGACCAAACTGAAAGCCCCCAGACCTAATCTCACCTCTTTTATTTTTTTTTTGGGGGATGGGGGAGAGGGTGAATAACCTGATGCCTAAAAAGATCGCATTGATCAAACATGGAAGGGAATAAACCAGTAATAGTGGCTTTTTTTTTAATCAGTACAGAGATATCAGCAACCCGGGGTGGAGAGGGATGGGGGAAGCTCAAATGCTGGATGAAACACACGTGGCACAGAGTTTGTTTTTCATCGCTTCGTGTCTTCAAACTAAGCTGGGTGCCTTTTGCGATGGCACAGCTTTGACGCAGTTGGCTTGGGAAATTGGTTTTCCTTCTGGCTGTTTGCAGGAGGACCAGCTGAAATTTCATGGGTCTGCTATGGAAATACCTCAAACTACCACTTGTAATTTTCTTCAACTTTTGTTCACACTCTGCTGGTGAGCTTGGGACTTTGCAGTGGGCTGCAGCACTGCCACGGGCCAGTCAGTCTCCGGCAGTTGCATGAGATGAAGAGATAAGAGCTGCAAATGTTTCTGGCATCAGTACTGTGAAGAACTTTTGCAAGATGCTAAGAAATGCTTGAGCTCCAGCAGATGCTGCAGGGGCAAGTTGTTGGGACTGGAGTAGGGCTAGTGAGAAATTGGAGTGGTGTGGCAAAGGAAAGGGAAAGAGGGAGGCAGCTGAAACCTCCAGGGAGGACAGGAGCATGGGCTGACTTTGTATTTACCTTCGTAGATCGATGCCAAGAAGCAACAGGTGGAGGAAGCCCAGCAAGAGCTGAAAAAAGCTGAAGATGAGTTCGAAGACACAAAAGATGCCAAAGCAGAAGCGTGAGTGACTCTTCCTTGCGATACTCTTGTGTTAGAGGGTCTGTGGATGGGGATGGTGTGGTCCGACACCCTACGTGCAGCTCAGCAGAACTGACGTGCCCTTCTTGGGTACCAGGTGCCTCCTGTCCCATGGCAGCCTGGCAGATGAATGGAGGTCTTGTGGATGGTTCTTTGCAAGAGCAGGATTGGAAAGAGCTCTTTCAGAGGGGATTTCTTTGGGATAGGGCACATCTCTCTGAATACTCAGACTTCGACCCAAGCTGCTGGCTTGGAGTTATCCTACAAATGCCATGGTGCAAAGGATGCCTAGCTTGGGGTTGGACCTGGAGATACACAGACTAGCCCTGATGCATGATTTTCTCGTGGGACACTCCAGTGGTGGATTGTGGCTTGTCTGATCTCTGCAGCAGTCATTGCATGGGCTCTGTTCAAATTTGCTCCTACCTCCCAGAGTCCAAATGGAACTTGCTGCCCAAAGACAGAGGAGGAGGTTGGAGGAGAGAAACAAGGCTTGTATTTTATGTTGTACTCTGGGGTTTCTTGTTTTCTGCTCATGTCCTGTGTTGCTGAGGTTGTCAGAGATGGTTGTTGCTCATGGAGCCTGAATTTGAGGAGATGGTCTTTGCTGGGTGTTGGCTTTTGTGCTTGCCCAACTTTGGTAATAATCATTTAAAACAAAACAAAAGTGTCTTATCAGGTTAAAGTACTTGAAATAGGTTAGTGCTGAATGGCATCTTTCACTTTCCCATTTTGGAGTATTTCTAGGCTCAGACCTTACAGGACTTAAGGTGAGTGTAGAGACTGCTTTGAGTTGAAGCTCATTGGCTTCACATCACGCTCCCAGGCAGCAGCAGATAGGGAGAACTGCTCTGTGTTTCACCCCTGCTGCTTCTTTTCCCCTTTAACATGCTGTCTGCGCTGCTTTTCCTCTGCCCTCAGCAATGTGGAGAAGAAAAAGAAGCTGTTGAAGCGGCTGGAAGAGCAGCTGGCTAAGCTGAACGTCCAGGCCACAGACAAGGAGGAGAACAAGCAGATAGCTCTGGGCACGTCCAAGCTGAATTACCTGGACCCCAGGATTAGCATAGCCTGGTACGTTTTGGGCGTGCTATGGGGCAGATGCTTCTCTAGAGATGTGCAGATCACCTAGCACTGCTTGGGAAGGGGGATGAACACATGCCAAAGCCCTGAGCCTTTGGGGCAAAGGAGTAAACTTTGGCCACAGAAAGCTGTCCAAGTATTGAATGTATTGGGGGAGGTGAGCAAAATCCAAAGCTGAGGCTTCCCTTGCTGCAAATAGCTTTTTGCAGGATGTCCCTTCTGGGTTCNTGATTCTATGATTCTATTCTATGATGCTATGATTTTGCACATCAATATTGACCGTGGCACAAAGGTAATTTCTTAAGGAGCTTGGGGCTAAGGAGTTTGCATGGGTAAAAGATGCTGCACCCTGCGCAGAGGACCTCTATGGTGAGAGCAGAGCAGGATGGGTAGCACATCCCCATGGCTTTCTTGTGCTCTGTGCAGGTGCAAGAAGTTTGGTGTGCCCATAGAGAAGATCTACAACAAGACGCAAAGGGAGAAGTTTGCCTGGGCGATCGACATGGCCGATGAGGACTTTGAATTCTAAGACAGTGTCTTTCATGTTACCTCATGCTTGTTTGGTGCTGTTGGAAAGGTTGTTTTTTTTTCATGTGCTGTTGCAGTTCTTGCAGGGGTGGGGCTGGGAGGTTGTCTAATGAAGGAGTTTGATACGGGTATTTTGTGCCTTTTTTTGTATACAAAAGAAAACACCCGGTTTCTAGTTGAAACAGGTACTGCTGACTTGTGACACACATCCTGACTGCAGTGACTTTTGATGTGAACTTTTAATTCCTCTTCAGAGTTGCCAATTGCTTTGGATCTTTTCTTTCCTCCTCCGGAATCTGGGAAGAAGACTGAACGAAAGCCTTAATTGTGCTGATAAACGAGATCAGGTCTAATCCTATCTCCTTGATGTAGTGGAGCTGTGCTGCCCTTTTCAGACTCTCTGAATTGACGGGGAAATAAAAGGCAATGACAGCACCGAAACAGGCAGCTGCCGTATAAGACCTGGGCTTGGGTCAGGGATGTGTTGGGAGGAAGGGAAAAATCTCAGGGTTTTACATGTCAGGCTCTTTTGTGCCCTTTCAGCTTCAGGAGAGGAGAAAATTGTGCAATGGCACAAACATAATCAAAACGGAAAAATGTTGTGGGAGGGAGCGAATGTCATGGCAGGAGAAGGAGGGGAAGATGCTGGATTAAAAAGCAGGTTTCACATTGGAGGGATGAAATTCATCCTGGCACGTGCAAAGTGTACTTTAATCGCCCCTATGTGGTTAAACCTTGGTCTAGGAGAGGACATCTCATTTGGGGCCATGCTTTCTTTCCCCTAGTTGCTTCAGTTGGCCATGGCTCGACTCATTGTATCCGTAGCAGAAACTAAACTGTCCAGCCACAGATTTAGCAATGGGAAAGGATGATGCTGGCTGTGGGGCTGGACCAGGCTCTGGTGGGATGTGAGTGTGCTGGGGAATGGTACCAATCTTGATGGAACTGCGCCTGTGTGGGGATGACAGCTTCGTTATCAGGCTGCATCTTCCCCAGTCTGCTCCTGCAGGGCACGGGGAGCATAAACTGCTGGTGCTTGTTGCATAATTGGCTGCTTTTCAGAGGGGGGAGGAAAAAAAAAGCTATATCAGCATGTACCTGGCAACAGTTAGCCTACATGCCAGTGAATCTCAGGTGTAAGCAAGCTGTTGCATTGGCAGCAAAGCCTTCTGGCATCTCAGGGCTGATGTTCAGGTCGCTACAGTCCAAAGCTCTCGGTGCTTTCCATGTGTTCATTTACAGCCACTTGTTCTTGTGTTCAAACTATTGCTATTTTGGCTGGAAGTCAGGTACTTGAAATGCATTTCATTAAAACTGGAAGTGATTTTTCTGAGTATCGATGACTGGAGGCTCTTTGCAACTCATCCAAGATGCGGTGCTGATGTGCAGAGCTCTGAGCCAGGGTTCGGTCTCTATAATGGGGTCTGTGTATGCTCAGTTGTTCTGTAGGGGATTAGGCTTGATGGGAAGTCCTTTGCCTCCAAGCAAAGAGCCTGCCTGCAGATCTCAAAAACCATTTGTGCTTGGTCTCTCTTGGTACATATGTAAAACTGAGCCACCAAAATTGAATTGCTGCATGATAGCAGAGGCGTGACAAATATAAAGGGAAAATGCATGGGTGAAGCCAATGCTGTTTTATCTTGCATCCACACTGGGTTGTGCTCCACTACTTGGCTGAGAAGTGTCAGCTTATGAAACTGTAACTAGACTTTTTCTGCAAGCCCCAAGAGCTCATGTTGGTTTTAATGAGGCAACTTGCCCCTGTATTGGGCACTGGTGAGGCCGCACCTCAAATCCTGGGTTCAGTTTTGGGCCCCTCACGACAAGAAGGACATTGAGTGGCTGGAGCGTGTCCAGAGAAGGGCAACGGAGCTGGGGAAGGGCCTGGAGCACAAGTCTGATGAGGAGCGGCTGAGGGAACTGGGGGTGTTCAGCCTGGAGAAGAGGAGGCTGAGGGGAGACCTCATCGCGCTCTACAACTACCTGAAGGGAGGTTGGAGCGAGGTGGGGGTTGGTCTCTTCTCCCAAGTAACAAGCGATAGGACGAGACAAAATGGCCTCAAGTTGTGCCAAGGGAAGTTTAGATTGGACATTAGGAGAAATTTCTTTCCTGAAAGAGTGGTCAGGCCTTGGCACAGGCTGCCCAGGGCAGTGGTGGAGTCCCCATCCCTGGAGGTATTTAAAAGACGTGTAGATGAGGCGCTCAGGGACATGGTTTAGTGGGCATGGGGGGGTTGGGTTGATGGTTGGACTCGATGATCTTAATGATCCTTAATGATTCTATGATTCTATAACTGACTCCTAAAACAGGGATCTAAATCAATCTGGTGGCAAGGTTTATTTTTCTGGCAAAGGTTGACCAGTTATCAGCTGTGCAAGCAATGGGCAGGAGCTGCCAAGCATGCCTCGACCCTTGTGTTGGATTTGTAGCTGTGAAACAGAGGTAACCAGTTTGGTCCGAATGGAGATGTTTTTCTGCCCACCTTGCCAAATGCTTTCTGGCTTTCAAAAGAGGTTAAAGTGAATATTTGCCATTAAGTGCGGTGGACAGTTTGTTCCATCCCAACTAAGGGAGTAATTCTAGCCAAGCCCCTAGTGAAACAATGCTCCTGTTTTCCAGTAGCAGAAAAAAGGAGCAAGATGCAATTAGATGAGCACTATGGGTGTTTCCATTGAACCAATAGGGTTTTTTTAAGTATTTCCTAGAAGATAAAGTCTGTCAAGCACCATGTGAGATAAAAGGAGCAGCATTAGTAAAAGCAGCTGCAGCAGTTTGAACAGCTGCTGGGGGAGCAGTGGAAAAATCACCCCTGAAAGCAAATCCTGCTGCAGCTTTCAGAGGAAATGAGTAACTTGGTCCTTGGCCTCTCCTCCAGCAGGTTCCCATCAGTGCTGTGATCCTTGGCTGGCTGCTGGTTTGATGGGGTGGAAAGGCTGGGTCCACATGGTCCTGTCCATCCTCACCCTGTTTTTGCTGGGGCGGTGGATCCACAAAGTGGGTGCTGGCAATATTTCATAGAATCATTTAGGTTGGAAAAGACCTCTAAGATCATCAAGTCCAACCGTCAACCCAACACCACCATGCCCACTAAACCATGTCCCTAAGCGCCTCATCTACAGCTTTCCTCAACAGCTCCCCTGTCTCTATCAAAGCATCCTGCTACTCTCCAAAAGGCCATGCTTGGAACGAAAATTGAGGTGGCTCAACTCCAGCGAGAGCTCAGCTAATAAAGCTGGAGGTCTTGTGTTTGCCTCTTGTGCTGCAGCAGATGAGGAGGGCCAAGCTGGCAGATGGGCTCTGTGCTAACATTGAGCGACTCGTTGGCCATGCTCCGATGCTCTGGATGTCAGGGCTGCAAAGACTTGCCAGTGTCAGCTAAATAGCAATTATTGGCTACTCTGTAGGAGCGTAAATGAAGCGTCCTTTCCCCAAAGGGTGTTACCCTGAATTGTGTTGCCCTATGAACTAGTTGTATGGGGCTTGACCGTTTCTGTCAAAAAGCTTAGTGAAACCAAGATTGGAAATCCAAGTGCATGGGAGGTATGAAGCAAAAGCAAGGTGGAGAGTTCATGTGTTTTGCCAGGTATCAGATAACTCATACTGGGTTGAGTAACACAATGTGTTTGAAACAGCTAAGCTTTAAAGAGAGGCTGGTAAGTTTGGGGAGTGTCCTCCTGGCCCTCGGCCATAAGCAAGTGAGATACAGGTTGGAGAAGTTGAGCTGCTCACCATTGACATCAGCGGCACGAAGCAGCAGTCTGGCCTAATGCCCAACCTGACAGGGATTTTCCACTGCTCAGAACCTTGTGGAGCAGGATCACACCCCCATCACAGACACCTCTGAGTAATAGGATTCCTCTCCCAGCCCAACAGTTTGGGGTTATTTGGTGACTCCAAGCAATACTGGCATAATCAGTTGAACTGTACCTGCCTTGGCCCTTCCAGGGGTGTTTTCAACTCAGCTTCTCCAATGAAGTGCCTTTTCTGTAGGCACATAAAAGCCCGTGCTTTGATGCCTAAGACACTTGGTATCCCAAAGTCAAGATGCTAGCATTTTTGCCAGTGTTTGACCAGTGAAATGCAAAGTCAAAAGTTCAGCTTTTTTCCTTTGCAATTACTTCCTTTTTTTTTATTTTAAAATTTTTAAAAAATTGCAAAAAGGGAAGATCTGGTTTCAGGCAAAACCAGAAGTGGTACCTTCCCCTATAACTACTTGGGTTACTAATGTGCTTTTCATAAAAGCCTGTTGTTCATATTGGCTGGGAGGAGACCTCAAGGTAAATTTACCAGGAACAAAGATGACTGCTCACGCTGATACTGGTGATGGGCTTAGGGCTGCTCTAGTTACATAATGATGCTTAAAAAAAACTTTCTGGGGGCTGGAGACTTTGTCTCCCTGCCTGCAGGCTGGGGATGTCCTTTAATGTGTGATGGTACAAGGATGGTACGATACTGTGGCTGTTTGATAAGATAAACCTCTGGGTGGTAGGAGGTAGTGAGAAGTTCCTCTTGTCTTGCTTTGGCATCTGCTGCCCGTGCCCAGCCTCTTCTCAGAAATGTTGAGGTTGGGAGGGTCTCTGGAGGGCTCTAGTCCAACCTTCTGCTCAAAGGAGGGTCAACTTGGGTTGCTCAGGGCCTTCTCCAGCCGAATTTCAATATCTCCAGGGAAGGAGATTCCTCCACCGTATCTCAGGGTCTCTGTTTTGGCAGTTAACACAGCAAACTTTTTTTTTCCTTCCTTATATCTGGTTGGAATTTCCCTTGTTGTGTCTTGTAACCAGCTGCTTGTCCTTTCTCTGAGCACCTCCAAGGAGAGTCTGGCTCTGGTTTCTCCATTCTCCATTAAATAGCTGAAGGCAACAACTCAATCCCCCTTAGCCCGCTCCCCTCCAGCCTGCTCTGTTGCATGAGGTCATTCAGCCTCACATCTGGGACTTCGCTGAACTTCATGAGCTTCTCTGAACTTCACCTTCCACTGAACACCAGCCTGCTGAGCCTCAGAGGGATGTGGTAGGAGCTTGTGGCTGAAGGAGGTAGGACCATCTCAATCTATAGCTTGGGGGTGTGTACAAGCAGTATCTCTCCCTGCTAGGAAGTTGTTTGAGCAGCTGGAGGCTCTGATGGGGCTCTGTCCTTGCTTCTGCATCAGCATCCTGGAGAGATGGGAACATAAAGCCTGTATGTTGGTACATTTTGAAGGCACTAAAGCCCTTAGACCGAGCCGCGCTGATCAGAAATCTTCCCCCGTCGTGCTTTCTCCTGGGGATGAGTCAAGCTCTTGACGCATGGCCAACAAATTATTGATCCTGGTTGAGGGGGGAAAAAAATAGTGCATCCGCCTCCTGTTTCCCAGAGCCGCTTTCCATAACGGTCGGGGCTGGCAATGGGGTTGGCAGAACTGCTCTCCTGCCCATTGGGGCTGTGTGGGGTGGAGAAGGGGTCCTGGTGGGTGATCTGAGGAAGGGCAGCCATCAAAGCTGTTTAGTTGCTCTTTCATCTGCGTAATGATAGGACCTTCGCTCACTGTGTCGGTAGTTCAGAGAAATGGGCTTTTGGCTGATTCATCTTAATTGGTGCAGAGAGGGAGGTGGGTGTGATGAAAACTCTTCAGCGAGGAGCATTTACTGTTGAACTGCTGCTTATGCTTGGTATCTGCTCCCAGGTGGGTGATCGGATTAAGGGGAGAACAAAAAAGCTGTAGTCTGGCAGATGTGTGAGAGGTGGGAAACCCCTATGGGGATGTGAGGAAGAGAAATGTAAAGGGTTTCCAGAGGGTTTTTCCTCCCCTCCCTTCTTCCCTTGAGGTCTGATGTTGCAAAAATGAAAAAGAATTGGGAAAAAGAGAACAGAAACTTTAAAGGGGAGTGCTTTCGTCAATATGAGAGGAAAGGATAGAACAACATAGAAGTTGAGGCTATCACTGCTGTGCTTCAGATCCTCTGTCTCTGAACACAATGAATGGAGGCATTTCCTTTTCCAACGAGGTTTAGCGGGAGAGAAGATCGCATCCGTGGTTTGGCATAAATGAAACATGTTCTTAAGGAGCTCCCTGGGTTTACACCGTTGTAACTCTGTGTCCGTCAACAGTCAGTCAAGTTCAGACTGCTGTAAAAGCTCAAATTGGACAGACATTAGCCCTTGCCACGTGTTTGTAAATGTGGCACTGCTGATGCCAAGGAAAGTGACTGCGAAGGAAAGCAAACAATTAACCTAGGAGAAATTGTATCCCTGTGATAAAATGAAGGATGATCTAACGAGGGGCAGAGGAAGAGCTTCCAAGGCAAGGATAAAACTCCAGGGTATCAGGTTTGTGCCCCAGAACTCCTGGTACTTGGTCCGTGCGGCTGTGGAAGGGGGATGGCTGCCCATTGTGGGTGTCCTACAGGGAATGAGTAGAAAACACATAGGCTGGTTCTTCCTACGTCTTCCTTTTAGCCATAGTAGTGATATTTTTGGCCAGCTAAGCACATGTGTTATTCAAAAGAAAATAAAGAATCAGGAAGAGCTCAGCTCTGTCAAGCTTGTCCTAAGCTCTGAGAATGGCTTCTCTAAACCTTAATCCTGAGCCACTGCAAGCTGGGGCATGAGGGATTCCAATAAATTACCTAATTAATATCCTTAATCCAAGTCTGGATTAAACTGCAGTTATGAGTGATTGGCTTGACTCAGAAATAAGCCTTTGAATAACTGCTTTCACAGCTGCAGGAGGGCTCATAAATTCCTTCTGCTGCCATGAGCCTGAGAAGAGCGTGATGCGAGGTCTCTGCAAACTGAGGTAGCTTCCAGTGGTTCCCTGGGATTGCCCTGTATTGCCGGAGGGATGGTGAGGCAGATAGCTGTTGCCTTCAAAAAAAAAAAAAAAAAAAAGCTGTGTTTCTGGCTTGGTGGATTGCATCCAGACTGCTCTTTCTCTTGTAAACAGGGCAGATTATTTATCTGCTAAGGGGGGTCAGACGAAGTCTCTAATCCCTTCCCACAGGTCACCTATATGCAAACAAGCTCTTTCATTGGTTTTTTTTAAAGCTGTTCTGTGTAATCCCTTCCATCTATTTCTCAATAGATGGACTCTTCAATTCCTGAAGGCTTAGTTTGCCAAAGTTGAAGAGAATGGGCGGGGAATTTTCTCAACCAGCTTTTAATTAGGGCTTGTGTTTCCTTCTTGGTAGTTCCCCAGGCAGAAACAGTTCCTGACTTCCCATAGTTCATTCCTGGTGCTGCAAACCCCACTTTTGTCAGAAACAGGACCTGGTGGGGGGGTTTTAAATCTCCACTACTCCCTGTCCTGTGCATTCTTGGACCCAGCACTAAAAAAATTTCTGCATGCACAAGGATTCCCCACAAAAACAGGCACAGGATGACCTTGAGTGCCTGCAAAAGCGAATTCTGCTGGCTGTCTTTCCAGGGGTGGTGAGATTTGAAGGCAGTGAGGGGAGATGACCCAGCAGGTCTGGCCTCTCTTCCTAGCCCAAGTACATGGCACAATCCTAATTTTTTTTTTTTTAATTAGGCTTCTCTTCTTTCTCCCTTGAGACCCTGTAATGCATGGCTACAGCCTCATGTCTCATCCAGCTTTCAGCTTCATCCCCACATCTTTCACGAGGTGTCACCAACCCCAGCTTTGTCCTGATGTAGCGATGTGTGCCACGCGAACGTGCAAAGGGGTCTTGGCAACGCTGGCGAAGAGCTGAGCACCTTCGCAATTTGGCGTGCGGTCTATGTTGTAACAGGCTGTGGTTCAGTCACGATTCCTTCCGTGATGTCCTCCTTTATTGCTCTTAGTTATGTTTGATTTAGTTTCATTTTCCCTGCAGCCAGTTGGGTAGGCTTTGCAGTGTGGCTGCATAACCCCTACTCCCTTGCTGTGTAAATAGTTTTGGGGGTTTTTTCCCCCCCTTCCCTCTTTTCCGCCTCCTTCCCTTTTATATTGTCGCCTTTTGAAAGAGCTTCTACATGGGGCTATGCTGGATTGCCCTCATAGTGCCTTTTTGTGCGCTGGAAAAGGAAGGAAAAAAAAAAACCAAACAAACAAAACCAAAACAGGAGTTATAATTCTACAAATAAAATAACTCAGCTCAGTTTTTCCCCTTTGAGAGCCAAAGATAAGATGGTTTGTTATCCCTTAGCACTTTAATTTGATGTTGTTATCGCTAGTAAAAGGCCGTAAGCTTTGTACTGAGTTTGCAAGACCTCAGGATTGAGGTTTGTTAGGTTTGCTCTGACGGAGCTTGTCTTGACCTGCCTGAGGCTGTTTTTAATTTGGCGGAGTGGTAAGAGCAATTTTTCTAATTGACCAAGTGGCTCTGGCTAATTTGTTTTACTTATGTGTATTTTTGTATAGTGCAGCTGTAGGTTTATATAGGTAGCAGTGACCAGCCCGTTATTCTGTATAGAATGAGGTATTTATGACTCTGACCCAAGACATAGTAGAGAAATGCAGGCTTGGTACAACAGCAAAGGTCTTGAGAAGTGGAGATGTGGGGTGAAGTGGAGATGTGGGCTGTGCAGGTATGGGGTGATGAGATGGGGCCTGGGTTGGAACTGGAGACCCCTTGGCTATAAACCACTTGCTTTGCTGAAGAAATGCAGACCCGGAGCTGGACCAGGCTGGTTTTAGGGGTAACAAACAGTACAAAAGTAGTACCTAACGTATGTACAAGGCACTGCATATAGTAAACTGAGATGTAATACGCAGCTGCAGACCGATGAAAAAAGCATGTTAAAAAAAAAAGTTACTAAAAATAATTGAAATGACTCTGAGTGGATCCTGGGGAGAGGAAGAGGGAACCATCAAGATGAACATCTTATTTTTCCTGGCACGGGGCTCCAGATGCTGACGACTCACTGTAATGCCACCAGCATGAAACCCTCAAGAGTGGGAAGGGTGAGCATAACACCAAGAAAAGGGGCAGAAAACACTAAGTATGTGTAATAATTTTAATAATAATATCATTCTGCATAGGATTATTCTTTGTTGTCCTACAGTAGTTAGATCTAGACCAACAATCATTCTTGGATGAGACTGTTAAGATTTCAATTATACTAATAATGTATATATATACACACATACATGGTGTGCTTTCTCTTTGCCCATAAGATGAGATTTTGAGGTTGTAGCAGTGGCATGGCTTCTTTCTCTGGTTCTCTTGGGCTCCCCTGATCTCGCTGGTACCACACCAAGCTTAGAGTTGTGGTAACAGAGCTGGTAGAGCAGCACTTGAGCCAAGACATGGTAGGGAAATCCACATAGCTGCGGGGGGAACAAGCCTTTCCAGTGCTAACCCAAGGCTCCAGGCTTGACCCCAACTGGGCAACCAAAGATGGGGGTCCTGGTCCTCAAAGAGTGGCTTCTCCTTGCTGGACCCAGCCCGCATATCCCCTTTTCTCTAAGACCAATGGTCCAAGAGTCTTCATCCCCCTTCTGGTGGCCTTGCTTCCTCCTAGGCTGGTCACCACTTCCTACCCTGCCTTTTATCTCCTGCCTTCTTTCAAAGAGGAACTGCTGTTATCGGTACCAACTGCTTTCCTTTTGGCTTATTTTGAGATATTAGGTAATGTGTGCTTGGGCAAAGGCAGCACACAAAACCCAGGCAGCAGATGTGAGCACTGGGCTCCTGCAAGGCTCTGCAAGTACGTGTCAGCCCCCTGGTCAGGGCTCTGCAACACGTGGGTTGACCTGTGTCAGCCTTTGCATCGGCCACCCTCCCGGTTAAGACTCCACGGAGGACTGGGAGCTGCTTCCCCTGAAGACCGTGCAGGCAGAGAAGAGCAAATGGAGATGAGGGCTCTCCTGATGGCGTGTCTGGCCATTGTCCTCTGCGTGGACGTTGGTGAGTTGTTCAGAATTACGGCAAGGCTTGGGCTGGGATGGAGAGAGATGGCGTTTTCTGGGGAGAAGCCACATCCATAACTTCTAAGTCCAGCGGTCTTTAAGTCAGTAGATAGTGATAGATAAAGAGTTGGTCTGCAGGGTCAGCTTTGTCTCTTCTTTGTGCTGTCACAGCAGGGCCCTGCTGCCAAAGGACTTGTGCTGCAGACACCCTGCAGCCTTGGGCTGCCCACAGGGCAAGCCAAAATTTGTCACCTTTGCCTATTCTCACAATGCGCAACCAGAAAGAGCCCTTTGGGTTTTCTCTGCAAACCCGATCACATCAAGGTCTGCAGCTAACGCTACGCTTCTTAAACAGGGGTGCAATTACGCTTTGAGTTGAAAATCAAGTGCAACCTTCACTGCTCTTCTGGCCCTGTGACCATTTGCTAAATGCTGTAATGGGATAGTTGAGCATCAACGTTTGCAGAAAGCCTCTGCTGCCCGCTCACCTGGAAGGAGGGTTTTTCTACAGGGAAGTGTGTGTTTAGCAATTTCGGGTGTGGGATAGTAAAAGAGGTAGAATGGGCTCAGCCAAATTCTCTGTGTCTTATTCTATGTCCTGTGGGCTGCATGAGGATGGGAACAAGTCCAGCTGGGAAGGGGTTTCTTGCTTTGACCTCATACAAATCATTTATGTTCCCCTCCCGTAGTCAACTCGCTGATGTGCTACACCTGCACCAACCAGACCAGCAACGATCAGTGCCTGATGACTTCCACATGTACCAAATGTGAGACAGCCTGTGTGACTATAATTGAGAAGATAAGTGTTGGTGAGTCCCACTGCCATGAACTGCCTGGGTTGTGACTTCCCAATGCTCCTGTGTGTCCCAGCCCCAATCCTGCTCTCAGTGGGTCTGTGACCTTCCCCCCGCCCTTTCTGCTCCAGTGCACTCGGGTCTAAAACATTCCCCTTCCCTGGGGCTTTGGGAGAACTTGAATAGTGCTGGGTTACAGCCCAATTATTTCTTCGCTTGAATAGCGAGGCAGAGGGTAGTTAATTGAACACCATAACCCACATAGACTTGGGTGATCTCTCATGCTGCTTACACAGTAAAGTCAGGATTTGCCCTTGGAAGAAAGATTCATGCGTTGGTTTTATTTGACTTTTTATCCAGGCGCTCACCAACAGAAGTTGATCAGCAAAAACTGCATTTCAGATTGCAGTATGTTTGAAGACTCTTATCAATGCTGTAGTGAGGACAACTGCAATTGCAATGAGGCATCTGGGATGAGACCTCCCGTAGCGGTGCTGGGAACCGCAGTTCTGGTCAGCGTTACCAGGCCCCTTCTCTGGACTGGACAGTGGTGAGGTCCCTGATGAATAACCCGTGCAAGCTTCTTAACCCATCCTGGTCCCCTAGCACCTGCAGTCATTTTGCCCATCTGTCCCCAAAATGTCTTCTAAACATCTGATGTTCAGGCATGGAAAGATCAGTCTGAAGGTATCTTGAGCTTGATGGAGAAGAGATCCCTCAGTTTTTCTTTTACAGCTTCTCATGCAACAGAGCTCTGCAACCACCATTAAAAAAAAAAAAAAAGACATTTCCAAGATGTTTATTATTTATTCTCTTTTTTGAGTGCTGACTCACAGCAGCGCTGGGGTTTTGCAAGCAGCATGGTCAGGTTGTTCACGCAAGCACACAGAGCGCTAAACAAATGGAGGTGAGTAGGAGGAGGATACAATCCTGATCAGCACAGCCCCAGATCAGAGTGTCTCTTACTGTTTCAGCCAGGCAGAAATTTCTGAAGGTTTATAGAAAAAGGTCTGGAAAAATCATCATGAATTTGCCATCTCCAGTGGTATTGTTCTAGCATGCTGTCAAGACTCTGGTCTCGACAAGGTCTGGGACGGCATGGGGAAGGCATATTAGCAAATGAAATGCCCTGTGTCAGTTCCTGGCCTTGGGGTCAGCTGGTCCCCATCTCTTAAGCCGAGCTCTCTCCCTCTAAAATAAGATGTCTGAATCCAAAATACCAGTTGGAAAGTAGATCTGGAATTGTCAGGAATGGTTCTAGTTGGTCAGGCCAAAACCATGCTGAGGAGCATGTTAATAACTAAACAGTGTGGACACCTGTGGGACAGCCCTTGAAACTGTGCCTGGGCTCTCCATGTGTCATTGGTATAGACATAGCCACCTCCAGGACAGCTCTTCTGCAGTGTGGTTCCAGCTCCAGGCCAGCTGGGAAGGGTGGTGACCACCTCTGGAGCTTGTGACACCTGGACGTCACTGCTGGATCCCCCTGTTAATGCCCCCAAGTACAGGTACGATCCTGTACATAACTTAATCCAGACCCAGCTGGGATTTGGGCAATACAGGAGCCCCGGAGACACCATGGAATCAGGTAATACTGCTAAACAGAGATTTAGGATGCCCCTAGGGCACCATTTCCCTGCCTTGCTTGAAAGAGAGGAAGCCAAAGGGCAGGTTCTCAGAAGGGTTTCAACACCTTGGTGTAACCTGGCCCCAGGCTGCCCATGCCTTGCTCTTGAACCTGAGTGTCTCTGTCCCACAGCGGGACTCTCATGGCGAGTACCTGGCCACCGCCCCAGCACCCAGGAACGGGGAGCGTATGGGAGGTTGGGTAGAAGCAGCCACAGGGTCTGGCTCCTTCAGCGATTTAGCATGCAAAGGATTTAAGTCCATGTTACTTTGCAGTAAAACTATGGGTGGGATTAGCTCCAAGCTCCCTTTGGCTTCCCTGGGAGTTAAGCACTGAAACATCTGTGAAGATCTGAGGTGAGGACAGATCTGTGTCACTGGGATGGTGGTTACCATCTTGCTGTCTGGATTTTGAGGAGGTCACAAGCAGGAAGGATACAAAGAATGAGCCTGGCAGACCCAAGCACAAGTAAATCCCCAGAGAGGAGGAGAAAGATGGAGAGAAAGAGCCAGAAGGAAAAATCACGATTCAGCCACTGTCAATAGACTCAAGGATGGGAAGAGCTGGAGCTTGCCCTCACCCAGCAGATGCTCAGCACACACAGGTCTCTTCCCCTTCTAGGGCAATGTGTGCTTCAAACTGTTGTCTTCCCTGCCAAAAACAAGTGGTACCGTGTTGACCTCACCCACAACCCCACCCAAAATGAAGGATGGGGAATATGACAGAGTTAGATTCTGCAATTGCTTCAATGGGTTTTATTTAGGGTGGTGCAATCATAGAATCACTGTAAATCTAACATTGCCAAGTCCACCACTGAACCATGTCCCTAAGGGTCACATCTACATGTTTTTTAAATACCTCCAGGGATGGGGACTCCACCACTGCCCTGGGCAGCCTGTTCCAGTGCTTGATAATCCTTTCAGTGATGAATTTTTTCCTAATATCCACTTTAACCTCCCCTGGCACAACTTGAGGCTGTTTCCTCTCATCCTATCAGTTCTTACTTGGGAAGAGAGACCAACATCCACATCATACCTGGTGCTGAGAACCTCTTCTGTCCTGCAACCCCTGGCAGCCCCTGGTATACTAGCAACTGGGTGGAAAATGGCAATACATACAGATTGGGATGATGCTGGTATAGATGGAAATATTTGGGAACCTTCTGAGATGCCACCTAAAAAGTGATGAGGCAGTCGTCATGGTCTGACCACAGGGAAGCTGAATAGTTAAAGACTTCAGGGCAAATAAAAGGAACAGATCCCATGAGATCAAGCTATGATGTTTCTCTCCCTCCTCGTCGCTGTGGTTCCATACGTGGACACTTGTCCCAAGACCTTTCGTGAGAGGAGCCCAGTGTGAGGCTCCCAGAAGATGAGCAGATCCCTGGTTGACTTCTGTTCATTGACTTCTGATTTCCATTCTCCATCCAGGAAGACTCAACAGTCAGAACATAGCAGAGGGCAGCCAAATAAAGCTGCACTTACCAGCCAGCTCTAACACAATTGTATAGTGTAGTGTGACACAGCCAAGAGTAAAATGAAGGACCAAGCTCTCATCCTGAAGGATGTGATTCACATGCCTGCAAGGGTCTGATTTCCAAGGCTAAACCTAAGCAAGGGAAATAAACAGTTCTTAGGAACATGCCCTGATCTGTAATGCCATCATCCACAACATTTAATTAATTATTTTAATTGCTAGCATATTCCCTGGCAAGGTTTTAACATGGACCAACCACCATAGTCCCATGCAATGTCTGGAAAAAACCAGAGGAGAGAGTGCAAGGGTAGGACTATTCACAAGAGGCTCCGTTGATGTCCACCTCTTGGCCTCTGTGCTGGAGATGGTCCTGGACATATCTGCCATAGCTGTAGCCACATTTCTGCTCTGTGATGCTGGATCCTGGGACACCTTTTCTGCAGCTCTCTGCCCTGACCCAGCCAAGCACTGCCTTCCATGCTGCAATCANGGCACGCTGCCGGCTCGTGTTCAGCCGCTGTCGACCAGCCCCCCAGGTCCTTTTCCTTGTGTTGTGCTTCCATGTGCTGGCCACCCAGGGTGACACCACCATCCTCAGTCTCCCATGTACCTCTGAGGAAATGCCAGCCATGGCAGTCCCACACCTCACACATACGCATCAGACATACCTGAGGCCAGGATGGTAACTTCCCAAGTATCTGGCTCAATGGGCCACCGGCAACCCTCAAAACGCCAAGCGGCCCATCGTGCACCCTCGTCCATCATCACGCGTGTCCATCAAACCACTCCTGCCAGCGGACCAGTGGTGGACCACTTCCCGTGGCCTTACAGATCATCTTCCTGCTGTCAGTGAGGAGCAGATTTGAATCCCTGAACCAGGTGACTCCTCTCCAGCTCTGTGTCAGAGAGGAGACGTTCACACCATCAGTCCTTGGAAGTGAGGAAATAAACTGAGTCAGAGACATTTCTTTCTTTAAAAAAAATATCAAGAACGCACCTTGTTAATCATATCAAAGAGTGACACAATTATTTTCCCCTTCTTCCTCAAAAAAAGAGTCAAATCAGGTTAAAGCAAACTGCTTCTTTATCAGCGCAGATCTTTACCAGGGTGCTCCGGCTGCTGCAGGACACCAACTTTGCTGCTCAAGCTGATTTCCAGACTCCGCCAAAGAGTCATCCCTGCGGGAGGACACCACGCAATGAATCACACTGGGCAACCCTTATTCCCTGGAATAGGTTTAGCTCTTCAGTTGCTGCCTCGTGACATCTGGAAGGACTGACACACCTTCTCCGGCATCCACGGCGGTATGCAGTCCCTGAGTCTGGCAGAACTTCATCTGTTGGGCAAGCGATGTGGCTTATCCTCTCCACGCCCAGAAGATGTATGTCCATTGGAGAGGAATGGTTAGTGCTTATGGGGTTATCAGGGCTGACTTCACCATCCTGTTGATCCTGCTTTATGTCAGCTGTATTGGCAGACTCAGTGGTTTAACGCCGGTGTCAGAAACCTCAAAAATATCTGCAAATCAACCAAAAAAGCCCACCCCAATAATCCCCCCCCCTTTTTTTTTTCTTAAAAAGGAAGATGCAATGGGTTTTGGTGTCCCTTTGAACTTCCTCTGGCCATGCCTTTACTGTGATAAGCAATGATTAGTCCCATTAGAGGCTCTAAATGTCTCTGATGAGTATGACCCCTGCTTCAGCGACGCTTGCTCATCTGACTGATCTCCTGCCCAGAAAATAATGTTGGCCCCCAATCATTTTAGCCCTCCCCTTGTTCATCTAAGCTCTTTCTTCCACATGTTTTCAAGCCTCTGCCTCTTCTCCTTCTGCATCTCCATCTTTTAAACCCCAGGCTGTTTAGCTACAGCTGGATCCCTGTTCTTTTCCCTGCAGACCGAGTCTTGCGGGGTGGAGAAGGAAGGGGTGAGCAGACAGCTGATTGCCCAAGCGCCTTTATTCAAAGGGGCTGCTCCTGCTTAGTCCTCTCTGCTCTTTGGTGACCAGGCACGTGGTGACTCACAGAGACATCTGCTGATATTCAGCACCAAACTTCCTGGTAACTCTTTCCTTGGAAGCAGAAGTGGGACAGGCAGTCAAACGGAGGCCCCAGAAGGGCTGAAATTATCAGCTCCACCCAAGTTGTAAGCATGCAGAGAAATTGTAAAGCCTGAGAACATTCTATCTGACTGGTATCTAGCAGGACTTTGAATCGGATGCTCCATGTAGAAGGGGGACAAAGATATTTTTACCCTTTGCTCAGATGTAGCAAAGGAAAGCTGTTGCAAAGCTGGAAACCAACCTCCAGTGTCCCAGGCTCTGCGGTTGAACCCCAAAGCCATTGCTCTCATGCGGCAGCTGCTCTCCAAACCAGGATGCAGAGCATTTAGGACTTTGTAGATAACCAGCAGCTTTTATAGGCAAACAGGAAACTATAAGACATTTCCTGTTTATATTGCCAGCCATGAATATACAGCTAGATCTACCCTGACTGTAGATATTGGGAGTTCTCCTAGTCTACCCTGGAAACACACTTGGCAATAATCCACCCAGATAAAGCCATTAATTTATGCCACTTATTACCATTTTGCTTTGAGTAGCTGCCTTCACTGAACTATCTGGCCACAGACGTGATGATCAGATTGGAGCTAAACAGTACAAAAACCCCACTCAGACATCAGTAGCATTGCTAGCCTGACCATAGATAAATTAAAGTATTAAAAGTAATAAATGGAATGAATTGCCTTAGTGCTTTCACTCCTCTCTGGACCCATCAGACCAGCCTGAAGGCAATGTCAAGGTGAGAAAACAACCCACATGCATTCCTAGCCTGTCAAATAATGCATGATCCCTGCCCACTCTTTCAAAATTGTTGTCTTCATCATCACTCGGTCCGAACGCAGGGATGATATATATCCTGTGCCCGGGTGAAGGTGCTTTTCCTGGGCTGTGGAGTCGGCTGAGAGAAGATGAAGGCGTCCCTCCTTGCCGTGCTGGCTTTGATCCTATGCGCAGATCAAGGTGAGGTATCACGGTTCGCTACTAGACAAAGAATAGTTGCGTGTTTTAAAGTCAGGGAGGCCTCGTAGCCAGGGAAAGAAATCATGGGAGAGGGTGCCTTAGCTCTTGCAGTGGTGCAGCTGAAGGACGCAGTGGGTTCCTTACCTGTAGTCTCAGCCTGGATGTGTGAAAGGTTTATTCTCTGCAGGGAAAATTCCCTATAGACTCATGCACTACTGGATTTTTATGAAAACAAGACAGAAAAAAGGAAGCAGTTGCCACTGTTCTGCCGTTGTTAAGAGACTTCCCAGTGAGTTTGTCTGTTGAGATGATGCAAGACTGTGGTTATTTCTAAATCTTGATGAAGAAGTGCTTCAGCCTACGATAGCACAATACATCAGCAGCTCTGTGCACCTGGTTCCTACTGCAGTCAGTGATGCTGTTTCTAGCAGCAGCAGTGGGACGGGGTCAGATCTACAACA
Organism: Pelecanoides urinatrix; assembly: GCA_013400755.1. Classification (NCBI taxonomy): domain Eukaryota; kingdom Metazoa; phylum Chordata; class Aves; order Procellariiformes; family Procellariidae; genus Pelecanoides; species Pelecanoides urinatrix. The sequence continues at coordinate 79,723 of VZTQ01014633.1, read as the reverse complement.
TCTGCCTGCTGAATGCCCCTGATTTCTGCCCATCTCAGAGACCCGACAAGCATGCTGATTTCAGAGATTTTAGGACAAAGTTGGGGAATTAGGGAGAAGTTGGGTTGTGGACTAAATGGGTTAAGCAATCTTATGTTGGGATATGGGGTGGAGAAGTATATTTGCGTATTATTTGCATTATAGTTTATGTATTTTATTTCACAGGGAGATTGTGAATGAAATCAGAGCCCTCTTAAAGTATATGATCTTATAGCCTCTATAGACAAGACAGTTAAGCAACCAGAGAGAATAAATGTTATCCTCATTTCGTAGAAGAACAGGGTTTGCCAGCGCTTGGAAATTTGCCACATCGTCTGGTGCAGAAAAATAATTTCTTGGAATAGTTATTTCCGTCTCATTGTGGCCTAAGAATACCTTTCTGCTATTTAGCTTTGTTCACTTACCAGAATAGCAATTCTGACAAATTTCCAAGTGTTAACAAGGCCCAAGGGACAGAGAGATTGTCTTCAGTGCCAAAATGAAGATTGCCCTAAGCCGTGTTAGATAACCTAGGAAGTAAAAATGAAGTGTTAGACTGCACGTGTCTTAGGGCTGAATTCACACAGCAAAGAGTTAAAAGCCCTTCTCCTCACCTTTTTTTTTAACCCGGGTAATGGATATATGTTTGAGGGCACTGAAGGCCCACCCAAAGACACAAGCGTGGGAGACTGACTTCTTTAGGCTGTGGAGGTCCCAATTAACCCTATTCAGCTGCCAACGCTTACTGCCCACTTAGGCTATAGTCTACGTTATAGCCTCTCCAGCAACTAGAAAGGGTGACCCCAAGCCTGAGGACATCCCTGTAGACTCTTACAGAGGATCCTGTCCTTCCCAGCTCCCTGCGTCACATCAAACCCAGTACCCTTGACCCATAGTGCTATTATTTTGAGTGCAGGGCAGGAAGGGAAGACTTGCACCATCAGTGAGTGTATGCAGAGATGTGTGTGCCTGAGTGCACGTGTTGGGTGTAAATGTGCAAGTCTGGGGATGGCAGAGTGGGTCGGGTCTGGGTCTTGCAGCCCCAACACTTTCAGCAGACCCGCACGTTGTGTTTTTGAGAGTCAATGGAAAGCAGGTGGTAATTTTTGCTGCATTTTGCCTCCATCTTCCATATCTTCTGTTTCCTCCTGCAGCAAATGCCCTGTATTGCTACACCTGTGACTGGGAACAAAGCAACTGGAGCTGTCTGAAGGCCAAGAAGTGCTCGGACAAGGATGAGTACTGCGTGACCAATGTTGCCTCTGTAGGAATTGGTACGTGCTGGCTGTGTATCCTCTGACAGGGACTCAGGAATGGGATGTGGGGTTTTGATTGGATTTTTTATGGTTGCCTTTTGTTGATAGATGGGCTGAGGAGTCATGGGGAAGCACATGTGGGAGGTGGAGCCCTTGCTAGCCCAGCCTGGCAGTGCTGAAGTTTGCACGGTTTGAAATCTTCCTCCCCATCACACATTGAGATTCTCCTCTTTAGCCTTTGTTTTATGCCTGCATGGAAAAGGCAGGGGACACTGAGAAAAGAGGAAGGACAAAGACAGGATCCTTCAGAGGAAGAATAAATAAATTTGAACCTTGATTAGACAAGGAGATGAAAAGAAGTAGGTAACCAGAGTGGATAAGAAGGTCTAGAGAGCTATAGAGGGGAATAAAATTATTTCCTTCAAGCAGAAAAGCCTGGAAATGTGCTTTCAACCCAGGCATGAACATTGTCTCATGGACACCATCGTACACCTAAGAAAGCCTTAACATGAGGGTCCATGCTGGGAGGTGCCAGACACCCAGCAGGGGTATTGAATGCCTTGTGTAACTGGTCACCAGCAGTTATTGGGCTGTGGTGGGGTCAGGTTGGGTCTCATTGGCCATGCTGGTCCTTGGGGCTGTGGGGGACAGTGGAACTCATTAGCCCATCTCCCTCCTGTACAAGACCGAGGAGCACTCAACAAACTTTCATTGCTAATACTGCTCTCTCCCTTCTTTGGGCAAGGCTTTTTGTCTTTATGGAAGAGGATCACCAAGAAGTGCTCCGAGACCTGCCCACATCACAACTTCAGCCTGGGCCTGGCTTCCTACACCTCATATTGCTGCCAAACCTTCTTGTGCAACCTGAGCGCGTGCCCGGGACCCAGGCTAGCTCGGCAGTGAGATGGCAAGGAGTCCCACGCCAGTGTCCTTCTTCACCTGCTCAGCAGTGGTGGGAGAAAGGGGCTCCTGAAGGCCTGAAGAGCAAGGTCAGATTCCCCCAAGAGGGTATGGACATCAAACACGCTGCAGAATAGATAAAGCGTTATGGTCACCACCTCCTGCCCTGTGTTGCCTCCCAACCTGTAGCTTCTCACTTGCTTCTCATACCTGATCTCTGGTGTCTCCCCAGCAGCTTGATGGAGAAGTGGCCGTGCTATGTCCTGCAGTCCCTGGAGGGGGGAGAGATGCTGCTTCTGCATGTCCTGCAAATCTCTAGAGGGTTTCTTCTGCAATCTTACCTTATCTTGGGTGCAGCTGGGAGCCACACAGTGGCAGCTTTCAGACTCAAGGAGGGCGGTGGGCAAAAATAACATCCCCTCTACACCAACTCAGAAGGGAAACTGTGCAAACTCACAGGGTTGCTGCTGGGGAAGGGGAAAAATCCTGTGTATAAATGCCTGAGCCTATGATGGGTGCTAACCGCAACTCTCCTCCCTTGCACCCCTCACCTCCTCCATCCAGCTTCTCACTCCCAGCCCCCAGCTAGGGACAATGACATTCCCCTGTACCCCAACGGTCAGACACATCAGCCACATACCTCTTCCTGTTGGCTCTGCCCGCGGTGCCACACTTTTATCAAAACGATGCTTATCTGCACAGCCTGCACATCTGCGCACATCTGCTTATCTCCAGTCATTGTCCCCACCACCACTTCCAGCAGCTGTCCTTGGGCATCCCTTTCTTCGTGTTGCCTTGCTTGCTTGTGGCTGTTGTTCGAGCCAAGCGACCTTACCCAAGGCTAGCACTGCCCTGATCTACCACTTGGCATTGCGTCTTCCAGCAAGCCGTTCACTTCCCTGTCCCTCCGACATCCCCCAAAGCAACCGCAGGGTAACGAAGAGTATTTGCAGCATTTGGGTCAAGCTGCTGAGGAACAGTAGAGGGGTTTATAAGAGAAGAACAGAGATTTCAGAGAGGCCAAATATTTAACGTAGATGTTTCCAGAGGCTGCAGAGAAATGAGGGTAAAAGGAAGTTGAAAAAATGAACCACGATGAGAGCTCAGAGATTTTTCATTGCCAGAAGTGCTGCTGAATGCCTCTCCCTCCTCCCAAGCAGCACTTTTTGGAGGAGTTTTGCTTTGGCAAAAACATGAAAATGTTTAAACATGGGTCAGCCTGGGTTCCCGAGTCTAGAAAACATTGCTCAACCAAGGGATAATGCTCTGCACTGTGCTTCGAACCCAGCCCTGGTAAACAAGAGGGACAAAAGGGGCTTTGAGTCGTGCCGAGCACGTCTGCCTTGGGCTAGTGCCCATGGCTGCTCTGGATGAATGCCTTCTTCTGAAGTGCTGCATAACGGGAGCCTTCAGAGATGTACGCTCTCTTTTATTAATCGACTTCTACTTTCCTTTACCCCCTCCTTTTCACAGTTACGCCATGCTGCGAGGGCAGATCTCCGTGTCGAAGGAGCCACGCTGGGTGATGCACCTCCCTTTACCTCTGCATTAGACCGTGATCTCTTTCATACCTTATTTAGAAATTTGCATTTTTCGCCCTGAAGCAATCCGAGCCCCCTCCTGTCCCTCAGCCCGAATGCTCTAAAGCTCTAATTTACTCCTCACACAATATTTTCTCATTAAAAAAGGGACTTGTGTGGGTTTTTTTTCTGTGTGCCGGAATTATTCAGCTCTCTGAAAGCACTGAGGAATCCCAGTTGGAAAGACTCTAATAATTAATATTTCATTGTGTTGGATTTACACGCCCTGCAGTAGCAGAGACAGAGTCCCCCACAGCCTGCAGGAAAAAACAGTCAGTTTTTTTTTTTGCCGCTTTAAAGCAAAACTGGCTGGTTTTTGCTTGGTTTGGTCTGCCTTTTACAGCATCCTTGTATCCCATGGCTAATATAAGGGGAAATAAATCATCCTGGGTGTAGTTGAAGAGCAAAGGGTTATTTCCCTTGCCCAAAGGGTACTGCAGCTCAAGGATGTTGAAATCTGCCCTCCTCCCGTGGTGCAAAATTACCCTGGTGGCAATTACTCCTCTCCAATACACCCGAGCTGTGCGGGGAGGAAGAAGAGGCGGGTGTGGTTCCTAATCACTAATTTTGACCACAAATTAGGGCCGATGGGGACCACAGAGAGTCGGCAGTGATTAGCACGTGGATGAAGCTGTCCAGAAAATCAGCCCGAGCCTGTGCCCCTTGCTGTGTCGTTGTGCAAGGCAGCATTCACCCCTTGGGTTTGAAAGGTGCTTGGAGGACCCTAAACAGAAAGGGGTTGTGTGTTGGGTGGAAAGGAATTAGTTGTTATCATCACTACAGACTGTGCTGAGCTTCTCTGACCCCATTCAAAGACGTGAGGGTGATGGGAGACGTGGGAGAGAGGTGAAGGAGCCCTTCTGCTCTCCCCAGCACAAGGCAGGGCTCAGGTGCAACGGCCGAGCAATTTGGGGCATTGGTGCAAAAGAGACGACTCAGCTGGAGATGGTCCAGGGTGTGGGAGAAAGATGCTACAAAGACCCATCACGGCATTATTGCAGGTATTTGGGGAGGGGATACTCAACCAGTCAGACATGGGGAGAGAGGGGAGAGGGCAGTTGTCCCCCAAAGGGGCTAAGAGACCTCGGTGCAAGGTATGGAGATAGGTCCACGGAGAAAGAAGTGCGCAAGCACGGCACTTAGAAGAGGCAGCACAAAGCACAGGGTCCTTTTAGTGGCTGGAGCTGGCAGGCAAACACAGCGTGGGGATGAAACAACAAACAATTACAAATGGCATAATAAATGCCGGGTTGCAGATAATAACTAGCAATTTAAATACCTAAGGAACTCATCGGATGGACGTCAGGGGGAGTTGTGACGTGGCTCCTTCGGGTCCAGGCTGTAGGACAGTTGGACTCGCTGTGTGTGGTTGTCACCCTTCTATCAGAGCTACTGGCTTACAGCCTCGAACAGCCAAGCCTACGCGATAAATTTAGCCCTGCGCCAAGCTGTGCGTGTGGGCAAGGCTGGAGGAGTGCTGGGACGGAGGCTGGAAGCAGAATGGAGCCATCGAGCCTTGTAAAAGGAGGAGCAGCGGTGCCCCGGGCAGGGGTCCCCACGGGTGGTGATGGCAGATGAAGACAGCCAAGGCTTCTTGTGGTCACCAGCCACCCCATCTGTCCCACGGCCACCCACGTCTCTGAGATGAGTATCACGCCAGGCAGGAAAACACCAAACCACCTTTCTGAAGCACAGCAGCCCCTGATGTGTTGCTTAATTCTCTGCAGGGCTCTGGGCGGGGGGTGAGGTCCGTGTTTCATTTGTGGGGTGGGCAGCATCGTTGGGATGCCGGCCACGTGCTGGGACACGCAATCCAGGGAGGAGGGAGAGGGGGGGAAGCGACCTGGCTGTCCCCAGCAGGTACCGGGGTGTGCTGCAGGATGGATAAATGACTTTCTGGAGTCGTGACACCTCCCTGCTGGGGGCTTGGGTGGAAATGCTGTGGGAAATTCCACTTTGGGGGAAATTCTAGCTCTTTGGGGAAACCAAGAGTTTTCCAAATCAAAGCCAGAAGCTGAAACGACAGCGTTTCCCAGGCAATGTTTGGGGTCGAGCCACTTTTTTTTTTGTGTGGTACAAATATAATTTTTTTATAATTTTTATTCTGCTTTTCTTTCTTGACTTTTTGACTTCATAAAACATACTTGATTTCAAGCATTGCAAACTGAAATGGCATTCGGGGACTCATACCGTGGCCTTCATTGACTTATCTAAATGCTGGATGCCTCAGTCTGTGCCTGCCCCCCGAGTTGCAGAGAGCTGGGCACTTCTGGGGTGACTCCCCCCTTCTAGGACAGGCATCGAAGATGGTGCTTGAAGGGCTCAATGGAGATGCCCCCTCCCCAACTTTTTCCAGAGGCCCAGGGCAAGTGAATCATTTACATGCCTAAATTAATTGCTTTGAATCCCAGCCTCAGTGAGAAAATGAAGAAAAAAAGAAAGGGTGGCAAAACTATCAAAATAACCCTGCTTGCGAGAGGAAACTTGATGGAAGTTGGCACATTTCCACAAAACTTCCACGCCTGGTGCACTAATGAATATTCTGAATTATGAGGGGGAGGGACAACAACAAAAAAAAACCCCAAAAACCACTTTCCTGGGAAATTCTGGATGGTTTCCAGTGCAGAGAACCAGACTAAGCCCACGAGAGGGAGCTGGTGCCTCTGCACGGCGCCGGACTGGCCACAAAATGCTGTCTGCCCGCAGAAAGCTTATGCTCCTGGAGCAATTTCCAGGGGGAAAACCAGCAGCAGTGCGAGGGATGAAATGTCTCGGCTGGAAGCAGCCCAGGGAAGGATGGCTGCAGGACCGCGCAACAAAAAAAAACCGTGCCGAGCTCCGCTCGCTGACGACGGGCCCTGGCCAGCCTCCAGCGTCTGCTCGCTCCCACGCCGGTGGCAGCTGGGGACATGCCTTGGTTTGGTTGTTCAGGATAATTCTAGTGCATCTAATATCAGCTCCTAGGGCACCTGTGCTAGAAAAAGGAGCATTTGCATCCAAACCCCAAAGCTTGTACCAAGCCCTGCAAGGTTTCAATCCAGAGCCTGTGGCCATGGGCTGCTTGGAAGTGGGGTGTGACCTTCTGTCCCTCCCTATGGCTGTGGTGCTCTTGGGACTCCCCAAAATTGTTGGGCTGATGTTAGGCTGGGCCTGAGCAGCATGAAGGGAACCTTATTTTCTTGGTAGCTATGAGGTCCTGGGGAGTAAAGAGGGGATCAAATCAGATGGCGCTGTGCCTTTCTGTCCCATTATGGGTGACTGTCCCCTTTTTCTGATTTTCCTACGCATTCCCTCTTTGCAATGACTCCTTGAATGTCTTCCTGCCCCTCTAGTACTAAACTGGGCTAACTGCCTCCATTCCTCTCATAAATGGCCACAGACAAAAAACAAGACTAGCACCTGCAACTCACCATGCATGCAAATAATGGAAATTCCACCTTTTTCCTCCTCACCAGTGGGTTTTAACCCTGTTTTCGACCCACTGCTGATGCCTTCAGCAATTGTATGAAAGTAAAGAAGGGAAGAAGTCCACAAAGGTCTTTGGGGTGAAGGTTGTCTAGGTGAGACTTCAAACCAAGCTCTACCACCGCTTCCCTATGTCTGATCTTGGGAGAGTCGTTTGGTGTCTCTGATTCACGTGCTTAAGACAGAGATAACAATGCAGGGCTTCTCACCCTGACCTGAAGGGCTCTCTGGGTCTTGACACTCAGTATTGGGTGATGTTTCACCCAGCTGGTCCAGGGATGTCCTTCCGCCAGGACCAGGAAGGGTCAACCTGCCCACCCACCGCAGATGTCTGTGCACTCAGAGCTTGCCTCTCCCAGGACCCTGCAGCACTGCGCTGCCTCAACCGCTGTGAACACTCATCCTCTCCATAACGTGATGCAGAAACCTGTCATGGCAAAGCCGGGCCTGCTCCCACGTTGCTCACTCCTCCAGAAATGCTGTTCTTTGACTCACTGTGGTGCCGAGGAGCTTTTGTTAGGAGCTCTGTTAGAAGCGGGGCATGCAAATAGCGCAGCAAGACATCTCTCCCCCGCTTCCCCATCACACAGGAGCTTTTACAACGGATGGATGTAGACACAGAGGTGAAGGCAAGGGTGGGGGCACTGCTCGGTGCATCTTGGCCACTGCCTGATTTGTTGTCAGCAGGGTGACAGGTCTCATGATGGGCTGAGGCTTCTCAGTAGGTCTGATGGGGTCCAGGATCCCTTGTTCAACTCTGAGGCTCCTGAGAGAGGAGCTCCAGGGCCAAGACTTGGTCCCTGGAATGAGCCCAACTCCAGGATGAGATGCAGAGCCCCGTGTCCTCAGAAAGCCTCGAAAGGCAGCAGGAGGGTTGCATGCTGCCACTGACCTGCCTCTCCCTTCGGCGGGCAGGCTCCTTCTCCCCAGTGTGGGTGAGAAGGAAGGCTGAGCACAGCACAACCCACGCTACAGCAGACAGGAGAGTGAGGAGGAGGAGGCTTGAGGATGTGCCCCACCCTGCAAAAGCTGGGAGACTGGCTTGGCTGCTCATCACCCAGCTGGATGTCAGCAGTGGTGAGAAGGGTGGTGCTTTACCCCCTCCCCACAGCAGAAAAAGCTCCCCAATGTCTCCTTTCCTCATGCTTAGAGTGGTACAAAGCTTTCCCTGGGCATGTGGACGGCCTCAAGTTGCGCCAAGGGAGGTTTAGATTGGATGTTAGGAAAAAATTCTTTACTGAAAGAGTGGTCAGGCCTTGGCACAGGCTGCCCAGGGCAGTGGTGGAGTCCCCATCCCTGGAGGGATTTAAAAGACGTGTAGATGAGGCGCTTGGGGACATGGTTTAGTGGGCATGGGGGGGTTGAGTTGATGGTTGGACTTGATGATCTTAGAGGTCTTTTCCAACCTTAGTGATTCTATGATTCTGTGATTCTATGATTCTATGATTCTATGACCTTGCTGCTGGGGTGGATGTATCTGGAGTCAGATGCTCGCCCCAAGGTTTGCTGCCTGCTGTGGGGCTGAAGGATTCAGAGAAAGTAGAGCTTGATGAATTTCTAGATCAGACCATATTTCATTTCCCAAAATATCCACCGTCACCAAGACGTGGTGACAGAAACCCAGTGCTTCCCCTAGATGTTGTCCTGCTTCCAAGGAAACAGGCAGGAGGGGTGCTCAGCATCTCCCACGCATTACTGAAATGGTCCTGCCTTCATGGCCCCTTCCTCTTATTTGGAGCAAGAGGGAGCTGGGTCAGAGGCTGTTACAGCAGCGTCCCCACAGATCTCACCTCCCACTCCAGACCCTCCATGCTAAATGCTGCACCGCACGCGTTGGCAGGAGTGTGAAGAAGCAAACGGGTGAAACCAAGCTCCTGAGACTAAATCATAGAATCATAGAATCATAGAATAGTTTGGGTTGGAAGGGATCTTTCAAGGTCATCCAGTCCAACCCCCCTGCTGTGGGCAGGGACGGCTTCAACTAGATCAGGTTGCTCAGAGCCCCGTCCAACCTGACCTGGAATGTTCCCAGGGATGGGGCATCTACCACCTCTCTGGGCAACCTGGGCCAGGGTTTCACCACCCTCATCATAAAAAATTTCTTCCTTATAGCTACTCTGGATCTCCCCTATTCGTTGAAAACCATTCCCCCTTGTCCTATCACAACAGGCCCTGCTAAAAAGTCTGTCCCCACCTTTCTCAGAAGCCCCCTTTAAGTATTGAAAGGCCGCAATATGCTCTCCACGAAGCCTTCTCTACTCCAGGCTGAACAACCCCATCTCTCTCAGCCTTTCTTCACAGAAGAGGTGTTCCACCCCACTCATCATTTCCGTGGCCTCCTCTGGACCCGCTCCAACACGTCCATGTCTGTCTGGTGCTGAGTGTTNTCCATCATAGAAGGCCACTAAGTTGGTCAGGCAGGACTTGCCCTTGGTGAAGCCATGCTGGCTGTCTTGAATCACCTCCCTGTCCTCCATGTGCCTTAGCAGAGCTTCCAGGAGGATCTGCTCCATGATCTTCCCAGGCACAGAGGTGAGACTGACAGGTCGGTAGTTCCCCAGGTCTTCCTTTTTTCCCTTTTTAAAAATAGGGGGTTTCCCCTTTTCCAGTCAGCGGGAACTTCACCAGACTGACATGACTTCTCAAATACATAATAAATAATAAATAAATGCTACAGAGAGAGGCTCCATCCGGACAGGTAAACAGCACAGGGCAGGGTCCATCCTTTAGCCCTGAGGCCACGCAGTACGGCATGCTTGTGGCACCCTTTCCATCCCCAAAACAGGGTGGCCACATCTCCTGAGCATGGTCTGGGAGGTGTTTCTTGGCATGGGCGAGTGTGGATAGTGGGGAATTGTGCAAGCCCGTGCCCTGTCCTTGACTTATTGAGTGGTGTAGAAGTAGGTTCACAGCTCTTTTTTGTTATCATAGCACTTGGTGAGTCTGGCCAGGACCCCACCGCGTTGTACAACTGGCATGAGAAACTCAAAAGAAGCAATGCCTGACTCCGACACGTGCAAGGATTGCTTTGCTCAGGATGGCATGTTTCATCCTCCCCTTCCTGGCCACCCTTCGCTGGGGAAATGAGATGGGATCAGAGTGGGTGGGCAGGACCTATCCCACCATCAAGACCAGGTGGCAGTGAGGACACTGGAGATGTCACGGCCCGGTTTTGGCTGTGGAAGTGACACCAGAGGCATTGCTTGGTGCTGTGGACGTGTCAGAGGAGAGGAGATACCCTGTATGTCTGCTGTGAAAGCCATGCCCAGAGGGACAGAGGGTGAGGTTTTGGCTGCAGAATGGGTCTCATGGTGCTGGCCCCACCCCAGAGCTATTTCTGTTGGTGCCTCTTTCATTCCATCTCCCTTTCAGCTTGAACAAAAATGGGTTTTCTTCCACGTGGGGAAGCAGGAGAGAGCATCTGTGAGCAAAACCACGGCCTGATGCCAAGCGCCGTGTTTACAGCCCAGAAATGGGAGGGCACGTCCCTGGGTTTTGCTTTCAGAGGAAGGAAAGCTTCATGGGCCTCTTTTCTCATCAGAGGTCCTGTTTCCTTTCCCCCACCCTGCTCCTGCAGCAGTGGTCAGGTTGCAAAGCAAAACTGGCGGGAGCAGCAAAAGCCACCGCTCTCCCATACCTGTGAATTTGGGCATGCCTCTCCTTGCTCAGACTCAATTTTGAGGCTCTGGAACAATGCTGAAACATTGCAAAGTCCCTTCAAGACATGATTGTCTCTTTCTTGACGTTTTATCAAGTTGGGAGTGAGTCAAAGCCTGGTACTCAGTGTGTGCAATCAAGATGGGGCGAGTTGTTCCTACCGTGCCCTTTCCTTGGCAAGCAGGAGGGTGTCTGCAAACCCAGGGTGGCTTTTCCACCCTGGTATTGCTCCCCGGATCAGTGTGGGTGGCTTTTGGTTCCCGTGCCCCTCCCAGGCTGTCATCCCTGAGGTTTACAAGCCCTTGTTTGCGCTGAGTGGTTGGCGAGCTGGGCTCCGAGGGGCTTCTCTGCCGGTGGATGGGATCAGTCGGGGCACGTGAGCTCCTCTCACCATACCCCGCAAGTGGTGGGGACGGGGTGAGAGGAGCCAAAGCCCAGCTGCGGCGTGCAGGGATGCTCTTGAGATGGACCGACACCTTTCCCTCCTTTTAGGGACATGGTTTAGTGGGCATGGGGGGGTTGGGTTGACGGTTGGACTCGATGACCTTAGAGGTCTTTTCCAACCGTAATGATTCTATGATTCTGCCCTACCACCAGCACAAACGCACCGCAGCAAAACCATGCCCTGCTTTTCCAAAATAATAATAATTAAAAAAAACCCAAAACCAAACAAACAACACACAGCCTTGAATTTTTGGCTAACCCTGCTGGGAAAATACCCTTCTGCTCGCCCAGTGAGGAATATGATTACGTTCCCAGATATCATCCTGTTTGTTTCTCAGCCCTGCTGAACACACCCGTCGGGCTGGGATAGTTTCAGCCAGGATATTTTCTTGATCTGCAGCTCCTCCGCCTGCCATGAGCTCCGGGGACAGCCCTGTTCTCCTTGCCCTCCTCGGCCGCAGTTGCAGAGGTTTCAGCATGGTATTACCTGAGGTGTGACAAGTTTCTAGACGTAACGAGGGATGGCCCAAGCTCTTGTTCTCACCATGCAACTGGGATTTCGATGCCGTACCTGGCTGGGTCAGCAGGAGTGGGTCAGGAGAGAAACCGGAGCATCCTGATCTTCCCACGCATGTGCTTACACTCACGATGAGTTTTTCCACTCCCAGTTGGGGTCCACTTGGAAAAAATCAGACCCAGAGCTCCTAAAAGAAATTAAGAGTAGAGAGTAGTTGTCTAAGGAGCTCATCACAGCTTTCCCATAGACGGAGAGAAACATGCTTTTCTCATTTTACTCTCAGCTTTCATTTAACCTTGGAAATTCCAGCTATTGGGTTTCAGAACAGAGGATCACTTCCAGGCCTGAAATACCCATCACGCAAAAGATGAGACAAGAACCTAAAGCAAACTTAAAAACAACAAAAAAAGAGCAATTTTGAAAACGGTGACTGTTTCCTTGCCTTCTGGGGTGGGGTGTGCGTGCCTTTTATACCTTTATAATACCTTTATAATAGGTAAACATGGAAAATTTTATTTCTTACAGAAGTAAAATGGACGACTAGACTAAGGCTTTCTTGGTGTCCCCGTGGAGGGCTGTGGAGGATCTCACAAGGCCAGCTGCTACCACAGCTGTGTCCTAGATGAGTTTCTCTCACATATCACTAGCCTGGCAGGTTCAAATGACTGATCCATGTAACTCCAGGATCTTGGAGTTTAATTTAAAAAACCCCACAAAACAAACATAAAAACCGCACGGTGATCAGCAAGACAGTTGTGAAGACAAACATGAGAGTTGTCACCTACTTTTCTTCCTGGAGAGGCTGGCCAAAATCTTCTGTGGCAAAGCTTTTGATCAGCCTTTCATAAGTGTTTGTACTGGCACGGTTCAGATGCCTATCGCAGCCCAAGATTTCCAAAGAAAAACCAGAGCCTCGCCTGTCAGGACCAGCGTGAATATGTGGCAGGGGGGACGGTCCCTTTTTAGTGCCTGCACCTTGAGTGCTCGTATCATGAAAGAGGATCAGGAGGGCTGGAAGGGGAAATTCCCACTCTCAGTGAAAAAGCAATGATAGTTTTGGGAATTACCAACAGAGCTGTGTTACAAGTGCAAACTTAAATAAACCTGTGAGGATCATTTCTCCACAAACACAACTGTGGCCAGTGGCATCCTCCTTGGCAAGGACTGGCATTAACTCTTTTGGGGGAATCCCAAGAGGGTAATGGGCTTTTCTCTTTCACCACCTCTTCCTCCTCCCATCCATCCTTCTTTGCTGTCCTTTTTCCTGCAGACCTTGCAGGTCTCTAATATCCCCCCTCTTGGCTGCAGAGATGCCACCACGGAATAATAAACCTTGGCCCTGGATCCAAGAAGGATGATTCACACCCATAATTCTAACCTCTTTCCTCTACAAACAGGGTGGTTACAGCCAAATGGCTTGCAAGGAGCAGCCCCATGTCAGGGCACTGTTTGAGACAATGCTGGTTGGGGTGTGCCCAAGCCATGTTGGTGGTCCAAAGGCATGGATGGTGTTGGGGCTGGGCTTGTGCCCTGTTTGGTGAGCTAGTCTGGATCTGGTCCTTCAACCAGGACATTGGTGGGGATGTGAATCATGGTGGTTGACTCCGTGCATGATGGTGCTGTTTGATATCTCCCCATGAGCCTCCGAGATAATGGGGCTGAATTATCTCTTAGGACCTTGGAGGTTAAGGGAATGTGACAAAAATGGCTTTGATCCTCACCTATTATGACCAATAGCAAGGCTTCTGCTGACCATCACAGCTGTCACGCTGAAATGGAAGCCTACCTGGATCACCTTGTATTTCAGCCAGACACGGTGGATCTGGGCTACCCCTGTCCTTCCTAGCTGGAGGTTTGGTAGCCTCTGTCATCTAGCATGAGGCTGACCTGAGGAGCTCTGTCCTGTTGTTTGGAGCCTACCAGGTCAGCTACAGACCCAGATGTGCTTTGGGAAAGGGAAAAATAGAGCAGGCTGCCTGCAACAGTCAGGTCTTAGGGGGAAAAGGCAAAATATCACATGCAGGCCTTCCTTTTTCCCTGGGGTTTCTGGATCCCATGATCTCCCCCCTTCCTGTTCTTCACCTAACCCTGTTACCATTGCATGGTCAGATGAAGCAACTCAGCCTTCCCTGACCTGCCAAGGAAGGAGGAGAGGACATGACCAGATCAGCCCGATGCTGTCCAGGGCTGGGCTGGACCTCTTGCCCTGCATGCACCATCTGCGTGACTCAGGCACACCAGGAACACTACCCATGGCTGCCTTCTTCCCACCTTCTCCCATGGCGTCTCCTTTCCCCGTTGAGGCTTTGCAGTTTGCAACCCTGAGCTGAAACAGAGTTTCCTCCCTGCACCATGGAGGAGAGCTGCGATTGGAACCATCCTCCAGAAAGAAAAAGGGAGAAAGTGGGGGGAGCTGACATGAAAACATTCCCGGACCTGGCAGTTTGCTCCACCTTGCCACTCCATCACGAGTTGAAAACACGCTTTGTCTGGCTCCAGTTAAACAAAAGGGACAGACCTTGCACAACACGCTTCCAAGGTCTGGCACAAACACACGCTGTCGGCTGCCAAGCTCGAAGTGGGTTAAGGTTTCTTCCTTAAAATTCCTAGGCTCTGTTAACTGTTTCATATCCTTCATGACACCATTGGGTTAACACCCACCTAGTTCAGTTTCTGCAGCAAGATTCACCCGGCTGCCCTCTGCTCTTTTTTTTTTTTTTTATATCCCTGGGAAAGTAGTTTTAACACTTCCACGCTGTGTTCCCTGAAGTCTCTTGACACCATCTGCACTTCCCACCACCCCAGTTGTCTTTGTCCCAGCTTTTCTTCCAGCTCTCTTCTCCCCTTGCTTGAAAAAGTGGGCTGCTCTCTGCTTCAAAGGACCCGTCCTCCTCCCCACCGTTCTGGTTGGAGCCCAGAGCCCTTGCAGAGGCCCTGGGCGTGATTGCAATATCAACAGGGCACAAGAATAGCGTGTTTTTGGGACCTGGCCAAACCACAGGCTGGGGCCCAAAGCTTTTGCAGTCTTCTCCAGGGACACAGGGATAGGGGCCAGGTGATCCCCCAGATGCTTTCCCCATCCAAGCCCCACAAGAGACCCCTCAGTCTGACTCCAGTGGCTGATTAAACTGGGATTTGTGGAGCTGGAGAAAATGCTCCTCAGACCCTGAAGGGTTATAGTTAATACCTGAACACTGTCTGCACATAACAACGTGTAGATTTTGCACAGCACTAAGTAATGCCACCATGGGAGAAAAGAGTGAAGCATCGATACTTCCCTCCCATCCCATGTTATTTCTTACCCTCACTTTGTCTGTCTTTAACTATTTCCCCCCAAGCTTTGTGTGTTTGCTTTGATTTATTTCGCTTTGTATCAATATTTTGCAACTCCCTCCTTCTCTTTTTCCAGTTCTGGGTGAAATATTAATCTCATTTATTATTATTAACCTTCCCTCTCTCTAATCTATTTAAATGCTTTCTCATATTTCCACTTCCAACAGCCCATTTCTCACTTGCAGATTTTCTATTCAGCTGCACTTGGCTTTAACAGTGTCATATATTTACTGTTCATTTATTTGTTTTAATTTCAAAGCTCTTTTTCTTTTTCTGGGCTGTGTTTATGCATTGCTCCCTCCTTCCTGCTGAGGAGCTGCGTTTTTCTGCTTGGTTGGCTCCAAGATGAGCTGAATTCAGTGCAATAATTCAGTTTCGTTTCTGGAATTTTTATGTGGATGGAAGGGAAGGAAGTTTTGGTTTCCATTTCTCCAGCTGGCTGAGAGAAACCTGGCTATTATACGTAAAACAAACATGTGGGCTAATACCTACTATCTCCCCCCATGCTCTAGCAGATCATGTTTCCTGCCTGATGTCATTCACGTGTGTATTTATACAAAGTCTTGTTTGGAGAGTATGGCTTTTTCATAGATTATTTCCTGAGTATAGTTGCTGCATTAGCTGTCACGTGGGTCTCTCACATCCTTGTTAAAAGAGGAGATGATTAAAGATTCATGCTCAAGGTCAGGGCAAATCCAGAGAACAGAGTGGAAGACTTTGAAAACTGGATGCTCATCCCCTGCACCCTGCTCTGGGCACAGGCAGGGAAAGAAATTGTTGGGGGCTGAAGCTGCTGTAGAAAAGAGGAACTGGGCAAAGGAAGAATGACTGAAAGCAAAAGACCCGTCACAGGAGTTGGGCAAGGGGTTATCTGCCCAGGATCCTGCAGACAGGTGATCAGAGGAAAAACCTATGAACCAACTCCTTGGGGAGTCATTTGGGGAAAAGAAAAAGCAATTGGATGTTCTTTATTCTGTTTCCACGTTATTTGTGACCTCACAAACCTTGACTCTGAGCTCCCCTTGGTCATTTCTCTCTCTAAAGACGATGGGTCCTGGTCTGCTGAGATGTCTTCTTGACCAAGACTTGTTTTATTTCTCAGTCATTTTCGCTCCCATTCGTAGTTTAACTCCTGCAGCCGTTTCCATGCACTTTGTGCCTCTGCTGCATTCTGAGTCATTTGGTAAGAGGTGTTGAAGTGGTTGTGGGAGCCGAAGGAAGGAGCCCAGAAGGACTGGAAAGGTCACGAGGGACTGGAAAAACCTGACAGAGTCCAGAGTTGGTCTACAGGCAGCAACAAACAAACATCGTTGCTTGGAAACTCTGGATTCTTCTGGAGGACAGAGAAGCAGAGCAAAACAAAAGCATCGGATCCCATCCCTGCCTGGACCATGGGAGCCTCCGAGTGACAGTCTCCAAGCACAAAGAGTGTCATTGCAGGAGCAATAAAAGCTGGTTTACTGCTTAAAGCACTTAGTATAAGCGAGATAATTCTGAATGACTGTGGACAATCCAGGGAAAATCTTCTTTTTTGCCTCCTCTCCTACTTCCCAGAGATATGAATATCTCATATTATGGCAGAGAGAAAGGATGGAGGATGCCAGGTGACGCCTACTATCTTGCAAGCGATGAGCCACCCCAGACTGGCGCAGCTGCCTCTGCTTTGCTCCAGGTTTTGTGGTTCAACCCAATGGAGTAAGAAGGGACTCCCATGTTTGAATCAGATAAATTGTTCCCCAAATTAGCAATGCAGACACGGTCAGCAGGAGTAGGCCGCGGAAAAAAAGATTGGATCTGAATGAGATGTAAAAAAAAATTGCTACCTGGAGCCTCGTAATAGGTTCCTACGCACAAACACACCCATCGCTGATCACATCTTATGTGCCATCACTCCCCAAACCTCAAATTACTCTAATCAAAGGAAGTCAAAGTAAACGCGGTCCCAGTATAAAACCTTACCGTGGTGCACCATCCCACATTGTTCAGGCTCTGAGGGCACAACGACCATGAAGGCTTTTCTGATTGCCCTGCTGGCGGCAGTCCTGTGTGCCGAGCAAGGTAAGTAGCTTTGGACAACCAGATGGAGAGGATGAAAATACCAGAAGAGAAATTAGACATAATGCAGGGACAAGAAGGTTTGACAGTTTTTATTGCAATTGGTGAGGTCTTGGTAGTGCAGTTTTTCTTTGGCGTCAGCTGTGTCAAGCAATATTTAATGTGGTTGAGTCTTAGCTTCTGGGTCAGGTCTGCTGAGGTACCCATAACCCAAAGAAGATGAGCTCACCGCTCTCATTTCTCACACCCTCAAGTATTAAGCTCCGACCACTCACATCTGAAGATAGGCGTGCGAACTGAAAAATGCTAATAGGAATTAAGCTGGACTCACAGTTTTGCCTTTGGTTTTATTTTTGTTCCTGAATGAAACTTCAGGAGTTGCGGATAAAGGTAACAAGGCTGACGTTGACGCTGCATCTTCTGCCAGCATTTCACTTTATTTCCCAAAATGACATTACAATTAAGAAACTAGGTCGCTGGCAGATATTTGAAAGCCTAAGAGCTCTTTGCTCATAGTTTTGAAGAACTTTTTAAGAGTCTGGGAGTGAGTGTGTTTATAATGGGATCCACAAGGCTTGGTGCTCGTCTTCTTTCAAAAGGAGGTGCAGATATAACTAGATAATTATATAGGAATATCCAGTTGAGAAACATTGGCTCTGTGCATGTATTTGCACTCCTGAGGAGTACTGCAAGCCTTTTTGCACCGTTAAGGCTATTTCTGGCTGCATTCGCAAAACTAGAGCTAATGGAGGGTGGAAGCCAGACGCAGGCAAGGCTTTATAACAGCTTTAATAGTTTAAGCTGTTATTGTTTCCTGACTGGGGGGGGATTTTCCTTGCATTAGTCAGTGAACACGAGTGCATTTCAGTTGCTTTCGCGCACATGTTGGGGTCTCGGCTCCATCTGCAGCAGGAAGTGGTTTGAACAACTTTGTGAGATTTGGCAGAAAAGCAGATCAGAGAGAGCTACAGGGACTGTAAAATGCAATAGCACTTGCTAGGCAGTGTGTCTGGGAGTGCTCTGGCATGGTCTGCAAAAGAACAGTAGCCCACAGCTCGGGTTGGGGGATCTCCAGAGAAGAGGTGAGAGGTTGGACTTATCCAAGTGATGGAGAAACAGCGCGTGCTGGATAGTCAGTTAAAGAGAAGTTAAAACCAGGATGCAGCAAGGATGATTTTATCTGCTGTTATGGAGAACACCTGTGCTTGCAACACCTGGCACTAGAAAAGAGCCTCTGGGCAGGTTTCAGAGGAAGACGGTCAATCGTATGGTGGGGCATGAGGACCCAGAGCTGGCTCCAGAGCCGTACACAAGGCACCTGAGCTCCCTGCAGCAGAGAGGTTGGGCTTTTTCTTCTCCTACCTGGGGTAGTTAGGGCCTAAAATGGCTTTTAATTCTCTTTTAAAACTGCTTCTGGAATTGTCTAACAAAGCATCATGGGCTGGTTCAACTTCAGAGATGAATTTGAATCAACTGAGTAGCTGGGCTTTAGAGAGTCTCCGGGAGGAGTTTCCTTGTCAAAAAGAGGTTCAAATTCAATTGAAAGGGGCTATTCTGTGCAGAAATAAGAACCTTCCTGGGTTGTGAAAGCCAGGAGGAACTGAATCAGGGAAATTTCAGCCTAACGGAGGACCGTCCCTGGTTTGCAATTTGGTCACCTTTGACCAGGAACTCTCCACCACTGGTGGCAATGGAACAGGCTGCCCTGAGAGCAACAAAACTGCCTCTGCCACCCCTGCTCAGAAATGAGGAGCATTTCAGGGGACTCTGAACAGGAGGGAAACAGTTTCCACCAATTGTGAATCCACCTCCAGGGAATGAGATGGCATGTGCCTGTGTTTCTAGCACGGCCAGCTGGCCAGCCTGCAAACTCAATTTACTTCAGTTTTGTTCAGAAAGACATATCCTACCTCATTCTGGCTTTGTAATAGACCTGGCTCAGCCCTGCTAATAATATCACTGAGAACATGTTGTTCCAGGCACTGGTAGAAATAATCTATCTATTGTCCAGAGCAACTTCTCCCAGGGAACTCCCTTTAATGTGGCTCTGTGCTCAGTAATTTAGCTCACAGGGGTGTCATAGGCTTTAATTAATTCATGTCTGTACAGTGTTTTGCAGATGCAGTCTGAAAATACTATAAACTAAACTCTCACCTGAGAACAGTGCCAGTTCATCTGCTCCTTGCCAAAACCATACTAGACCCAGCTGGGCAGGTCGTGAGCTCTGCTTTTGCAGGTTGGCTGTCAACCAGGCCAATGCGGACCCGGGGCAGAAAGAAAGGTCACCTGAGAATGCTGCTCAGGCTGAAAAAATGTGTTTTCAGGTTTAATCACCGAAAATCTCCAGTAAAGAAAGAAAACTCGTTTTGTTCTGTTTGTTTGCTTTTTCAGCTTCATTAATCAAACCCAACATCTTATCTCACTTGTCATGAAAACTTGTTCCTACCATACTTCTCACCTTGTATTTTTCAAGAAGGGACATGGCTTTTCACGCTTTCTTCCCAGGAGGGCATTGCTGGAAACCACTAATATGTGTCTTGTGCGCTCTTTCCAGCTTCCTCCCTGTTTTGCTACACATGCGACAACGAGCACTCCAACTGGAACTGTCTTAAGACCTACAAGTGCGAAGACCATGAGAAATACTGCACAACCACCTACAGCTCTGCTGGGTTTGGTGAGTACCAGCAACACGTCAAGAAGCTCTTTTTTCATTTTTCCCCCCTCCAGAGTCACTGATGGGCAACAGTTTTTTGAGGGCAGTAGTTGTTGATCACTGAGGTTTAAGGATCACAACATATAATACGTGTGAATCCCTCAGCAGTGCCCTGTGATCCACCACCTGAGGTACGTTCCTCACCACCACCTGAGGTACGTTCCCCACCACCACCTGAGGTACGTTCCTGTGGCAGGGCTGGCTGGAGCACACAGGTTTTCATGAGCAGACCTCGTTGTTGGATCTGAGAGCTCACACCCATGCTTTGTGATGGAGGACAAGAAGGGGTTGGCTGTAAGTAATGTGGGTTTAGAAACCAAAAACGCATTGGCAGTTATTTTTTGCTGTCCTCCATGAAGCATGGTGTGGGTTTCTACCACAGACTTTCTAGTGTGGTGCATTTGATCCAGGTTGTGCGGACACTCACCCAGCACTCATCAAATCTACTGATTGCTGTTATTGCTGCATTGCAAATTAAGCATAGTGCAATATACCTCCTCCTATCATCCTCTGGTCAGCTCTTGCAGAAGAATCTTAAATCACAGTTCTCCTTTCTTGTCTATTCTCCATCCAGGCAAGGACATGGGACACCGCATCACCAAGAAATGTTCTGCAGACTGTCCCGAGGCAAATGTGAACTTCGGTGTGGCGGCTTATTCCACCAAATGCTGTAGTACCTCCCTGTGCAATTTCAGTGGTGCCAACAGCATAAAAATCAGCTACGCCGTGATGTTCCTGGGAATTGTGGCCAGTTTGATCTGTGTCGTCAGGGCAGGATTGTGATGAGGGGTGGGAGAAGATGTGACAACCCAAGAACCTACAAGGTATTCCCCAACTGAGAAACCAACATCCTCTGTCAAGTGTCTCCAACAGGGTCTATGCTCCCCTGTTTTTTCCAAGACATTGCTTCAGACCCCATGCACAAAATGGCACAGCAGCGTAGCTCCTATTTTTTCCCCTGTATCATTTGTTGTTTTGTACTAATTTTCCCTGGCAAAGCTCTTTTGATAGCATGTGTGTGACAATCGTCAGACAAAATAAAGATTTATGTTATTCTAGAGTGTGTTTGCTATATCCACACTAAGATCAGCCTAAGAAAACAGTTCTGCCAGAAAGGACTGTAGTCTGAAACTCTACTTCACATTGAATTCCTCTGTTTAGCACCTGGGAGTCTTCTCCTGGCTGCCTTTCTCAATTGACTCCAAGACAGACACTCCATAAAGCCAGATGTTCTGCCTGATCACTCAGTGCTAACGAATGAAGGTGTCGATCTGGAAAGGTCAAAGATGTTTGTGTTGTTTCCGTTGCAAGCAACAGCGAGAATTGTTTTGTAACTGCTAACACACAGGACTGGGGCTTTGCCAGGTGTTGGCTGTGCTCCTGGCTATGCTGCAAAGTTTTCGTGTGATCTCTGCAGGGTGGATGGTTTCAGCTTTTAAAATAGGTAAAAGGACCCACACCAAGATGCTGGAGATGTCCAAGATGAGGACGGTGCTGCTGGAATCTGTCCTCATGGAAAGGGGACCTCCGTGCCTGCTTGGAGAAGATGCTGCTCTCTGAGTGATTGCTCATGACTTCCCTGCGGGGACAGGAAAAACGGGCAGAAAGAACCTCGCAGATGTGTCTGATCTGGTGGGGAGGTCTCTGCTCCTTCCCTTTCCTCTGTCGCTGCTGTATTTCCAGGCTTGGGGATGGAGAAGATGGGGTGGAGAACCCCTGCAGCTCTTGGAGGAGCAGAGCTATAACTAAGACGGGCAAAATACATGCGCTCTTGGAGCTGGAGGGTGCGTAATTCCCAGCTGATTTGTTTATAAAAGTGTAGTGCTGCATTTCAGGAGGGCTTGTATAGAAGTGGCACCTTGAAAAAAGCCCTGAGGTTTGCAGCCCAGCTGGATGTGAAGGGAGTTCTGCTCCACCAGTGCTCAAGACAGGCTGTTTCTGCGTAACGGGGAGAAACCTCAGCGCTGGCCGAACGCTGTGAAGATGGGATTAGGTTTAGTCATCCTATAAAGATTTAATTTCTGGGCAAGGAGGGTGTTCTGGCATTTATTTAAATACGAGATGGGCTAACTGAAGAATGGTAGTGTTGTAGCACTTCTCTGCTGAGGGACCAACAGAAACTTGGGGTTTTTTGCACTTCTTTTTAACCACTTTTCCCATCACTTTTCCGATATGTTAATTACAATAGTTTCTGAAATGCTTCCTAAAGGTTTTGGCCAACTTGAAAATCCACATTTAGCAAAAACATCTGAATTTCACAGTTACTTTTAAATTTCAGCTTTTGTTTCATGCGAACTACATGTTTTCACCCAAATAAAGAAATTGTTTGCCCTTCTCACGTGACAATTTCAACCAGGTTTAGAACAAGATGAGCAAAGCACTCTCCTTCCTTCTCCACTCAGCACCTGTGCCAAGGGAAATAAGTCTTTCCACCCCATCCTCCACCCCCAGTTAAATCCCCTGTTACTCTTCTCAAAAATTTCTTGAAGTTCATAGCTTCCAAATACTTGTAAACTGTGAAGGGTCTGGAGCACAAGTCCTATAAGGAGCAGCTGAGGGAACTGGGACTGTTTAGTCTGGAGAAGAGGAGGCTGAGGGGAGACCTCATCGCGCTCTACAACTACCTGAAAGGAGGTTGGAGCGAGGTGGGAGTCGGTCTCTTCTGCCAAGTAACAAGCGATAGAATGAGAGGAAACGGCCTCAAGTTGTGCCAAGGGAGGTTTAGAATGGACATTAGGAAAAAATTCTTTCCTGAAAGAGTGGTCAGGCCTTGGCACAGGCTGCCCAGGGAAGTGGTGGAGTCCCCAGCCCTGGAGGTATTTAAAAGACGTGTAGATGAGGCGCTTGGGGACATGGTTTAGTGGGCATGGGGGTGTGGCATTGACGGTTGGACTCGATGATCTTAGAGGTCTTTTCCAACCTTAGTGATTCTATGGTTCTATGATGATCTTCTCCTTTGCCTTGGGCCCTCTGGTGTCCTAACCATCTGTGTCCCTTCTGCCCCCACGGGTTCTTTTCAATCTGTCTCACCTGGCACTGGTGAGGGATGAAGATAACATTAGTATCAGGGGGACATACGGTACCAGTTGGAAAAGTGCAGGACCATCTAATGGAAAATCTCGACTGTCAGAAATTCTGCAGTAACTCCTTTAAGAAATACAGCCTTGCCATCTCAAAATCTCAGCAGCTTGCAGGAGACGAGATATTTTAGTTGGATGAGACTACAAGGGAGGGGGAAAAAAAAGAGTGCCTAGCTGAGCTGCTATTTCTGTACCTGTTAATGTTTGCTGTTGGCTGAAATAAATCTGAATGTGGGCTGCCTCTGCAACGCAAAGTACGGGCTGCAGAATGGCATCGCCTTGCGACTAGAGCCCCCTTTTCTGCTATTACCTCAAATAGTCAGCAATAAAAGTTGATTTACTAATAAAGACTCATGAAATCCCTTCTGGATTAGGGAAAATAAAATATTTCACAAGGAAGAGAGGGTTGCAGTGCCTGGCATGGAGGGTGCCAACTTCTGTTTTCCTCCTGCCTGGTGCCTTACAAAGGCATTTGCCTTGTGAAGCCAAACAACACCCCTCCTTTGAGCTTTCTTGGTTAATTGCCACCTCTGTTCCAACTGAGTTTCATGCTCTACCTATTGAGAAAGCAGAAGTTTTCTCACCTTAGTCATGCAGGTCTCCATACTAACAATATTTATACGTCCAATTTAGAGGTGTTGGAAAAAGTTACATCACCTCAAGAACTGGGCATGCCTTTTTGATGGGATAATGACTGTAGGTGGGTCATATTGGAAGCCCAAATATTCAATGGGAGATGGAAATCTGAGCAACTTTGAGATTAAGAAAAAAGGGAAACAAAACAGATGGAGAGCAACAAGGGGCAGAGTCGCTGGCAGAGGCTCGGGGCACGCAGGCTGCTCCTGCGGCTCTGAGTGTCATGTGAAAGGGATCCAGCTGGATCTGGGACTGTGCCCCCGTCCCTGCGACTAGGTGGCAGAAAGACAACGGTGGGAGGAAAAAGCAACCGCAATCAGAAGAATGACTGAAAGATTTTGATTTTATTTGATTTTACAGGGAGATAGGATGAAACATGATAAAAAAGGAGGAATAAAGAGCACCGTATGGAAACCCAGTGGAGTACTCCTATTTGACATTTCACATAATTTTGGCTAGCTGTAATTTTTTTTTTTTTTCTGAAGACTTAATGAGTTGAGATCCTTGATCAGGCAATCCCTCATTCTCTGTGCTTTAACTGGTTTGGTTTTTTCTCCCTGACATTTATTTTTTGTAATTTGTGAAAAAAATCCCAGCTTGTTCAATGTGATGGGGGTGGGTGTTATTCCCACTTTTTAATTTAAGAGGTCATTTTTATTGCCCAGTGAAATTTATTTTCTAATAAGAGAACATTTTCCTTCATACAAAATATCCAATTTTAGAACAGAAACATTTACGATTTTGAACTGCTGTCTTAAAAAGGCCCACAGAAATTGATGCCTGGTCCCCTATGAAATGCAGTGGAAAGATACTGCTCTTCTGATCTAGCTGTATTGACAATCCTGGGAGACATTTTGTAGAAGTTTCAATCCCAATTTCAATTTCAAATTCAATCAATTTCCATATGTACTAAAACAGTGTGCGAGGACGGGACCTTCAAGGATGCAGCCTGCTCTGAGACCCAAGCTGACCTGGAAAAGAAAACATTCCTCTTCTCACGTGGACAATGTTTTGGTTTTGTCTTTTGCTTTTCCCCCACTTATCCAGAATTAGAAACTGTTGCATACTTAACATGAGATGAACAAACTGCATTGTGAAACAACTAGGAACAGAAGAAGCAGGGGGAGAATATACGCCTGTTTAGATTTCCAACAAAGCATACTTCCACACACAAGTACAGACACGTTACTCCCAATTATCCACCATCTGACATAGCAACCCTATAGTTATTATCCTAGCATCAAAGCAAACACTGCAGAGGTATAAAACCTGCCCTGGGTGAGTCCTACTTGTTTTGGAAGCTGCGAGACCTATAAAGGATGAAGACTTCTCTTCTTGTCGTGCTCATCGTAGCCCTGTGCGCGGAGAGTGGTGAGTCGCCAAGGATTGCTTTGCACTAGCGAGACCCCCGGCGTTGGGGCATGTCTTTAATATTGCAGGATGACAAGGGGATTTTGCAGCATCAATGGTAAAGCTAAAGGGTCACGAGGCTCTAGAGAATATTTCAGTCCTCAGGATAAGAAGCCAGGGGACGTATCCCCACCAGAAGTCAGAAGGATGCTGAGGCGCTGAAGTGGGGGATGAAATACCCACCTCACCTGACTCATCCAGCCCTTGGAGTGGCTCAGTGTAGGCAGCTGGGAGCCCTTGGTGCAGCTCCGTGAGAAGGGGGATTAATTGAGGGATATACAGAGCTGGAGGCAAAGGGCAATACGTACAATAAAGCTACAAATTTGACATGTAACTAAACACAACCTGATTATTTTTTTTTTTCACTTGCTTGTTTATTGATTGCAATTACAAACCATCATTAGCTAAATTGGTAGTGATGGGTATGCCAGAAGAAGGTGCAATTCTGGCTCCCATCTCTTTCTTGCAGCTTGTTGCTTTGAGGTGCAGCTTTGCCGACGTTGATCCCAGGTCTGGGATGGAGACGCAGACTCTCATTCTCATTCCGATAACCGGTGGCTGTTTCTTTTGGGAGAGATGGGAACATGCACTTTAACTCTGCCTGGCTGGACTCTCCCAAGGACTGCTGTCCCACGCACCCAAGGGGTGGGCTGTGGGTCAGGCAAAGAACAGAGGATACAGCCCTGAATATCCCTCTGACTATTCCAGGGCTACAGTTGATCTCCTCAGCTTGGGGGGCTTTTGCCTTATTGCAAACTGAATTTTTCTCAGGCTCTGCGGTAGGGCTTTACCTGCAAATTACCAGCCATTCTGGCAGAGCACTTAGGCTCACACTTAATTTGAGGCTGTAAATGTTCTTACTGTGGGACTTCACAAGCTTTAAATTTGGCATGTGCTAAATCATTGTGTTTAACAGGGTTGAGAAAGTTGAGGGCAATAAAAGGATTCTTTCCTGCAGCTTATCAACTGTAATCACATTTTTTAAAAAGATCACGTAATGAGACAGCAAACTTACCAAAGGAGTTGGTGAAAATTAACACAAACGCAGCACCACTTTGCTGTGCAATCTAGCCAGAAGGCTGGTTGCTGTTCCAATTAATCCTGAACCTGACTGATTTTAACGGTGTAAATCCTGCATCCACCAGCACTTGCACTTGCTAATGCTTTACACGTGTAAGTTGTTTATCTGGGTGGCTCGAATTATTCACATGAAAATCTTCCTTGGGAAATATTCTTTTTCAGTTAGAGCAAAGGTCTTGCTAGGCACAGACAGGAGACCTCCAAAGGCAGCCTGGTTTAACCCCAGATTTGCATCCTGAGCGGGACACATTTCTAAAAAAATACTGTTCCCTTCTCAACTCAGCCCTCAGATACAACAGGTATCTCAACAGACACAATAAAATCAGAAGTGTTTTTCAGTAGCGTGAGCAATTGTTCTTCTTACCAGGACAGAGGATCAAAATTGTCCTACCTGACTTCAGGGTCTTAACTAAGCTACCAGGTTGGGAGCCCACATGCTTCCAGGGTCCTCTATAGTAAATGCGAGTGCGAGAAAAACCTCCTGAGCACAGAGAGATGTTGGCAAACACATCCAAGCAGGTGCTTGCCCCCTCAAATGGCTAGAAGGGTCCCAGGACAATTGTACTCTTAAATTAGCAGCTTTGGGAGGTTGGGATGAAACAGGACTTGGGCATGTAACAAGCTCCACTGTTTCCTGCATAGATTCAGGAAGTTTTTCTTGGAAGTTTGATTAAAGAAGCTGCATTAATTAAGGAATAAAATGAGTTACATGTCTGGAAAACCCAGTCGCATTAATTAAAGAATAAAATGGCTTACATGTCTGGAAAACCCAGTTTGGGGACTCTGCTCTAGTGTACAGTTATTCTGGGAGGAAAGGGTGGTTCCCAGTGGGGTGGAGCAGAAATGTGACTATGTGGGGTTTGCACAAGAAAAGAGAATGAAGCCACACTGCTTTGAGTGCAGATAGTCTAAAGGAGGGTCCCAGGCTTCGGAAAAAAAAAGTGTAGCTTGCAGTGTCAGGAGAATACTGAATACTGTTCAGGCAGGACAGCCAAGAGAGTCTGGAGGTGGAAATGACCATGACCAAGGTAGGAAGCATATTCCAAAAATCTTGGTATCAAGTCAGAGTGAGCCGGGTGCCAGGTCTGAGGCTTTTGAAATCATAAGGGTGTTGAGCATGGGAACAGAGGGAGGTGGGATCTGGGTCACTGCAAGCCCAGTTGCCTGGCCTCTGTGTCCTCTTCACTGAGAGACAACAGAGGGAGAGTAGGATCTGCAAGGACTAAAGACCAGAAGAGCAAACTGATGGTTAGTGCTTGGGTGGCCATGGAAAGGGCAAAGTTAGCTGGAGTGGGGAGAGAATACCGTTTCCAAAGAGACAGAGAAGGATGAATAGTGCCTTAAATGGCATTTTTGTAGCTTCCATTAAATACAGTGCACACCCTGATCACCCGGGTCAAGGTCAGAGCCAAGGTCACCCGGGTCAAGGCCAGGTCTGGGGTAGTAGGATGATAGGGAGCAGAGAGCCTGTTTGGACCAGATAAGCTTGTCTAAGGTCAAACAAGGGCAGCAATGAGGTTGGGACATTGCTGGCAAAGGCACCAACAAGGGCAAAGAAACTGGGCAAGGGAGAAGAAGAGTGAGGGAAATAAAGAGCAAGGAAGGCAAACGACAGTGTTGGTACAAAAATAAGACAGGTGTTAACTGGCCATAGATAGGGATAGCCTGGAAATGAGAGGAATAAGCCTGATCCCTGGTGGGTGACGTTACTGCAGGAGTGTTTGCTCCAGATAAACAGATGAGTAGGAAATTCCCCTTATCATGCAAAGAAACCGTCCCCGAGGATCTCTTTGCTATGACTGACTGCTTTAGCTGACTTGAGTGCAAGCTGTTTTCATTCACTCGTATTTGCACAGCGTTTGCAGATGCACAGCGCTACAGATGTACACATTTTGTAGCGTTACGCAGTCGTCACCCACGGATGGCTGTAAAAAGGAGTCTGCTGCAGCCAAGGGGGTGGTTTGCTGAGGCTTGTCTTCTACAGGTCCAAGATTGCCTCCCGACACAGGAAAGCTCTGCAAATGAACCAGCCAAATGCAAGCATCCATCTTCCCAGCAAACACTGAGAAGCAGATCTAGGTCACTTGTCTCTCATTTGAGATACGTTGTGGGAGCATGCAGCAAAATATTCATGCCTAGTATGGCCAAGGGGGTTACTCAAAAAGATTTGTATTCAAAAAGATTTTTTAAATAATTCACTGTTGGTCTGTGTGCTCTGAGAAAGGATGCGTAGGCCAGGACTCTTCAGATGACTCGAAGAGAATGTGAAAGAGTGTGGGCAGGAATCCCCTGGTCTCTTTCCATACGAGAACTAGTGGCCAGCAAATGGGGCTTGGAGGAGCCAGGTTGGAAAGAAACCACGAGAACTTCATGCTGTAAGTGTTAGTAAACTGGGGCAGTCTTTCCAAAAGCACATTGGGGATGCCAGATGTTTAAACTGGGAGACTCAAGTAAGTATCCAGAAGGAAGATCCCTTGAGGGTTACTAAATGAGCAAACCACATCAGTGTCAGGAATACAAACTTAAAGTAATTTGGGTCCAGGAGAGTCGCTGGGGCCAAGTTTCACACACTGAGGAGGTCGTCTGCCTGTGGCCGCTGGGCTTGACAGATCCTCCATCTGGACCAGCACCACCTCTTTTGTGCTCCTACGGACATTTCTAGAGGTAATTGATGGGTGTTGTGTGCTTCTTTTGCAGCTTTCTCCTTGACATGTTTCACGTGCAAAGATGCATCTTCCAATATACATTGTCTCAGTACAACCACATGCTCTGACCATGAGAAGTACTGTCTCACAACCTATTCTACCACAGGACTTGGTAAGTGTGAAGCTTTTCTAAGGCTCTGATGACAGGATGGGGTTCAGGTTAGGCTGATCGCAGAGCCTTGTCCCACCATGAGGTGTGGTAGAAGAATTAATGAGGATCATAGCACGCAGAGCGCAAATCTTGCAGCAGGTGGGAACCCAGCGTAGCCCGCCTCTGTTGCAATATATCGTAACAATACTGCACTGCTGATTAAACACACTCAGAAACGGGAGACATTGGAAGAGACAGGATTTCTCTGCACAAACCCCTTGTCTCATCTCGAAGCTTAAATAAATGCTCATGAAGTGATGGAATTGGAAAGGGCCAGGTACTGTGGAAGGAGCAATCCCAAGGCACAATGACGATGACGTCTTGCAATCTTGCACCGTACAAATCCATTAGATCTCCAAATTCTTGTCCTAGGTTGCACTCAGCTGGCCCTGAAAAAAGCAGAGGAGTCGTAAGGCCTGGAGATGGTCTCCAAAGGTCACATATACACAAATAATGATGCAGTGTGACGAAGCCCAAGGGAAAACCAACAGCATTAAGTACAGAACAACGTATTTCCCACTGGATATTGCACAGGCAGTCTATCATTGAAGTCTGTAAAAAATATACAAGATAAAAAACCTGACTTTTCTTCCTGTTTTCTCTCTCTCACTTCAGGCAATGACCGTAACCAGCGTATTACCAAGAAATGTTCTGCATTTTGCCCAACAATTGACCTGAATATCGGCATAGCCGGTGTTGCTACCAGCTGCTGCGAGACCTCCTTGTGCAACATCAGTGGTGCCAGTAGCGTGAAAACCAGCTACAC
This sequence comes from Pelecanoides urinatrix, assembly GCA_013400755.1. Lineage (NCBI taxonomy): Eukaryota > Metazoa > Chordata > Aves > Procellariiformes > Procellariidae > Pelecanoides > Pelecanoides urinatrix. The sequence goes on along the minus strand of VZTQ01014633.1, from coordinate 49,957 downwards.
TATGATAGCTCTGGGCATCTTGGCCAGTCTCGCCTGCATCCTCCGGCTGGGTTTTTAAAGGGGTTGGAGGAGGGAAAGGAGCTGCTTGGCCTTGCATTGCAAGGGATCAAACTCTCATCTGTACAGTGTGAATGCTGCCCTGTTTCTCCTACCTGGAAAGTCACATCCCATCAGCAAATATTTTTACTCTTTCCGTGCTCTGCTGTCAATGCGTAAGAGCACAGCCCTACCTCAAAATGGTGTTTGGAAGAGAAAGGCGTGATGTGGAGCCCTGCACATGCAGAAGGGCACCATATAGTCACCATCTCTCCTACTATTGGCCTTTATAACTCCATGCATTTTTTTTCCCCTTCATTTTGTCCCTGCCATTCTCTTGTGCCATTTTTCCCTCTATACCATTTTCTGCCCTGTATCATTTTGCTCTGAGAAACCCTTTAATATTATAGTTGTTAAACAGAAGCTGGGCACAATAAAGTGTTATTTTATTCTATTGTGTGACTGTGTGGTATGGAACATCGGGCGTAGCGGCTGGATGCATCCATGTTAGCAGCAACAAAAGCGGAGGCGTTAGTCTGCAAGTCAAATTGAAATAATGCTGAAATATATTGCAAGTGCTTTGTATTCACTTCAGGAAGCCTCACCCCACATTTTCTTTTTTTTTTCTGCATTGACAGAAGTGTCATTTCATGACTCCATTTCAGAGTAAACTGCATTCTATTTAAGTTGCTTTCAATTTCTCTTCTGGGTCAGCTGGCTGAAAGGAAATGGCTGTTGAGCTCTCCAGCAGGCAAACAGAGGGTACAAGGCGGGACTCAACACGAAGGGATCTTGAGCATTAAGTTTTCTTTAAACTGATTTAAGATCTTCCAGTGGAAATTGCTTTATAAGCATTACGGATTATTTTGAAAGGGGAGAAAAGTATCTTGCAAGGTGCTTAAAGAAAAATCATCAGAAAAGCAAGATGGTTTCTAATGTGTGTCTGCTAGAGTCTGGAAATCGCAGCTTCATCTATAACAAAATATTAACTTTGAAAATAAATGTTTTATGTTTGCTAGTCAAGTTTCCTATAGGGGTTAAAATTGAAGGAACCCATTCCCCTGCACTGACCTTCCTTGTGGATAATCTTAGCTAGGAATGAGAGATTTGCTCACTCAAATCCTTCCAAAGTGAGTCACAGGAGGCTGAAATGCTTTCTCCTGAGCTGAAGAAGCTCTCCACTAGGATTACTCCAACGAAGATCTCCCAGGGTAATTAGTTGGGTGCAGCTCACCCAGCTGGTTTTCTCTCCATAGACTCACTGTAGGGAGAGCAGCCACACACTTTGCTCACTCTGCTGGGTATTTGCCGAGAGCAGAGGAGCAACAACACTCAGAAACAGCCGGATCTTTATAACAGGTTTGCAAAAGAAATGTGTGTCATGGCTGCAGCTCACCCCAAACTGCTCCCATCCCTTCTTGTCCACCCTTCCTCCCATCCACATCCGACCCCCAGCTATGTACTCCCTGGCTGTTTTCTCTCCCAGCCTTCCTTGTTGGCTTCTTCATCCAGTCTTAATCTGGGCTTTACCTCCAACCTCTATTTTCTTGCTAGAGTCTCAGCTCATTTTTTTTTCTCCTGGGTGCAAATGCAAGGTTGGCCAAGGATACTCTGTCTTTAGCCATGAGACTCCCTGTTGTCCTCACGGTTTCTATTGCACTGCCATCCCACAGCTCAGCTGGCTCCATTTTTCTGTCCAATCTACTCTTCACCTTTCTTTCTTTCCTGCCAGATTTAGAGATATTCAAGTGTCACACACATTTGAACACCTCGAATGAACCTTGGATGGCCATACTCTGCCCCACACCCAGACGGCAAGGTGGTAACAACTGAACTATTTGAAGTAGTCTTCAGCCTTTGCTATCAACAGGTTTAGGATTTCTTAGGGACAATGCTGGCTGGCACAGACAAAGACCAAGATGGGGCTAGTACTGCCCCAGGTCTTGTCCTGTTGAGGTTGTGAATATGGACCTGCTTTTGGCATCCAGGTTTAAAATAAGGTCATGTCTTGTGCCACCTGAACTTGGCAGGTGTCTCCATTTTGGGTTGGAAGGGAAGCTGGCAGATGAAGGAAGGTATAAAAATGTGTGGGTAAAGGGGGCAAAGGCACGTGGTAGAGCCAGCTTCTGCCGTGGAGGGTTTCATGGTCTGTTCATGGCTGTTACATGGAGAAGTTATGAACAGCACTGGGAAGCCAGGAGTCCCATCCCTAAGGGAGCAGCTGCACATTTTCGCCTCAGCCTGCCTCCCTCTTGCCTGGTTTCTCCCTGATCCCATAAGTTTTGCGTTCCCTATTGCCCAGCAACACAACCCAGGCATGTGGGCCAAAGATTGACTCACATCTCAAGTTACATAAAAGGGTCCTTATCTGGAGGTGGGAGCAGCAATTGCCCTGAGGCACAGGAGGTCCTAAAACCATGAAAGCTCCCTTAGTGAACCCTCCCTTGGCAACGGGGGTTGTGTAAGAGGAGACTCCTCTTTGCCAGCCTCCATGAGAAATCCTGATGTGACACCTCCCACGCAGATGCTGCTGCCTAATTCCACATCCCTCCGCCCAACGTTTCTTATTTGTTGGCTCTCGTGTCTGCACGCTCCTTGGATGAGAGTGGCGAGCTGCCCTGCAGAGACATCTGGGATGCATCTCACTCAAATAGTTGGGATTGCTCCTGGGATTGCTGGCTCTCGCTGCTGGATTATCTAAGAGCTGAGTTTTCTGTGCTCTGAGTTACTGCGCCAGGACCTGAATCAGCCAAGGGGGCTTTGCCCTGCCTAAATTAGGCACCTGGAGGAGGTGGTTTAACTTTGGCCTGTCTTTTCCCTCACTCAGGGGAACTGATTCTGAAAGACCTATGCCGCCTTCTGCTCTCCTCAAATAATTTGGCTGTCTTTTCCCTCACAACAGGAAATATCTTCCCTTTCTCTCTGCTTATTTGCCCAGATCCGATTAACACCCAGTGAATCAATGACAAAGCAAGAGACAAGATGGATGCAAAAGATCAAAGCGAGGTCTTCACTGGGTCTAAAAAGCTTCTGGAAGCCATGGAAAGTGACAAAAGCATCCCTTTTTCAAAATTAACTGCTGCTCTCTTGTCATATAGCCAACTCATGGCTCCATTTTGAGGTCCATTTTAGTTTTCCTGAATGGGTAGCGATGAGATATTAATCTAGAGAGGTGACTCAGCTTCCTTGTGGTTTTTTTTGGAGTCTTCCTCAATCTTATTTCTCACTTGGTGTCCCAGGCTTGCCTGCTCCAGGCCCTCCTCCAGGGTGAAGGCTGTGATGCTGGGCAGCAGGAGACACCCTCCCCACGCTGGCTGCTTAAGTGTTGCCTATGACTGCATTGAGTTTCGTAACCTGTCCTCTTGAGAAAGAAGGAGTCACTGCGACCCAGTCACTGTGCTGCAAAATTACTGCTCTCCAGACGCTGAGAAGAGGGCACGCTCCAGCACTGCAGTACGCCTAGAAGACATTAATGTCCTGGGGACAGCTTCCAGATAACTGTTTGACATAGAAGAGTTTGTTTCCTACTGAAATTTCTCTCCGTAGTACACGTTTGTTGGCAGTGCTGGGATTTAGTCTCACCACTCTCTTTCAAAGCTGACTTGCACCGAGCCAATACCTTAATGCATGAAGGTTCACGTAGAAACAAATGGATGTTGGCAAAATCAACGTGAGAGGGTATACGGCAATAATTAGAGTGCTCTTTCATTCCTGGAGGAAGGGAAAAGGAATATATGTAATAGAAGTCTATGGGATAATTAATAGGGTCGAAAAAAGGAAAAAATGGTTGCTTCCTTTTACCGTCATCACCAGCAAGAAGACACACCCTCTAATTACGAAGAGCAGCCTGTTCGTAACACACTTGGGCAGTAAATCAAACTGCCCGCTGCAAAGCAGAAGGTTTGATTTGATCACCAGGATGTCCCCTGCTGACCTCACAAACCTCCAAAACCAAGAGCGGGGATGTCTGTTTTGACATCGGGCTTGAACAACTCTGGAATTCACCACCTGATGATGTCATTCTAGGAGCAGTTTAAGAGAGCCTGAAAAGTATCAGAAACTCACATGGATAAGAAAATCATCCAGTGTTGGAATGATTCATATTAGAAACAGACAAAAATACCCTACTGATGGCTACTTCTAGGGAACTGCCTGTTAAGTTATTCCATAATTGCCAGCAAAAGAGGGGTTTGGTGTTTTTTTTTCTTTTGCATATTCTGCTACCTGCTATCCAGAACTAATTTCACTTTGGAAGAAGCTCTGTTGGGATGGCAGTTCAAGCTCTTACAAGATGCATCTTGTGTTAGGGTCTATTTCCCAGAATGTCAGAAACAGATTTTAAGACATTCAGAGGAGAGCAACACAGAAGAATAGAAGAAAAGGGATTGATTTAAGAGGAGAGGTTGAAGAAAAGACAGTTTGAGAGATGGCTTTTTTAAAAGTAGAGCAGCAATTCCAGAATGCCAATTTGTAGTATCGTAAATGGAGGTCTGTTTTCCAGAAACTGTTGGGTGTAGAGAACAGCAGACCCTCTAAAGGATCCCTGAAATAGAAGCAAAACTTCATTAAATAAAAAGTGTATAAGGTATTTGAGAATTACAACCAAGAGAGGAGCAAGCAGAGGGATTAACTAGACGTAATGGAAAATTGATAAGGAAATGAAGATTGACAAGAAAAATTGAGGAAAATCTTCTGTTTAACTAACCATTAGCTAATTTCATTTAGTGTAAAATACACTGATTTTATTGGAGGTAAACCAGTGTAGGCCAGTTGAGAGTCTGAGCTTCTGGTACTGTGGAATAATTAAAGAAAATGAACCGTATGAACCCTGGTACATCACACGATGACTATCCAAAGGGATTAGAAAAATGCATTGCTAGGATTATCTCCCCGTGCCTCCGGGCTCCGCTATTTCATCAGAAAGGAGGAAACTCAGAGAAGAAGAGAGCAGATCCTCATTTCCCATCTCCCATATGACCAGAAGAGCAAGAAATGTATTGCTAAAAGGGCTTTTCCGCAAGGTGCCAGCCCGTTCCGTGGGCTCCAGCACGGAGAACTCCCACATGCACATTACACACCCTTGGGTTGATTTCATGTCCACCCGCGAGCCATCTGGAACCTGTAAAACTGCTGCCATTCAAAAGGTATATAACCTGCCCTCCAAACATCTTCCCAGTCTGGTTGAGAGGATCTGGTGGAGATGAAGACTACTCTTGTCACCTTGCTGGCTGTTGTCCTGTGTGTGGAGCAAGGTGAGCCTCTAATGCTGCTACTAGTTAAGATAAGGCTTAAAGAGAAGATGGTGAAAACGTTTCATATGGCAAAAATTTAGAGGGCTGTCACCAACTTTGCAGTATTGCAATGTTGCAGCCGTGCTGCCACCAACCTCCTTTTTCACCTTGATTAACGATTTGCTGCAGAAATAAGATCCTGATAAAACAATTCTTCTTTCTGGCAAGCAGTGCTGAGTGATAGGGCTCTAATTGTATAGAGCTGGATGCCAGGTTATATCCATGCAATGGTCTATAGGATCTTCGCAAGCTGGAAGTGCCAGAAAGCATCAGAAAACATATTTTTTTTTAATCCATATCAGTTTTTGAGTATTTTACAGACTTTTCTGTACTGCTGCTTCCTCCATTGTAGCGAGCCACATTGGTTTGCCATGTGTCTTGCTCCCTAGGAAATGCACCAGTGAGAATTTTTATAGATTAAATCGGAGGCAGAGGTGAAAGAGCTTTTCTGTGCATATGTCATGTTAAAGGCATCCTTCTCCCAAAGGGAAGTCTGAGATTCCCTGAATGTGTGTCCTCCTTCTGGGACTGATACGTATGTGTTGCTACATCGCTACTTGCACGTAGGAATAATAACCAGATTGCCAATATTTCCCCCACACCTGATGGTTTCCCAGAAACCATGATACATATCTAGCAGGGGTTGAGAAAGAGACACCTAATTAATTCTTGCTCTCTGATGTATCAACCCCCTACTCCTACATTTTTTTTTGGACAGATGGTTCTGCAGCAAGCCTGGAAGATCAGAAGCTTTGGCCAGTTTTGGGGTGGGAAAAGGAGTATTCAATTCTAAAAAAAGAAAGGATTTTTGTGCCCATAATTCCTGAATGCAATGACACAACCCGGACAGAGGAGAGTAATTATCAAAGGCAACATCCTCAGTGTTACCCAGGATGAAGTGGAAAGCTAGTGGAGATCCAAGACTCTGTAGCACACATTTATGGTGTAGTAGGCTGATGATGTTGTATATTGGCATTAGCTTCCAAATGGACTTAAGGACCATTTTTTATACAGCTTTTATACAGCACCTTTCTGTAGCCCAGTCTAGATGGGAGAAAGCTAGTAATTCTAATATCAAGACTTTCACATTCAAGAGTAGGAGATCGCAGCTTTCTGGTCTAATACAAGGACAAAGAAAAACTTGGAGAGAACTGTTATTTGATCTTTCTCATGCAACTTTTATTCAAAACTGTTGATCTCTCAGCCCACCAACGAGGGTCTGTTGCCATTTGCATCCATGAACTCACTGTTACAGATATATTATGTCCAGAAGAAATCTTAAAAGGTCATGATTCTATTCCCTGCTCCAATGCTGGTCCAAACCAGGCAGAAGTTTGTCTAATGTGTCTTTGAAAGCTTTCAACAAAGAAGATTCCACAGCCTGGGATTGCTCAGACTCTCATCCTTTTAGAAAGTTAGTCTTAATATCTCTTAACATCTCTTTTTGTACAGTTCTGCTGTGTTTTCACCATAGGATGTATAGAACAGTTTATTACTTTGTTTTTTGCAGCTTCATTTTGCTTTCATGAAGAAGGTTACTGTGTCTTTCCTCAGCATTTTCTCATTTTTAATAAACAAACTAAATGCTTCCAACCTTTTCTACGAGGTCATATTTTCAAGATCTCTAACTATTTCTCCTCCCTCTCCTCTGGTCTCTCTCCAAATGCTTTGCATATTTTTTGAAGTGCCACCTACAGATTTGGTCATCGGTGTTCCATCTGAGGTCTTGCCAGAGTGGAAAGGCCACTTTGCATATCTTGCACATGACATTGGTGCGTGTTCCCTTGGGTGACGTCTGTTTTCATCGCTTTAATGTGACACGGTTGACTCCTGCTGTTTACACTGCAGTCCTTAATTGTAACTCAACCAGTTGTTCCTCCTACATTTAAGTGGTTAATTTTTAACTTAGTGTAATATATTTCTTTTTATTGAACTGCATCCATTCTTTTTTTCATTCTTTTATTACATCCATCTGTCAAAATAACTTAGAACTCTACTTAGAGTACGTTTTCAGCTATTTTGTCCTTGGCATCATCTGAAAATGTGGCATGAATCCTCTATCCCATCCCTGCCTTCACTAGTGATGATATTGTACAGACCTGAGGCCACTGCAGAGCTCTGGAGAACCTTATGAGTTGCATTGCTCCAATTGGTTTGACCAATAACCATCGCAAAGTAGCCTGTGAGGGTGTTTTCGTGTCTGGCTTTGCACCCATTCTGTTGCATTTTCATAGCTTGTGTTTCCTGGGCTTGCTCAGAACAATGCCATTCAAGATTGTGCCAAAAACTTTGCTAAAACCTTACTGCATCTCCTCTACCCTGTACATGAAGATTCAACTTTCTTAGTGATGAACAAAGCAAAAAAGCTACACAGTGTTATGACCCTCTCAGCATCAACCGTTGAGAACTTTTTCCTTCCATTCCCTTCCATCAGGAACTTCTCATTTAATGGTCTCTCTGACCTACATTGCCCTTCCACTTTTTCACTGCCAACTTCTTATCAGGCAAAACTGCACTCACAGGAACACGTCCTCTAGTTGTTTTCTGCCCTTTCCATACTGACAGACTGTCCCCAGACTTACCAGCAACTTAGCAAGCATTCCGTGCTGTGTTTGCTTCCCTTTCAAAAAATGTCTGTGTTTTTAAAGTAACTCATCCCCTCTCGTACACACAAAACCACATAGTTTGCTCTAGGTGATTTCGCAAGCTCAGAACCCAACCACCACCATAAAACCTATAAATCAATTAATCTGCCTAGCTGGGGAGTGTTCTGCAGACACTTTGGTGTGGTTTCTCATCCAGACTGTGTTTTTGCTCTTCTTCCTTTTTATCATTACTTTACAGGGGCTTTCCAGAGGTCTACCTACCACTTCTGGATTTGAAGGCAAGTGGTATATTCTTGACAGACAAGGCAGCTCATCGCTGCCTGCCCTTCCTGCCAGTCATCTTCTGTATCTCTATTGTAGAATGTATGAATTATCCCACCAAATCTGTGTTTACCAGTTAAACCACACTTTTGGTTAAGACTTCCCATTTATTCTCTATCTTACAGCAGTATGCAGAAGTTTGACAGAGAATCTGACTACTCTCATCAGACTTCCGAGCACTGAGGCTAGGCCAGTTCAGTTAATGGCATTCGACCACAAGAAAGGATACGTGACGGTAGTCTCCGAGCCAGATGAAAGAGAAGTAGGACACTAGTCATTGTCCACCTCCTCGAAATGCTCCAGGCATCCTCAAGTTCTCCCTTGCAAGCTCTGCCAAGGCTTGCCCAGGAGAAGCGACTGAGCAGTAATTGGCGATTCACGTAGCAGAGCTCTCAGGACAGAGAAGCTATTGCCCAGCAATAATCTCCATCATAAAAGACCCCGAATCCTTGAATTCCACTCACATCTACTGCTGCCAGAGATTGCAAGCAGATCGATAACACTTCACAGTCTGAAACATATGAGACAGAGAGGGATTTAACATTGCTGCCATGGGTCAAGGAATAAGGAAAGTCACTGGTCATTCACACACAAGCATTCATCAGGCTATAAAATGGAGATAGCTGGATTGTAGGTATTGTGGTTCCTAAACCATGTAATGTGCTTTTTTCTTTCCCCGCCGCCCCCAGCTTACCCATTTATGTGCTACGTGTGCCAAGAACAGGAGTCTAACAAGAACTGTTTGACCATTTCCATGTGCCCAAAGGAAGACAAATACTGCGTGACTGTCCGTAACAACGTTGGAACAAGTATGTTTCTGAACAACACCTTGTTTGTACTGTAGAAGAACAGTCCCAGGAATGGGCTTTTGTGCCATGTATGGAAACAATAGTCCTGATCACCATCAGTTAGGAAACACCGACCTTCTTGCTAGCTGTTGCAGTCACTGCAGTGTTAATACATACTTACCAGAAGTTGGGGAAATGCTGAAGACATAAATATATATACNGATTCTGTGATTCTATGTATATATATATAGTAGCATCGGAGAGTGAACTGAAGCCTGGGGCTGTGTGCATTGCTTCATGGTTAGCTCCCTCCAGCTTTCTGCTGACCGCTCCAGCTAGCTCTTGCTATGGCAATACTCATTCCCAGGGTTGTTTTCAAAAATGTTTGGGCAAAACTGCACCACGGCTGCCTCCCTTTACCACGCACGATCCCTTCAGGTCTGTCCTTGGGGCTCTGCACCCTCAAACACCTCCATGTGCTCTCAGACCAAATCTCAGGTCAGACAATACATTCCCCCTGGTTTTATGCTGTAGGAAAACTTGGTGGGCAGTGACCCAGACTGAGCATCGCTTCAGGCAGCTTGAACTGAAAGCCACCCACACATGCTAATTCCACTTTAGGGAGAGACAAAACATGGAGCCCAGAGAAGACCAGCATCATGTTGCACCAGTGTGGACATGGCCAGACTGTTGCTAGTCCTGAGCAGAGGACATATTTGCCTTGGGGACTACTCCCTGGCTGCCTTTTATTGTCCAATGCAGATTTAGCCAGGGAAACACTTTAACAATGATTCTTACATTCTACTCTTTCTTTTTTTCCCCCTCTCTTCTACATTAGAACCCAACAAGCCTAAATATGTTATCTCTAAGATGTGTTCTCCAACGTGTCCAGGAACAAGTCAGCAACAAAACCGAACTTATCAGAGGGTTTCTTGCTGTGAGAAACCATTATGCAATGTGAATGGAGACAGCAGCAAGCAAAGCAGCTATGGAGTGATGTCCCTGGGTGTCCTAGCCAGTGCCACTTACATCTTTGCATGTGGACTGTGATGGGTTAGAAAAAGCTCCCCATGATGGCATTGTTGTCTGAAATAAAAGTGTGTTGCTCTGGGATAATCACTGCTCTCAAAGAGTCGTGCTTTGTGGCTGAGCTTCCTCTGGGATTTTTGAGAGAGCCTAAATAAGTTAGGTGCTGAACTCCCATTGATTTCCTAAGCCTACTTGAATCCTAAGTGTCCCCAGACATTCAAGTCACCTAAGAAAACACATAAAAGACAGCCCTTTTGACATGTTCGGGTTTCAAATCGTTACAGCTCTGAAGAGATCCTTGAAGACATATTTTTGTCTGAGTTTCAAAGCACTGCGAGGAATAACAATCCACCCTGCCTGAAACGCGGGTAATAAATAGCTCAATAGTTATGTCAGCACAGAGGGGATGTTCAGTATCTTCTGTTCACAGTAAGTTGGTTATCACACATCAGTCAAGCAGTTCATAAACAAGTAAGTAGAGGTAAAGCTTATTTCTGGCAGTATTTTGGACATTCCTCCAGCCTTTGTGGGGAATAATTTCTGGCTCCTCTGGCTCTTTGCTCTTGTAGGGTTATCACGTTTTGAAATGAGCATCCTTTATCGCTCAGCTCCGATGTGTTGGCAGAGCTTGGGGAAAAAGCAGAGAGGAGCAAACGTGGCTGAGAGAGGAAAGGCAGCAGCAGGGTACCAGTGGGGAGATGGGAGGGAAAAGGGAAGGGGGAATTGCCCGCACGCTGCCTCCTCATGGACCTGGTCCAGCTGGAAAAGAAGATGTTCCCATATCTATTTCCCTCTTTTTGTGCAGGGCCAAACCAACCTGACAGCTGTTGCCAACTCCAGTCATTTAGAGATTGTGAGATGGTTTCTACAAAAGCATGTTATTGGCATAAAAATGACTGATTGTGCTGGGCTTTGTTTGCTTTTGCACTCCAGGCTCTCTGCTCCCTCCTCTTCCTGTGAGAGCTGCAGCTGAGGGGAGACAGAAAAGCTCTGTAGGAGGCCGGAGGGTGTCTACAGAGAAGAAGAAGGGCAGGCAGCCACAGACTGAAACAAACAGCCCTGAGCTTCTTGGTCATAGCCCCTGCTGCAAGCTCATTTTTTCTGGAAAACACACACACAAAAAAAAGGAAGAGTTGGCAGCATCACTAGCTCAGCTGTGTATGGGGGAAACCAGAGCTCGCCCAAACAATTCAAGGAGGTGTTTTGGGTTTTTTTTGTGGATGAGATATTGTATTTGATGGCTAAATNGTCTTTTCCAACCTTCATGATTCTATGATTCAGTTTGTCTGAAGCATTGCCTTGGAAGTCTGCTATATTTTGGTTGCACATGTGGAAGGATGCACATTTTTGAGCTGTTTCACGCTGTCTGTATTACAAAGAAACTGGTTTTCCAAGCGGACAATCAACCAAAGATGCCCCATCAACTTCATGTTTTGTACTGTGAACTCTGAAGCCCGGTGCCTGGTTTTAAACATTTTGTTTAATGGACAAGAGGGAAACAAAGCAAATGAAGGAGGTGACACCACAGTGCTGAGCAGGGACAAGAATATGCTGATGCCCGTTGATCTGAGCACACTGGTGAGCCGTGGCCAGATGTCAAGAGGGCCACATGTGAATTTGCCAGCAGAACACGCTGTTAATTTTCTCTCACCAAAGACAGCCACAAAAGGGAAGGAAAACAATGATGGAAAAAGGGAAGCGAAAGACTTTTTAAACCCAAAGGAAGGAAGAGATGACCAGCTGCTAAGGGCAGGGACTGGCAGCACTGGTAGGGGCTGTGGTGGCCGTGCCACATCCCGATGTCATGAGCACATGCTCCACAAATACCCCGCACAGAGGGAAGACACTTCTTCCCTGCAATACATCAGGTGCTTTCAAAAAACTCCAGGAAAGTTGGGCTCCAGGTCAAAGCCATTACTGTCTTTACCGCCAGGCAAGTTGGCACAGGAAAGGGGAAGCAGAAGGAGCAATTTATATCTCAACCAGTTTCACTGGACGTGAGAAGGTAAAGACCTGGTGGGTGAGACCAGCTGGTGGGGAGGGAATGGAGTTAAGGGTTGAGAGAAGTTCACTGAGGCTGGTGGTGTGCCGAGGATGAGGATGGGCAGAGTGAAGGAGGGAGAGAAAACCTCATCCGGATATTTTTTTAGAGCAGCAGAGAGGGAGTTGCTGCAGGGTCTGGAGGGAGAGGAGGTCCGCTCAGAGCCCAGCTGAGCCCAGCAACCACTACTGAGGACTCACTTTTGTGGCCTTCCACTTCTGCACTGGGATTCTCGGCAATTGGACAGTCTTTAAAAAAGCTGCTTGGTTCTGCTCACAGGGACTTTCTCTTGCCAGCAGATTTTGTACGCATCATCTCCCCTTGCAGGCCCTTTCTGCCTTCCTAGCTCTTTCCCTCCTCTTCACCATGGCAATTTAAGTGCTGCCTGCTGATAGCACCCAAACGGATATTGCCTCCACCAAGACAAAATGCANCAGCTTCGTTGCCCTTCTCTTCCCTTGTCTACACATTTAGAAGAACCCTTTCTTTTCTTGAAATTTCTGGATGCCAGAGCACCTGACCATACAAGAATTATGCTGTTTGATCCTTTGCAGGTGAAGTGCCTTAAGGTTTTCACTGTCTTTAAAAGGATTTACTGGTTGCATTGCCAGTCATACCATCACCCACTGGTTCCTGAACTGAAAGCCCACAGTCATGAACGGGGAGCTGAAGGTCTCTGAAATGTGAGTATGGGGGTAGGATTTATGAACGGACTTTGTCAGAGCTGATGCTCTGGGTGGGAAATCACTGAAACTCTTTCAAATAAAGAAAGAAGAGGGACACCTGAAAGCTGTCCTTCATGGTTGGGGGTGAGAAATGGGGTACATGTTGGTCTGGCTAATGACAAGGTCACAGCTCCCTTTCCACACCAGTCCCTCCCTTCCCTGGGCTGGAGGAAAGTGCAGGTAGAAGATCAGGGCTCCTCTGGCCCAGAAGTTTAGGCACAGACAGCCAAGTGTCCTCTTCCTCCATGGGAAGAATCACATTTGCCTTTTCAAATGAAGCTGCAGTGTGAGGTTTAGTTGGTGGTGCTCTCCAGACTTAGCTGTGCTTGCTGGGAGAAGACATCCAGGTGATGCCTGGAGGTGTCACTTGAGTGTAGAATTTGTTTTGCAATCCCACAACAACTTTGAGTTGCACACCCAGAGTCAGGAGAGGTGTTTTTGCTTCCAACCCGCAGTACGTGCAGAGTAAGAGGGAAGACAGGTGGGGAGACACCAACCACATCTAACACAAAAATAACAGAGCCATTTTGCTCCTGCAGATGTTCATAAGATTAACGCGGATTAGCCAACTAACACATCAAAAGCAAGAACATTAAAATGAAGCCGGGCACAGGTCTAAGCAAATAAAAGGTGGTGTTTTCAATATGAATACGCACATCAGTGAGGGATATCAGCTAAACTAAGTGGTGTCTAGGCACAGAGGAATCAGGAAAAGAAATCTTTGGCATCTATGGCCAAACCAGCCTGTTTCACCTGCTCCTGTTTCTTCTCAATAGGGATCTCTGGTTATTTCAGAAGACTGGATATCACCAAACTCAGCATCCATCATTATAAAGGGGATGGGGGGAGACTTTGAGGATGTTCAGAGAAGTCAACTCAAACCTAGTCTTGGTAAAAACTCTGAAATACATCATCAAACAGCTTCCAGTGGTAGGTGCTATCAAGGAGATGGGGATGAACAGAAAGAGCTCTGTGACAGATGGGTGTTATTCCCACCTGTGACAAGATGGCAAAATCTATAGTTAGGGTAAAAGTGGTACCTGTCACATATTTTAGTGTTAATAAAGCTTTTGGCACCGTATCACATAACAGTCTCATAAGCAAACTAAGAAAACACAGTCTAGCTAAAATCATGAGCAAATAACTGTCAACAGTTTGCTGTCAAACTGGAATGATCTATAAAACATCTGTGGCTTGCCTTGGCTCTGGTATGATGCAATGTTTTAATTACCGGTTTGAATGACGGGTTGGAGAATAAGTTCATTGAGCTTGCAGGTGACAAAGTGGGAGAATCTGCAAATAGGATAATTCTGTGTGACTCCGATAAATCTAAGCGATAGTGTGAGAAAGAAGATGCAATTTAGGAAGGACAAGCCCAAAGCTCTACAGTTAGTGTGGACCCATCATCTGCACAAATACAGGATGAGGAAATCTCCCTTGCAGCAATCTGGCAGAAAAAGAAGTTGTGGTGGGTGTTATAACAGATCACATGTTTAACATATGTCAAACTTAGGGAAAAAAATTATAAAAAAAAAGAAGGCTTTGTTGAAACTCTGCAATCCATTGAAAAGTCTTACACGTTGCACTGGGAAGTGTAAACTGGAGTGGGATGGGATGAGATCCTTCCACTTTCTTCTCCAAAAGAAAGACCTGGGCTGCTCCATTCTCCCCACTTTTTGCTTTAAGTTTGACACAGCAGCAAAGGAGCTTTTAGATAGTACCAAAAAAGGTTTCCTAGCATCTAATGGAGAGTGAAGAGTTGGAGTCTATTGCTGGGAGAACTGCCTCCAGCATCAGCAGCTTGAGCATCATTATCAAGATGCATCAAAGCATGATAGAAAAATACTGTCCTCAGCATCTCATTGGTGTCTCCACTGGGGCTGGAGAATGACCTCAGTTGCCTCTCCTGATCCTCTCCGTCTCCTTTCTGTCATTCCCATATACCCGTTGTGGGTGCTAGTTCCCCTCACTAGAGCAAAATTGTGGTGTTCAGGCTTGACTTTGCTTTATCGTAGAATCATAGAATAGTTTGGGTGGGAAGAAACCTTACAGATCATCTAGTTCCACCCCCCCTGCCATGGGCAGGGATACCTGCCACTAGATCAGGTTGCTCAAAGTCAAATATACAGCAATGTCTAGCAGCAAAGGTCACCCAAAGATGCCCTTCCACTGACATCATGTAGGAATTTTACTCCAAAGGATGTTCAGCTCCTAAAATACCTTCAGGTTTCCCATGTTCTCAGTCAACAGTAAAGGCAATAGATGTGCTGAGCTAGTGAGTGGAGAGACAGCTCTGCATAATATGAATGACACATAAAAAGAGGTTTTCTCCTCTTTCAGCTCATTTCTCACCTAGGCAAAACCCTAAGCACCACACAAAGCATTGTCATCATGCATGGGGGTGACAGGGGTTCAAACTTCCTTGGTGCAGGAGGGCCAGGAAACAGGCACTGGCTCTGTGCCCAATGCTCACAATAGCTCATCTGGGACCTGCCTCCAGCTCCAGGGCCTGCTCCAGCATTAGATGTTAATCAGCAATTAGAGAACGTGCAGACACTGCTCCTGGGAACAAGAAACTCCCTTCTGCAGTCCACAGGAAATTAGTGTAATAAAACTCACTGCAAGATATTCCAGGAGAAGAAAGCAATTTTATCATACAAAATCTCTAAGCAAGTTGATTTTGCCCTCTCACACTCATTCTTACAGTTTTAATTTGATCACTGTCTCACAAGCACCCACATGTGTGTGCCCAGACGATCTGGCCAGTGTCACTTCTATGCCGCAGGTAGACAAGAGATGACAGCTATGCACTTCTCATCATGCCTCTGAGGTTCTTGGCAGAGCTCAGCAAAACCGATTTTGGACTTGCCTTTTACAGCCTTTAGAGAGAGGATGCTGTTTTGGCTCCCTTTGTCTTTTATTTTGCCCCTCTTAGGTGAAATTCCTGAATCTCCCAGTTCTTTTGTTTTCTTTATCTGGGCGTTTTATGGCTCCCACCCTGTTCTTCACCCTCTGGAGACTCTTATCTAAGGTCAGTTTGTTCCTCCTCTTCATTTGAATGAAGTCAGACACAGGGTGCTTTAGAGCAGTCAACACATGCCTTTCCTGTTAACCCTTGATCTGCTGTTTCTTCCAGGCGCTTTCACACACTTGCACATTCCCACTCCTATGTCTTTCATACCAAACTTCACTTTTCTACTACAAATCTCCACAAGCCCAGCACCTTGCCTACAGCTTCAGCGCGGTTTGTGCAGCCTCCCTGGAGCCTGGCGAATTCCTTATTTAAAGAAAGGCGCATTTTTGATAGAAGGGATGGGGAAGGGCCCAAAATACCTCTTCCCTCCCCAAAACAATCAGACAATGAGGTCCCTGTTGTGGAGAGGAGATGCCCCCAGGCACTGGAACCTTTGCAAGTCACTGCAGATGGTTCTAAAGAAGCCAGGACTGGAAACAAGGCTACAACATGGGCCCAAAGTTCACCCAGGAGAAGGAGATAGGACATACTACATAGGTCAAGGGCCATCCAGCAGACAGGGTGGGAGACAAGGCCACACATGAGTCCAGTGGCCATCTAGGACACGAGGCCAGAAACAGAGCTGGAGACAAAGTACTTACATCACGGGTCCAAGGTCCATCCAGGAGATGGCTGGAGATAGGCATACTTAACAGTCCTGGCAAGGACAAAAGGCTCAGGCTTGGGTTTAAATGTGCACTCAAGGCATGACAGCATTTGTAGTGGAGTCAGTTTATAATGCCAGACCACTCTAGAGCACGGCTACCTTTCTTCAGAGGTAGCCCGGTCGCTCCAGACGTATCTTCCAGTACCCTTCAAGCAGCCTGGAGAGATCACAGCACCAATCAGAGCTTAGTTTTTTGCCTGAGTAATGACCCCTGCTTAAAGCTTCACAATTATTTTCCTGTCAAAAGCCTAGAATAAACAAGCAAGACAGAGGGTGAGTCATGCAGACGTTGGAAGGCGGAGGCGTGAGAATACCGATTTCTCCTGTACCGACTGAGCACACACCAGCCAGCGAACCACCTTCACCTTAACGGCTCTGGGAAAGAAGGAAAACGGAAATGTTGACGTCAATCAGAAAGGAAAGTTCATAAATCTGACATCTTGATTGTGACTGCAAGTTGTGGTTTAAGTGGGCAGATGAAGGTCCTCTTCCAGTAGATACTGCAGCCCAAAGATGTACCTAGTTATGCACCCACATTTCCAGGCACCTCAGTAGCTAACTGAGAGCTATCTCAGGTCTGTCCCCACGGGCTGCAGCAGAGAGTGGCCTGCCAGGGTGACAGAGGACAGTTTGGCACTGTAGATAGCAATAAGGCTCAAAGAAGCACCTGTGGCTTGGTTCGCCCATGAAAAACCTGTGTCTGGAGCATCCTTGGATGATCCAAGAATGTTCCTGAAGGTCTTCTGGGCAACTCCGATCCAGAGCAACCAAAAGGGGCTTCAGGAGGAGAAACATCCAAGGGGTGGGATGATGGGGAAGGGCTGGCACATGAAGTCAGTCCTCTCATTCAGGCAGGTGGAGCAGGATGGGGTGAGCAGGAGTCC
The DNA here is from genome assembly GCA_013400755.1 of Pelecanoides urinatrix. Taxonomy (NCBI): domain Eukaryota; kingdom Metazoa; phylum Chordata; class Aves; order Procellariiformes; family Procellariidae; genus Pelecanoides; species Pelecanoides urinatrix. The sequence continues at coordinate 32,556 of VZTQ01014633.1, read as the reverse complement.
CAGGGATGGTGCGTCATGGCTTCAACACTCTTTGCAGTGTAGGAGGCTATGCCAGCACCCGGGGCAGTGAGGACCTTTACGCCATGACTACGTTGCAGCAGACTGCTCTGGGCAAAGAGACTTGTCTGTCTGAGAGGAAACACACCTTGAGCAGGGTTGGAGGTCCTGGGGTCCTGCTCCTTCAGGCTAGAGAACAGATCATGTCCTCCTGGTCCTCTGATCTGCCAAACTGATACTCCACATTTTACAGTGCAATAGCTTTGGCAGGTCAGATGGGAGTCTTCCACAGAGCAGTCCCCATCCTCTCTGTCAGAAGAGAAGTCTGAACACTTCTCATTTCCAGAGAATGATGTAACTATTGAGAATAAAGGACCTTGTCCCCTTCCTGTGGCATCTATGCAAGGCGATTTCAGCAGGTTTGCTCCACGAATCAATTTTGCTCCACTAACTGGGGAAACACTTCATCTGCAAACTCGACTGGGGTTTAGGTGCCTCACAGAGACCCATGTGCACAGCCCTGGCCAGGCTCAGGAATTCTCACCCAAGCCCTGAAATAGAAACGTGGTGGTGAAGGAAACTCTCCGCGTGCCACCTGGCTCCACAGAAGCTGAGCACGCCTTTGGCGGGCCCACGTTTCAAGCTCGAACTCCTTAAGTGCCAGTTCAGCACCAAAGCCTTGCAGACCTAGTAATTCCAGTTTTAATTGCTGCACCCATCTCTGCTAACCCGCTCCCTTGACCCATGAAGGGAGCTGCCATAGTCCTAATTTCCTGATTTTAGGGCTAGCCATTCCTCCCCAGCATGCAAGCAAACCTTGAAATATTTTCTTTAGCACCAGTTTGCTTTATGATCCAGCTACTCCCTTATCTCCTTTTCCCTTAAGCATGTTGTTGTACCTATGTCCACCTTTGCCCAGCACAGATTACATTCCTGCTGCTGGACTCTATCCCTGCTGCCTTTCTTACCACCTCCCTCTTCTTCTGAAGAGGTATTTTTCTGTCTTGCATTCACAGTATGAAGTCAATATGTTGTCCGAAAAGCGGATTCGTGCCCGGCGTGCAAGTAACCAATTCCACACGCTCAGGAGAGATATTGTTTTATTCAGGCCTGGGTGCTCGGTGGGCTTGCCACAAATCAAGCACACCTGGTTTAATCACGCTACTGTTTATATTCACATTTCTCATACATATTCTAAGATTCTTTTTCACATATGCATTAGATTTCCAAGAACTAATTAGAATATGACATCATCCTTCACGCATGCTCACTAAAGCTTTTAGGGTCTTCTTGAGGGTCTCGGGTGGTCTCTGGTGGTCGGCAGGGTAGCGAACTCTTCATGAACTTATTTCCTCCTTTCCTTATAGGGTTGCAATTTGTCCCTGAGCCATGCTTGGACCACGTTCGTTTATCGTTTCCATAGCACCAAATCTAACAATACCTCTGAAACACACAGTTGATAATTAATTACTACTCCACACAACTACAAACACACACCTGTTAGTTACCTGACTTCTAAGCAACAAGTCTTCATTGTTTAGAAGTACAGAAGCCAGCAGTAGAATTACAGAAGCGAACAGTATGGAATAGTAGATACTGTACCTACTACATCAATTATTTCAAGGAAGCTCTCCGACAATCCCCAATCTTGCAAGAAGCTGGATCATTCGGTGCAGTGTTTTGCTGGGCATTGCTCTGGTACAGAAAGTCCTGCCGTCAGACAGTCGCTGTGTTGAGCTTTGGAGTCAGCTCTCCCACCCCATAGCCTTGGTAAGCGGGTGGGAGACATGGATTTAGACTAGGAAGCTTTCAGAAGGGCTTCCTTACCTGGCGGATCTTCCACCGTTGCGAATTGGTCCCCGGTGGCTCTGCCCACCTCTTCCGTTTGCAGCATCCTGTAATTAATGCTGTCCTCGCCCAGCCATTTCAGTAGTATTGGGATGACTCTAGATCCCGTGGGGAGTTGTGTCTTGTGTCCCTCTTAGGTCCTCTCTCTTCCTTCTCAGCAGCAGATGGGGCCTCTCCAGGAAACAGTGGAACTGATAATGTTAAATTTGTGGGGGGGAGAAAACCAGAAAGCTGTACGCCCTTGAACACTTCTCTTGGGGATGAGGGGACTGTACAAGACACCGAAGGAACAGGAGAGCTGAAGGAACATGCTATGCCTTCCTGACACCCAGAAATTAAACCTCAGGTGCTGCATCCCAAAGCAGAGATAAATGCTGTGAGATTGCTCACATGTAGGGTACAAAAAGCCAGACCGACTCGTACGGGCACAACGTGAACTTGGTCTGTATGAGACAGGAGTCTTGTGAGTGTATCTGAATTACGGTTGCCCAGGCTACCGCAAAACTGAAACTTCCCGATTTTTTAGTATTTGATTTCTAAACCAGAGAATGAAACAGTCCCAGCAGCCCGTACCAGTGGAAGATATTAGACCACAGAAACACACCGCTCGCAGTCAGTTCCTCCTAGAATAACTGGCAATGACAAATAAAAGTGAGCCATAGGAGAAAAAGGGAAGTGGAGGTTTGCAGGCACATATTTGTTTTCCAAGTAGAAGAACTCTGAATACACTCTGACAAGACAGGAGCTGGAATTTCTTGTGACACATGCATTTGCTAGGAAATGCTGATTCTGCAGAATTAAACCCATCTGTGGCATACAGAGTTTGTCAAACCTGCTTGTTTCTTGCTGGCTCACCAGCCGTCTCCTCCATTCCCAGGTTTCCTTGAAAGCCAACTTCACAGGGTTCCCCCACAAATGCCTTCCCTGCAGCTCATTTGCTAGGGGACCGAGCTATTTCTGTGGGACCTACTGAACCTGGGCCACTCCAACAAACCTTTCTGATGGACTGCCCCAAGCCCTGAAGACCCATCCTGCCAAGCAGCCCAGGTTGTCCCATGCCACCCCAGCTGCTGGGTCTTCGTACCTTCAAGCTTCCCAACTCTATATGTCTAATCCCATTTAGGCTCTGGTAAACAGCTCAGGAAGTTGGTTCCCTACATGCTTGGGTCTTGTATGCAGGGGGCTTGTGCATGCAGGGGGTCTTGCATGCAGGAGATCCATGCATGAAGGGAGTCCTGCACACAGGGGCTTATGCGTGCAGGGGGTGTGTGCATACAGGGCGGTTGTGAATGTATGGGGGTTGTGTGTACTCAGGGAATCTGTGAATGAAGATGCATAGAAGAGGGGAGGGAGACATGAACGCAGCAGATCCTCATGGGTGAGGGGAGTCGTGGATGCAGGGAAGAGGGCTGTGCATGAGTGGGGTCCGCCATGCAGGGAGCCCTCCGACTCTTATCTTTGCCCTCAGGGAAACAGAGGGGACCCGAAAGGGGGAAGGAAAAAGCCTTTGGGGCAGGGCCACAACACAGCTGGGTCTGCTCCCGTGGGCCTCCCAGCCCTTCAGCGGCCCAGGCGCTGGCACGACGAGGGATCATGGGAACTGCCCCCTTCCCCGGCCCCGGCTCTCCCGAGCGGGGAAACGAAACCAGGCGGGGCCGGGGAGGAGGTGGGGGGAGGCGGCGCGGGGCGCGGGCCGGCCCGCGGGGCGGGGCCGCTGGCCTTTCCCCACCCCCGGCACCCGGCCCTGCCGCCAGCCCTGCGCGCCGCCAGCCGCCCTGCGCATCTCGCTGGCCCCCACCGCCGCACCATGAAGGCTCTTCTGCTCGCTGTGCTGGCTGCGGTGTTGTGCGTGGAGAGAGGTAAGGAGGGGGGATGCCCCCTCTCCCCCCCGACCATCATCACCTCTCCCCTAGGTCCCTCCAGTCCCTCCCCAGCCCTGGGTTTGGGAGCAAATTTGGGAGGTGGTGGTGTTGCGTCTTTCAGGGTGGGCTCTGGAAGTTGGAGGTTTGCAAGGGAGGGTGAGGGTTGCAGAGGGGTGGGGGGGACAGAGCTGAGCCGTGCCGGGGTTTGGCGGGGAGGTGGAGGGGTGTCTTTCCAAGACCTGCCTCGCAGCAGTGTCCCTCTTGAAGCAGGAACTTCAGGGCTTTCTTGCCTGTATCTATAGGTGTGCATCTTTAGCTGTCCATCTAGATATTTTGGAGCTTTTCCCAGTTGCAGCTCGAACAAAGACCAGGGTCGGCTCTGCTCCCCGGTACGATGCGGCGAGCCGGGATAACGGCGCCGAAATGGGCTGAGATGCAGCCGAGGGGAAGGAGGGTGGAGGGGAGATGGAGCCCAGCCCTGGCAATGGCTGATGGAGCAAAGTCTGGGCAGAGCCACTCGTGATCCTGGCTCCTACTGCCCACTTCCCGCTCCCCCCCAGCGTCCTTCAGGGCAGGCTGCGGTGGTCAGCGTGTGGGGAGGTGACCCCCAAGGGACCATGCCCGGTGAAGCACATCTTGGGGCTGCCACAGAAGCTGGGGAGAACGTGTTTCCTGTTGCTGGGCAAGTTGTCCAAGTCGCAGGGTCTGCAATCCCCGCCTTCCCGACGACTCCATTTCTGACTATCCAAACTCCATAGGGCCGTGCAAAACCGCATATTGTTTCCATATGTCAATGCTCGGAGAAGGCCAAACAAAGAGGAAACAGGAGAGTTCTCTGAGCCCCTGCTTAGGGAGCACAGGCCTTCCTTGTCTCCTGAGGACATCAGTGAGAAGAAACTAGTTGTTCGCTGCCCTTCCCAGTGGGGTCTGGAAAGCAACTGGCAATTCAAGCGTTGGGTCTCGGTCAGAGCCCAGCTGGCAAGTGTTCAGTTCCAGCCAGGCGGATGGGCTGTCCAGGCCAAGGCAGGAAGGGGTTTCACTTCCCCCCCCACCTCCAAAAAACCTTTCAGCTCTAAAGTAAGTTCTTAGCCAAGGAAAAAAGGGTTTGTTGCAGATAGCTTTATCCCCAAAGGCTCCCAGCACATCTAGGGAGTCTTTTGCAGAAAAGCTTGACCCCCTGGTCAAAGCGCCTTGAAGATCTGGCATATGGTGTATATGGATATTGTCGAAGAGCAGGGGAAAAGGAAAGAGCATTCGGCGTAGGGATCGAATTGGAAGAGCTGCTGAAGCAACAGCATTTTTCACTGGTGCTGCTGAGCTTCAGAGCGGGCTTTTAAAGGCTTTTTTTTTTTTTTTTTTTTCCCCCTGCATTGCTCTTTGCAAGAATGGATTCAACCTCTTATCTGAGGAATTCCTCCAAATGATCCGCTTTGTTTTGGGAGCTCTTTGTTCCTCGGAGGAGCTGAGCAGCAAACGAATAAACACATAAATTCTTCCCGTGGAAGAAGACTGCGTTTTCTAGTTGGTGAAAACGAGGCTTCCCTTTTGCATTGTTCAGTCTTGGGCTTTTTTTTCTTTTTTTCTTTTGCTTTTTTTTTTGGTAGCCTTGAGCTCCAACTCTTTGCTCTGACTCCAGCTGCGTAAAATAATTCTGCACCCCTCTTGTGCTCTTTGTCTAAAACACTCAGCCTGCTTGCGCTCTTCACTCTGCAGTGGGTTATTTAGTTTTATGTTTGCAGGGGCAGAAAGTGGCACTAGTTAGGACTGCGCATTTCCTCTCTTAAACTACAATGAAAGACTCGCCTCTCCTGGAAAGATTTTGTCTATATTCAGACAAGGGGTAATAGGTAGGTGTGACAAAGAGGAGCGTGGGGACAGGTAGGAGATGCTGTGGTAAGAGCATAGATTTAGTCACGTGGCTGAGAATTTAATGCCTAAAGGCACTTTTATGTGCGCATACAAATATTTCTGATGGGTTTGTATCTGGAACCTCTAAGCCTTAATGAATAGCACTGCACCACTTGACTCTTGCCTTCAGCATAGTGAGCAAATACGTATGGGGACATATGTCCTACCATAATGCCCATAGAAAGCCTATAATCCACTTCATTCCTGGTTGCAGATGATTCCTGTGCAATGCGATGAGTCAAGTTTGCCTCCTCACTTTGCCCTCAGGGTGATTGCAAGGAGAAGGGTTTGGGACAGGTCACCTGAGACTTGAGAGCAGGAGCATGCCCGGGACAAGGAAGCAGGAGAGAACTGGGTTTCACTCTGAGGTCCCAGACTGAGGTTTGGCCAATGAGGTCAAAAATGCCACCCATGGAAACGCTCTGAGGGGCTCAGCAAGGGACGATGATGGCCTGTGGGCTCAACGGCTGGCTCCGTCCTCCTCCCCCTCTCCTAAATCCAGAGGCAAGGTCCACTGATGAATCTCTCCTGGGGCTTTTGACTCAGCTGGTGGCCCTGTAATCCTGGGTGCTGTGTGTAGGTTGTGGCTGTTGCGTTGGCATGCTCGGGTAACTCTGTTTTGTTTCAAGGTTCGTTGGCAGACTGATGATTGTTGGAGGATGTATGAGACAGTCCAGGAAATTCTTGCTTAGGGGGTTGTGGTGTTGGCCTCGTCTCCAAAGCAGAGTCATCTGGCTGCTCTGTTGTGACATTCAGGATCTCCCACTAACCCACTTTAATCCGTTTCCCTGAGATTATGTTTTTGTTTTTTTCCCCTGCCTTGGCCGTGGTTGCTCAAAAGTCATTCCTCAGACACAATTATTATTTTTATGTCAATTTTCATGTAAAAAGCTTTTCTTTTCCTGAGAGAAACAGCTTTGAGAAGAACCTAAAGAGGTCGTGCAGTTCCATGGCAAAGTGGGACAGCTGCTGACAAGTATTTGTCCAACTTGTTCTTCAAAATACTCCATGACAGGGACTGCTGAGCCTCAGCAAGCTCTCCCAGGGCTTCACCGACTTCTCCTTAGAATAATCTGGTTGTGGTGGGGCTGGAAAAGGTAGGAATGATGCTGCCTTGAAATTCCCATCCCGAATCAGCCCCTGCTCCATTTTGCATCCTGTAAACACAGAAGAGAAAGGCGGTGCCACGTGGAAGGGCTTGCCGTCTGAGTGCTCAAAAATCAGAGCCCGTGAAACGTCAGGAACAGACCTGATCTCTCTGCATATGTAGGTCAAGAATTGCAACGTGGATGTGATGTTCCTGTATGTATAATACAGAGAAGATCATCAGTCCACTGCAAAGTGCTTATGTCCCTGCTGAGTCACCAGTCCAGGCTGTTTCTGCAACCATTTCCCACCACGCTATCTTCAATCTTTCCTCTTTATTGGGTAGATCTAAAGGATGAGGAATGGGAGCTAGCTGGTGCGGTCGGTCCATCCTGCTGGTGTAGGGTAGACCATTTTAGGGGACCTGCCATGCATGAAGGCATGATTTTTTTACTATCCCCTTGCTCCAAATTAAAAAAGTTGGTTGCATATGCTGCCTTCACAGCGCTGTGGTTCCCTGGGTAGCGGGACAATGCAAGTCCTTGCAGGTCTTGCTGCAATGCTGGGTTTGCTCTAGCTGAGAAATCGTTTTCCACCATGTGCGCTAGCTCAAGCGTAGCCTGAGCTTTGTGCCCTGCTGCCAAAGGCAGGTCATGGAAAGCTCGAACCCATGGTCACGCCTGGAGCGTTTCCCATCAGTGTTCATGGTAGCTGAGCTGAATAAGCCCAAATCTCAGGTTGCAGATTGCAGGCCTGAACTTGCCTCCATTGTTTAGCTTCTAGTTGGGAATTGTAGCTTGAACCTGCTCTTGGTGCAAACAGGAGCATGCCATGAAGTACCAGGCTGAGCTGTGGTTGTATTGAGGCTTTAGCTGACTGTTGATCCTGCCAAGAGCTCGAAATGTGTCCTTTATGCTTGAACCCTTCCCTGGGCCAGTTTTTTTGGGGAAAAAAACCTATTACAGGTGGAATGGCAAGCGTGTCTGTGGCCAAAATTGGTGCATGCCGTGCGTCAGAGGTGGGGACCACCAAGCAGGAAGGTCTCCCCACCAACCCCTAACGGAGACGTGCCTTTCTCTTGCAGCCCACACGCTCGTCTGCTTTTCCTGCTCGGATGCATCCTCCAACTGGGCCTGCCTGAAGCCCGTCAAGTGCGCGGAGAATGAAAACCACTGTGTGACGACGTATGTTGGAGTGGGACTTGGTGAGTGGTCACAGGATGTTCTTCTGTCCCTCTTGGCTGCTCTCCTGGGTCACCTGCTGAGCTGCAGGAAGGCTTTCCTTCCTTTGGCTGGAAAAAGGGTGAAAGTTCTGCTTTAGCAGCTGAGTGTCGGACCATCCCAAGGGAATTTTTACGAGGGACGTGCCGCCAGACGGAGTCACGTTAAAGCCCATGTGCCTGCACTGATTCCGGGAATCCAAGGGGAATTTCGGGGTGGGGGTGGGGAGGTTGCTAATGAATAAGTGAAAGTGTGGAGGATGCCGCAGGATTCCTCTGTAGGAAGCTCCAAGGGTTGCCCTTCCTGCTTTTGCCGTGCGTTCGGGTTGTTCATCCCTGAGTCCCACCTTTGCTTCTTTGCTCTCCGTGGACGACGTGGGGTTGCCAGGAAGGGAGATTTGCAGATTTCCTCCCGAAGTGCCAGGAAGGATCTGGTGGTGGTGGGGGAGGAATTTGTGCTTCCCAGCTGCTGCTCCTAGGGAAGCAGGCAGCTCTGGCAGGTCTCCTGGTGCCATTGCAGAGATCAGAGCCCAGCCTGGCTCGCCTTGCTCTCCCTTGCAGGAGGGAGGGCTGTTGCATGCCTGAGTTACACGGTTCGCAACGTGGGCGGGTTGTGCATGCACAAACGGAGGCCGGGAGCTTTTATAAACCTGTCGTTTGAGCACAGCGCTAGCGGTTTCCTATTTCCTTCTGCTAAACGCGTGCTTTGCCTCTCTCGCAGCCGATACTTGAAACGCAGCCTTCGTTCGGGAGTGCCTCCCCGGTGCTCCGTACGCCCCGTGCTCCCCGTCTCGCTTGAGGAGTCCCAGGGTCAAGCTCGAGTGGGATTTTTGAGATTCTTCACTGGAGCCGTAGCGGCCAAACTTGGGCCGACAGCCTGGAAGGGGTGTCCCTGGCGTGTTGCGCAGTCTCTAGAGTCTGCGTGGGAGGTTGTCATGGGTGTTCCTTGAGATGTGTGGGCTGGCTGAGATTACTGTCGTAGCCTGACACCAAAAAACACTTCATCCTCTCCGTGCCACCTGTGATGCTTTGGCTATTTTCGGTATTGTTATTTCCTTTGCAGAACAGGTGATCAGAAAGCCGAGAAACATTCTAAACCCGTCTCCTTTTTGCTTTTCTTCTTTTCCTCCCGCCCCAACCTACGTTCAGGCGGCAAGTCTGGCCAGTCCATCTCCAAAGGATGCTCTCCCATTTGCCCCAGCGCCGGGGTTAACATCGGCATAGCAGCTGCCTCCGTTTACTGCTGCGACTCCTTCCTCTGCAACATCAGTGGTTCCAGCAGCGTGAAAGCCAGCTACACGGTCCTGGCCTTGGGGGTCCTCGTTAGCTTCATCTACGTCCTCAGAGCTCGGGAATGATGGGACTGGCCAAGAAAGACCCGTCTTCCACGGGCCGTCGCAGGTCTCATTAGCCAATATCTTCTCTATCGCTGTTTGCAAGGAGATCTACTTCTCAGCAGGCTTCCAAGGTGGTTGTTTCCCAGACTTTATGCTCTTCCAGCATCGGAGACCTGGGCGGTTTGGCCAAGCTGTTCTCCTTCTTCTGTGGACATACCCCACTGCACTCTCACACCTCCTTGGGCAAAGGTGGATCATTTTGGAAGGGTTTCTGCTTTTATACCTAATACCCCCTCCTCGTTTCTAAGGTTGGTTAAAACAAGGCTGGGACTCGCCGAGAACCGATTAACCCCAGATACCACCCGGTCAAGTGTTCAGACGTTCCTGCCTCTCGTCTCCGTGGAGGTGCCTGGCACCGGCGTGCCCCCAGCACACGGGTGGTCCGGGCACCGGGAATGCATGACCCGAAGGGAGACACATTCCCGACCCCTGCAGCTGCAGTCTCTTTTTATAAAATCGTTTCGTTTCTTCTGATCCTGGGCTGACTTTTCTGGAAAACAAATGACGTGTACCTTGTCCCTCCGAGCTCTGTAAGTGCCAGACCTGAATAAACATGCTCCTGTTGTTACCTGAGATGAGACGTTGTGTGTTTCCTTGCTCCAAACAGAGAGATTAGAAATGCTCTTAGAAGAAACCCAAATATTATGCCCAACACGAAGGGCCTCTTACCCTCTCAAGCGGCTTTTGAGTGCTTCATCTCAGCATTCCTTCCAGTTCACCTCTGAGCAGCAAGTCCCATCTTCTCCCTCTCCCTGTTTTTTCTGATAAACACCCCTGGCCTAGCTCGTTTCATGCATTTGAGAATCACGTTTTCCAGGTGCGTTGTAGTGAAAAATGCCAGTTATTGGGCTCTGAGTCAACCCCATTATTCCTAACGGAGCAACCGCACTGAGAACAGGACCTCTAAAAATTAGTCTGCATATTATAAAGACTTGGTGCCTCGATTTCCCCACTTCGGAATTGTGATGGTGATAGACAGTAACAACGATGTCTAAGTGATCCAGGGCAACAGGTCCGTTTGCAAAATTTAGTGAAATCAGAGGCAAAGATACCAATACTCAGATCTTTAGGTTCAACCTGCAATCCCTGGCTGATGGTGCACATGAACTGCAGAAGGTGACTTCACCACCAAACCTGCCACTCCTGCTGTCCCTCAGATCCCAGGATCTTCCAAGGTCTTTCGGCAACGTTGCTCCTGGAAGTTCTCGGCCATCCCATAGGACATGTGTCCTCCTGCCACCTCTGCATCGTGCTGGTTTCCTACCTGCTTTGCCTACCTGTGGACCTGCTAGACGCAAAACAAGCCAAAATTGAGCCTTAAACTGTCAGGCGAAAGCTTGCTGTCACTTCTACTGATTGATCAGAGATGCACTGGGCTTTTTTTCTCTTCTAGCAGCAAAAATCAGGTGTAGCATTGGCACTCTTTAGCCATGGCCTCCTTGTACGTGGTTCTCCTATTTTGTGTCAACAAACAAACAAAAGCCTCTGAAGCTGCACACACTGTTCTATTATACCTCTGTCCCCACTTAAATGAGTGACAAACAGCTTCATTTGAAAGATGGTGTGCAGATGTATAGAAATATTTGCAACAAAAGCGGTTACATGTTTTTTTCCCCCTCCTTTTCCCCATCTTTTAATTAAAATGACACAGATGCTAATGACAGCCTTTACAACAGGAGGGACTGGTCATCGTGACGTGACCCTCAATTAAGTGACGAGTTTGGTAAGAACGCATCGCTTTGTCTTGGTCCTCAGATGTGCCTTCCTCTGGTTAATGCATCCTCCTTCTCCTGCTGGGACCTGCTGGGACCACAGGGCTCGAGGTGCACCGCAAACCTCTGCTATGCATGTACAGCACAGGGAAAATTGGGGAAAAAAATTATTAGAAATGGGGTAAATATTCCCTAACTTCCCTGTGCCTGAGCCTTCCTCCCCAGAGGGTTAGAAATCTCGTTTGCAGGGTTAATTTGTTCCTCGCCACTTGCTGTGAGTAGATGCTGTAGTGAGACCAAGGCAGCACCCGGAGTACTCTACCTTGCAAGTAATGGGGCTGTAACTCTTTTCTAGCCACCTGGTGAAAGGTATCTTGGTTTTGGACTCAATTACCCTCACGCGTGAGCAAAGAGCTAAACTTAAAAGCCATTAGCACAGCTCTGCTCGAATGCCCGTTCATGCCTTTATGAGGCTCTTGAGGATGCCACACCGGACAACCCCATGGGGCTAAAGTTACGAGCAGGGTTATGAGACCCAGGTGCCTCCTCCAATGGCCTTCTCCTTCCTATCTCAGCGTTTCGGAGTTTGCTCGTGCCAAGGACTCGGTTATGCAAGGGAGCAAGGGCTGATGGGAAGAGCGTTTAGAAGGCTACTTACCTTATACAAATAACAAGTTATATTAATGGTATTGTCAGGGGACGGAGCTGAAGGTCAGTTGACACGTGTTCTTGAGCCTATAGATGATGAATAGATTGCATGTGGAGGGTTTTTTTTTTCCTCTTCACTCTCTTTTTGTCTTTCCTCCTCATGTGCTATATTCCTGTACGCTTTGTATATGGAAGAAGAGATATTTGCAGTTTTTCCTTTTGAACACATGTGGGAAAGATCTCTTTGATAGACATATGTATATTTGAGAGAGAGGGAGGGTATGACAGCTTGTCGAATGCAAGAGGAGTTATTCAACAGTTTAATCCCAAGCATCATATGATCAGTTCTGCCTGAAATCTCACAGTTTCTGGTCCTACTATAGATTTTTTTTTTTGCCCCCGAATCTCTAGCTCCAGAAATCAGGTGAGAACTTCAGCTATTGTAAAGCCCAGGAGTGAAAGGCCTGAAAATGTGCAGCTGTAGTAATTAAACCCAATGATAATAATAATAATAATAAAATAAATAGCAAGAACCCAGCAGTTATAGAGCATTAAAACTGATGGCTTGTTAAACCAAATGCCTGATTTGGAACTTGAGGGCCATGGTGGGACAGCTCTTAAGTGCTTTGCATGTGTTTACTTGGACTGTGGAAGTGAAGATCGAAATCTCAGCAGAAAACTCAGATCTTCACCTTTTCTGACAAGACGAGAGGTTATGAGGGGAGGCAGCTTTGCTCCATACAAGCATAAAATATCCCAGAATGGTTTTCACTGGAAAATAAGAAGAGCTGAAGTCCATTTTGGAGCGTGCAAATGAGAAAACGGTTTCTGTGCTTCCGTCCTGGAAATGGCTGTATTTCAACGGCAGCTGCTGCCGTCTACCACTACGCCAACGTCACAAGGGCTCTCATTTTTGGGTATTGTCTGTACATGCTCAAAGCTGACTGCGGCACCAGCTCTTTCCGCTCAGGTTTGCTGGGTTTGCTGTTTGCCGAAAAGGAGGACTTAAAAATGAACAAAGTTCTTCCGACTGTTTTTGAGAATTTTTTTTTTTTTTTTTTTTTTGCAAAAGGGCAACATTTCACCTTTTGGAAAACACAGACCTGATGTGACTTCCTTGCACAAACAGCCAGAACAAATAAGGCCGGTTACTTAATCATTACTCAAGTGATCCACATCGTTACTCAAAGAATGTCCGTGTTTGGTGTTAATTTACTCTAGTTATGGATTATTTGAAATGACTTGCCTCCCAGAGACGCTATTTGCAATGAAGGTGGCTGTGGTCCCACCACTCCTGCAGGAAGCCCGGTAGCTCTGGTCTGGGTGGCTGTGCCTTCATGCTGGAATGAGATAAAGGCTCTCCCGTCTCCAGGAAAGGCAGATGTGGTGCACATCTGGACGCTTGGAGGTTTAGGGCCCTATCACAAGCCCCTGGCTCCTGTGATCCCGGTGCTTTTGCACCCTGAAGCTGGGCTGTGCTTTCACTGTCATCCTCAACGGGTCTCAGCTGTTTGGGATGAAGATGGTTCTGAATCCTTCCTTGGTCCTGGAGGAGTTATTTCGCCCCTGGAAAGCTGCTGTCTGAGGCTATCAAACTGGAATGGGGAGAGACACATCCGATTTTGCATTTTGGGAGTGTCTGTGGTGCACAGGGAAGCGAAGCCCTGGGTCGGTCCTGCCATCTACTGGCTTTTGCCAGACCTGGTAAAGATGTTTTGAAGCCCAGATCTCACAAGTCAAGGAGGAACCGTTAACACGTGAAATCGCGAGTAGGGAGCCAAGGGTGAGCTACCTTTAACCAGATAATTGCATGCAAAGCAGAGAATCAGAAGCATCAGAGACAGATTGAATGTTTTAATTTGTCCAGCTTTGCTCTGATAGTGTAAATTAGGAAATGAAAAGCTTAACAGGCTTCCCAGGACCAACGTTTTCCGAGGGAACACTTTTTCCAGCCCAAACCCTACCGTTTCATCTAAACTGAAATGCTTCATGAAAATACAGTAAGGCCAATAAAGTGTTGCAGGAAAAATATTGACACATTTTATTTCAGCTTTCTTGGATGATCTCATTTCGCTGAGGCGGTTACACTAAAATGTTGATTTTACTAATACATATATGTGAGCTTTGTAATTGTGTATTACCTTTATTGTAACAGAATAAGCAGAATAAAGAAACATCGATTCCTTTAAATATATTAACACAAGTATAAGTGTAGAGTATGTTACATATTGTTTCTTATACTCTAATAAAATAAAATATATGGAATTAATAAAAAAGGTACACTTGGAACAAAATTCTTGGATGGTTCTGCAGATATTACAGATATTAATTCTCGCTTTGTGTGAAAAGAAAGTGCTTGGGTTGGATTCAAAGCCCAGGGCTGGGGGTTGCAGGCCGGTCAAAAGGAGGACAGACATGAGGCTGAGCCTTTAGACTATAGGGAGGGATAAATCCACACATGCCATCTCAAGGCCATGGGAGTCTCTTCCTGATGATGGATAAAAAACAGGGATTGTCTTTGCCTTCAATAGTCGTGCTCATAAATATCGTTGACTTGCCCATGACCCTACTGGGAATGGAGATAGGATTTGTCCTTCGAGCCTGTGCTCTTCCTTGTTGGAGAGGGCGGCTATTTCGGGCACATAATGGCCCCTGTGTGGGTGTCCGTGGGCAGCTGCTCCTCTTCCTGAGTTCCCTGGGGCTGCAGTGCTGCAGGGGCTGCTCTGGCCCCTCTCCTGCCCATGGACAGATGTGCCCATGGACACACGGATGTGGGGGCTGGTTGCTCTGGAGACTCCCCGCTGCTCTTCTGAATCAGGGACCATTCACGCTGCTTTGCAAAGATGTGTCATTCTAACTTTTGCTTAAAGCTTTATTATTTTGGGGAGCCCAGCTGGATCCCGTGGGAGAAGGAGATTTTGTTCCCTGGGGAATGTAAGACAAATGCAGAATAACAGTGATAGGCTCTCAGGAGTTTCTTAGGAACAGCCACAGGTTGTTTGAAACACAGACTTAAAAATATCTTTCCTTTTCTCTGGATAACCCCAACCTGGACTATCTTCTTCCTGGGAAAGGCTCTTCTCCACTGCTCTCCCTTCTCGCAATCCATATTTTGCAGCCTCGCCTACAAGTGTTTTTGGGACAGGAGGGCACCAACATTGACAGTATTTTCAGGACAGGAGGGCACTGCACAGTAGGTGGGGACAGAAGAAACGTACCCCCAAGAGGCTACACCTCCATCCTGCCCAGCCTTCCCATCTTTTCTGTTCACATTGCCTCCCACGTGCCTGCTCCTGCTGCTCCGTGGGGACCTGTCTGTCTCCAGACAGGCCCGGGATGGGCTCTCCCACGTTTCAGGTGTTCAGAAAGTTCAGGGAAATGGTGCCATTTCTCCACATCTGAGAGGGGACACCTTAATGTTTTGATCCAGAGGTAATAGAGCTGCTTTCCTTCGTTAAGGTCCGTATTTCCAGGTGAGCCTTGTTATGAGATGTAGTAATACCAAATACCTGAAAGTCTGTCTGGAAACTAAACAACACAGGTTGTTGCCAGTGTTTCTGTTTCAGTTGGCTCTGCAGATGTTTCTCACTGGCATCCCAAGGTCGTGTCGTTCATCTCAAGGTATGCCACGTGCTAGCAAATGGGTCTGAGGTGGGAGAAAATTCCTGTCTCCCTGTCCCTGCCTTTTCTGTCCCTCTGGACATGCCTCCACTCTAGCCTTGGCAAACACAGGTTTTAGAGGTAGAAATAGCTCTAGGGCTGGAGGGGAGTCTCCAGAAAACGGGTTCGTTTGCTAGTTTTGATGTGGAGGAATCAAGAAAAGTGTGTAGGTAGATAGTTTGCAAGTGAAAATTTGAATAGTGCTAAAGGAGGAAAAAAAATGACTGAATCAAGAGCTCCACCTTCCTGCCAGTGCTAACCCTCTCCACTTTCTTTCCTTCTTTTTCTCCCCAGATTGTGGGTATTGAGATCCACATGAGAGGCCATGGGGAGCAAGGGGGAAGATGGCACCTCCAGGCTGCAATGCTGACCTGAGCAGCAGCCGAGATGGGAGGAGGCTGGAAAGATGGAAGGAACCCACTCCAATCTTCCTGCTCATCACCTCCCAAGAAAAAGAGATTTAAAGCAATGCACAATGTATTTTGGTCTCCTTGGGTTTGATCTGGCCCTTCTTGTGACACAGGGACACTTGGCCATCCGAGCTGCCATTAAGTTAATAACTCTTGTTCTTTGTGTAGAAAGAGTTAAGCTAGCACATCTAAAATGTAACACGTACAGCATCAAACCTGCGGGGGAAGAGGTGTGAGTAGAGTGCCTTGCTCTCCTTCTCCGTGCCAATTAACACGAACAACGACTGGGTGTACTGTATTTCACACAGATTCTTGTCATGTCCGCATTACCGAGAGCAAGGTCACGTTGTTGTCCCTGAGCGCCAGGTGCTCCTGGCTGCGATTCTGTCTTCTCATTGCTAAAATTGCAGGGATGCAGTCAGCCGTTCTTGCACAAGAGTCTGAGTTTCGCATGAGGACCCCTTCCTGAGCTCAGGCCAGTTAAACCTGCTGGTTCCAGAACAGCACCCATTTAGTATCATGGTCCGAACTATTAGAAGAAAGATGACAAAAAACAATTACGAGCACTCGATAGATGTGGGATGGTGGCACCTTGTCTGTGACCACTTTGCAGTGCTCAGGTTCTTTATAAGGGCAAGGTACAGCTACTCATTGCATATTGAAGATCAACTCATGCTTTGTTCAAAGCAGCTTAGATAGACTGAATTTTTCTCTCTTTTTTATTTTCACATGGATGTATCTCATCCTAAAGCTGATTGGAACCAAATGGTTATGAAACCGGGATTTTGGAAGCAGTGAAAATTAAAAACTACCAAGATAATCCTAAAAATGCCTCCCTCCCTTCCTTGGGAAATGGGCTGGGACCAGGCATTTGCATTTTCTTCTCTTGTCGGAAGGTGGCAGTGGCAGGCCCCAGATCTGCCAGTAGGGTGTCCTGAGGTGGGTGTGTTGACGTATCAGGATCACAAACCCCTTTTGCTAAGGGACATGATGCAGAAAGAAGTTCACCTGAAGCATGGAGATGAGGAAGAAGTGCATAGCTCAGCAACCTCTTCACTGTATCCCAAGCATGGAGACACCACAGGCTTTCGGGTCTCCTGTTCCAGTTTTTTAACACTCACATGGAGAAATACTTTTCCTTCTATCATCTGACAGAATTTCACTTTCTGCAACTTGTGGTCAATGGATGTCCTCAAGGAGAGCCCAGCTCAGCTTTCTCTTTGATCCTCTTTTATGTCAGATGCTGTTAGAGCCCCTGAGCCCTCTCTTCTCAGCCTGTTTTCCAGGTTGAACAAACCCAGCTCTCTCATAACTCCTCATATTGCCTATATGGTCAAGCTGTTGGCCAAACCACACTTGCAAACAAGGAAGAACTTGTTGGGGATGTGAAGTTTGGGGGCAGCCTTGGCTGCAGTGACCAGCCATGCATGCACCACCATGAGGTGATGGAGATGAAGATCCTGAGAGAGGAGAACAAGACAAAAAGCATCATTACAACCCTGGAGTCAGGAGGGATTCACAAAGGGGAAATTATGCCTCACCGGCTTGATAGCCTTCAATGATGAGGTGACTGGCTTGGTGGATGATGCGAGAGAAGTGGATGTTGTTTATCTCTACCTTACTAAGGTAGAGATATTTCAACCCTGTCTCCCACAATGTCCGCATAGACAAGTATGGGTGATATAAGTGGACAGCGAGGTGGACTGAAAACTGGTGGAGCAACTGGGCCCAGAGGCTTGTGATCAGTGGCACAAAGTCCAGTTGGAGGCAAGTCACTAGGGGGGTACTGCAGGACTCAATACTGTTCATCATCTTCATTAATGACCTTGATGATGTGGCAGAGCTCACCTTCAACAAGTTTCCAGATGATACAAAACTAGGAGGAGTGGCTGATACACCAGAGGGGTGTGCTGTCATTCAGAGGGACCCAGACAGGTTGGAAAAATAGGGCAACCTCAGGAAGTTCAGCAAATGGAAATGCAAATCTTCCATCTGGGGAGGAATAACTCCAGGTACCAGGACAGGCTGTGGGTTGATAGGGTAGAAAGCAGCTTTGCAGAGAAGAAACTGAGGGTTGCGGTGGACACCAAGTTGCACGTGAATCAGCAATGTTTCTTGGTGGCAAAGGCGGCCACCAGCCTCCTGGGCTGTGTTAGGCAAGGCATTGCCAGCAGGTCAAGGAAGGTGATCCTTCCTCCCTACTCAGCACTCGTGAGGCCACATGTGGAGTCCTGTGTCCAGTTCTGGGCTCCGCAGTACAGGCGATACATGGACATACTGGAGAAAGTCCAACGAAGGGCCATAAAGATGATGAAGGGGCTGGAGCATCTCTCCTGTGAGGAGAAGCTGAGAGATCGGGGACTTTTCAGTCTGGAAAACAGAAGGTTCAGGGGGGATCTTATCAATGTCTATAAATATCTGAAGGGAGGGTGCATAGAGGGCAGAGCCAGGCTCTTCTCGGTGGTGCCCAGTGCCAGGACAAGAGGCAAAGGGCACAAACTGGAACACAGGAAATTCCATTTAAACATGAGAAAAATCTTTACTAGAATTGTGGTTGAATGCTGAGAAAGCCTGCCCAGAGAGGTCATGGAGTTTCCATCTTTGATGCTCTTCAAACCCAACTGAACACAGCCCTGGGCAACCTGCTCCAGTGACACTACTTTGAGCAGAAGGGGTTGGACTAGACCATCTCCAGAGCTCCCTGCCAAGCTCAACCATTTTGTGATTTGTATTAATCCTGCTGCTGGTGTGGCCGGGGGTGTTTGCGCTCCTCTGCTTTGTGACAAGTGCCCATGAACTGGTCTTGTCTCCCACAAACCTTCCTTTGCCCGTTTGCCAGGATCATCAGATGGGCTGAACTGCTCATCTGGCTGAGAAACATCACCACAGGGCTGCTTCCCTCACCTTTACCAGGGACAAATGCTCCAGGAGCCAGAAGTTTTTTGGTCAGAAGCTTTTTCCTGAAATCCTCAAGCATCTGGAGGCCAAATCTGGGATGTTTCTTGCAGTTGGTGGGAGACAGGCTGAGCCCATCATCTGGGCAGTGGGGATATCTTCAAGACAGTCAGGTTTTCTACTGGTTTGGGCAGACTGAACTTGGAGACACACTCCGCAGCCAGAGACGTGGATATTAGAGGGAGATGAAAAGGGCTTGGAGGCAAAGCTGTTTCCTTTCAGTCAGGTCATTTACTGTTTTACATGTGTTGTCCTTGTTCTTCCCTTCTGGGTCAATGAGAAGTGACTCGGATAGGAAAGTATCTCTTGTCCATGGGATTAAGTCTTGAAGGAATGTAGGGGATAATTAAAGCTAAGCTGAACAAATGATTTACGTTCCTTCATTGTTAACAATGCCTTGGAAAGCTGGTTGGAGCAAACGAGTGATTACTCCCTCAGTCAGTCAGGGTTGATGGGAAGGGAAAAGATACTGGCTTGAAAGCAAAGAGAAGAAAAAAAAACTAGAAAAATTTCATAGGGAAGGAAGACAAATTCCCCCTAGTTATAAATATATCATCAATCCTTTCTATGCACGTTATGAACAGAGAGGGAGAACATGCTTTAGTAGTTACTAACTCCCATAAGATTCCCCCATAGGACCACTGTATCTATATGCTGGCCACCGGTCAGGCAAGTGATAAATATGAAAGTCCCACCCAGAAAGGGTTAAGTGCTACACAGAGGTTAGTCTAACTAATAACCTAGTTAAGAGGTACCTGCATTGAGTTCAAAGTGAAAAAAAAAAAAACAAAACAGGTTGGGAAAAAACAAAAAGGCAGGTGAATCATTACATACAGGGAACAGGACTCCCTATAAAAATAAATCATCTTGTTCCCTACCTTCCTGTCCTGGTGATGATACAAAGCACCACTAATTCTCAGGCACGGCATGTAACACATGCCTGGGGCGGAGGGGATAGCTATAGTGAGGTCCGGTGGGAATTTGGGAAGAGCAGCAGAGTTAATGAAACCCTTCGTACTTGCGGTCAGGTCTGATTTGTCTGTCCCAGATCCTGCACTAACCAGCATCCCTTATGTCCCAGTCCAGCACCAAGGTGGAAACCAGTGTGGAGAGAGCTGCCAAGCTTTCTGTACCCATCTGCAGCTCCGATCTATAGCGGACTGACCTGCTACCGGCTGTGAAAGTCACAACTCTCTGCTCAGCAGGGTGCTTTGAGTTTATGGCTCATCAGATTGAGGGGACACACGCCCTTTCCCCAAGGGAACCTTCTAACAACTCAGTTCCAGGAATCACCCGACCTTTACATGCTCAATAAGCTTGAGAGAGGGCTGAAGTGTCTTGCAAAGATGTGCCAGTATAATGGCTTTAAAGCCAGGCAGAGACATGTTGGATCTTGGCCATACATTGTAAGGAATTGTAGTAAAATCTATTAGTAGGAATAAGGCTGCTGTGACTAATGAGCTAATGAGTGATGCCTGAGTGGAAATGGCTCTAAGAGAGCTGCAGGGTTGGATTCCTGATGCATTATTCATAGGGATAGGCCAGATTCAGGCTTGGCACTGTTTATTTTTTACTTTGCTTTTCCAGGTTTCTCTTTAACTTTTTAAAGACGTTCCTCATCGATGGAGAAAATGGAGGAGGGCAAAGATATCTATTTAATTCCTCTCTTTCAGGTGCAAAGCGGCTCTCATCTCTGGAGAACTGTGGTTTCTATGAGAGTTAGATGGGGGACATGATGCGTCAGAGGTGAAGTTCATGGTAATTTAATCTCTGGCACTTTGTACACCAGCAGGTTTACTAATTAGACTAACCCATCCTTGCTGCTGGTTTCCTTAAGCGGCTGTCATCATTGACACTATTTTGAAGCTACTAGGAGAAAACTGTGAATTGTTTGAACAAATCTCCTCTTTAGCCTTTCTAATACAGAGCTTATATTGTAGTTATGATTAAGCCTACAACATGCATTAGCAATATCTACAGTGGTTAGTCAGTTAATTTTCCAAGGTCAGCTAGCAAATCATTGACAGAGCTTAGATTAAACCTCTAAGTATGTGGCTTTCATGCCAGCATTCACTCCTGTTGATTCTAGTAACTCGTGCACCTCCTATCAAGGTTGCACAAAAATAGCAGAAGAGCACTGATGAAAAAGGAGCATTAACTGGTGGTTAAACCATGTGGAATACAATGCTGGCTCTATTTGTGGAGTTGCTACTACCTTGCTCCGTGAGCCTAATTAACCTCTCTGCATCTCAGCTTCCTTATGTCTGATTTTGAGATAATAATATTTACTCATCTTACAGGAGTATTTTTGGGTTTAACCTACTTGTAGGTGTGCAGCAAAAGATTAACACTAGTGTACGACACTGTCAGGTCAGCACCCTTCTGTATCTACCTATGAATCCAATCATACCTTTTGCTCTGGAATGCTGTGGGATTCCTAGGAGATATATAAAGAGCTGATTAGAATCAAGAAAATGGAGAGTTTAAAATGATCAAGTCAAGAAGGCTCTCAAACGAAACCAGTGCCTGCCCTTCTCTAAGCACGAACACAGCCAACGGTCCCTGAAAATCTGCATGGGAAGTGGATGGGCATATCTTAGGACTTCCCAGCGGGACCTTCTCAGCCTGGTAATTAGGCAGTGTGAACCAGTCTATTGGAAGGTTATGGGATTTGGAGACTATTTCCAGCACGGATGCAACTGTTGCAGAACTGCTCCCGTCAGATGAAGATGCCTCCACCCAGAGGCTGTCTCAGCTGGCCAGGAAGGACGGGAAAGGGGTTTGGCACAGGTTTCTCAGGCTGGGAGTAAATATTTGACTCTGAACTTTTCCTTTTATTTATGATAACAAACTCCTCTGAAATGCAGAGAGTTCTTGTACTAGTTTGCCTTTCAGCACATACACTAGAAAATGTCTTTTTTTCCAAATCTATCTTGTGGGTTGTTGAGGTAGATTTATACAGCTTGTGTAATTTTTTTTTTCTTTGTAGTTAATGGAACCCCCCCAACACAATAGGCTGTGATTACCCACAAAAGAATAAAAGGAGTTCAACAAAATGCTGTTTGAGTGTTCCTATTAATTCTTGTTATTTCTTTGGTGACTTGCCAACACTGCAAGGCAATTGCATACCATGTGCATAAAAGAGGAACCACTTCAGGTGATGCTTAAAGACTCAGATAAGATCAACTGAAACTATAAACAAATAAGGTATGTTGTCAGCCCCTGCAAACAACCCTCCAAACTGAAAGAGGGCACAGGATTTAAGCAGGGTGTTGGCATATATTCTTCCATCCAAAAACTTATAATGTAATGAAAATCACATTTCAGATGTGCATGTGAAACCAATCACCTAGCACATATTGTTTGAGGCCACTTAATACCAGAAACCAGAAACCACACCCCTTTCCATGTTCAGTTGTTGTTTTTTTTTTTTCCTAAGAACAAAGCAAACACGATCAGTATTTCCCCTTTCTTATAAAATTCTCTGCTGAACATGAGGAATGCCAAACCAAGAATATACCAAAATGCCTATCCCTAGATAATTTTGGGCTGGAAATAACCGCTAAACTTTCATAATCAACATAATGACTGTATTATGGAGGCAACGTGAAGACAATGGGACCGAATTCCTGGGAGTGTAAATCACCCACATGTGTCATTTGTAAGGGAGGCAGGGCTTGCTAAAATGATGAGACGTCACTGGAACTTTTGGTTTGGAGAGACGAGGACGGGGCTGTTTATCTGGGAATAACAGAAGACTGTATACTTTTAACATTTCAAGAATTTGAGTGATACTAACCCTGAATAAAATTCTTCCAATGGTGCGTTAGGTAACAAAGGTGGTGGGAATATCTCCAAGAACATCTTTGTTTCAACTTCCCCTCCTTTCGTTCCTTACTAAAAGTGTGTGTTGGGGTGGCATTTGGCATAACCACAGAAAGGTACTTCTTTAGCAGTTTTTGCAATTCCACAATCAAACTTGCCCATCACACGCTGTAGGAGGATTTACTAGCCTGGGGCTGGCCTGAGGCATGGGAGAAGCAGGCAGATGCCTGGGGCAGCAAGGTTTGGGGATGGGAAAGCCAAGGTTTTTGGCAAGCAAAGATGTTGTGGGCTTGCTGCCGCACTTGGAGAGGGTTGGCTTAGACCAGAGCAGCTTCTCCGTGCACCATCCTCCTGGAACAGCTCAGGGTAGTGAGCCTGAGACACTCCCTTGGACCAGACTTTCATGGCCTGGTCCTGTTGTCTTCCCAGTGCTCCCTCCACCTGTGTCTTGCAGAAGACAGGGAGACGAGACCCACAGCCCCCTGAAACCCTGCTCCCAGCTTGGGGAGAGGTACTACAGTACCAAAACCCCAACCATGCTGTTTCCAGTGAATAAGGGATTGCTTAGTCAACTTTCCACTTCTCTTCCTGACGATAAAGTCTGGTCCCTTGTGAGCCTTGCTGTTCACAGCTACAGATGCTTTTTTCCCAGGATTCGTGGAAACCACCCAGGTCTCTCTAACCACTACAGAAAAGAAGAAATATCAACAAGCTTCAAGGCAAGGCATAGCCACTGGGATTATTTAATACCCCTGGGTTTACACATCATTCCTAGACACAAAGCACCCAGCCTAAACAACCTCAGCTATTGTCCATCATGCAAACCTCATTTTCTTCTCCAAGGAACATGAAAAGAGATGACGGTATGGCAGGAGGTGGGGCCTGCTTGGTAGCTCATTCAATACATTTATAGCTCAACCAGACTCGTTTTTCCAGTAGAATTGGATCTTGGGTTGGAATCGGTACATGGCAAGCCACCAGGAGGTGTCCCATTGAAGCCAACGGTGAAGAGCGGTGGCAGCCCGGTGACCAGGTGACGAGGGGCCGTGCAAGATGAAGGTGTTTCTGTCTCTGTTGGTTGCCGTTGCTTGCATGGAGTTCGGTAAGTTCCTGCTCTGACTTATCCAAACTTCTGCAGGAGATGCAGCATGATGGGATGGGGTACATCCTGTTCCCTCTGATGTCCATGAGTCCCACTTCGAGCAGTTTTCAGCAAAAATCTGTCTTTGAAATATTTCTAACTTGTCAGATGTTCAGGATCATCATGGTCTCATCGGGATTGTTAGTTCAGACTCTTTAGGAAGTGTTACAAGACAAAGGGTGATTATATCGTGTCATTTCTTTAATGCAATTTCCAGCTCTCACTTTTTACTGTTCTTGTGCAATCTGACTCTCATCTGCTGGGTTTTTTTTGTTGCCTTTTTTTTGTATTTCTGTTCCTCTTTCGATATTTAACTCTGAAACCAGCTAGCCAGTTTAATGCAGTGTGTGTAACGGCTCTCTCTAATTATACATTGCATATGTGGTTTATTAAACTTCAGCCACTAGGAGTGGGAAAGATGGGCTGGGAAACTAAGCTGGTGGCCCAGGTACTGCAGAGCTGATGTTTCCAGCTCTGTTTAATAACACACTGTGGTTTGCACAAAGTCGAAAACAATTTCGGCAGGCAAACAAACAGGCATGAAGTGTGTTGGGGATTTTCCCCATTTGCAGGAGGATTTGTGAGTTTGTCACCACAGGGGTTGACCCCCACCATCCTCCCTCCCTCCTTTCTGTCCCTATTAGGCTGCCTGCCACCTCGCTGGAGGGGGTAGGCTTGAAGCACACGGTCAAGGTGGGCAGCCAACGGCAGCCTGATATTGAGGGTGACCCATCTGGGATGTGGAGGTAGGGAAGAACCCCCATGAGTCCATCTGTACAGGGATGCCTTGCAAACCTTATTCCTCCGTTTTCATCAGTGAGATTCAGTGGGATTCAGTTGCTTCTCCTCCATCACCAACTCCACGAAGCCAAACACGGAGGGGTGTTTGGGATATGAATGATTTTATTCGCTAGGAAGTAGGGAATCCCCTCATCGCAGGCAGTCCTACGTGAGTGGTGATGCCATAACCTCTAATGGTGGAAGGTGACTGCATAGTGGGAAGGACACCCTGGCCTAGCCTCCCCATCCATCCATGCTGCCACCACAATAACTTCTTGCACAAAAACTGATTTTATGCTGATGATCCCAAGCTCAGAGTCCGTGTTAGCCTGGATGGCCAAGGTAAGTCCAATGCAGGGTAAGTGCAGGAACTGTGATTGTTAATTGGGGTATTTGCATGCTCCTCAGTAGTCCTCCAGATCCAGGCAGTGTAGGATCTGATTTTATATGTGCCTGACTGGGATGTGGAGCTATGTTAGGATTTTTTCCTTTGTATTTATTTCCTTCCTATGTAAGGATGTTTTCCTTCCTCCATCTTTGGGTCTGCACGGCAGATTCAGCACGAGAGGGACAAGTGGGTGGAGAAAGAAGGGAGGTTTGGAGGGTTTTCGGGGAGAACACAATTGCTGTTTGGAGAGGCAGACCCACAGCTGGAACAGTAGCCCTCTCTTTTGTGTAATCATAGAATCATAGAATCATAGAATCGCTAAGGTTGGAAAAGACCTCTAAGGTCATCGAGTCCAACCGTCAACCCAACCCCCCCGTGCCCACTAAACCATGTCCCCAAGCGCCTCATCTACACGTCTTTTAAATCCCTCCAGGGATGGGGACTCCACCCCTGCCCTGGGCAGCCTGTGCCAAGGCCTGACCACTCTTGCAGGAAAGAATTTTTTCACTGACTGTCCTGTTATCTCTAAGACATCTCTCCTGGCTCTGGTCACCAGTAGTTCAAAGCCTTGGGGTGCTTGTGCTGTGTCAAGATCAATGGGAGCTCCATGTGCTTACCACAGCTGCTACAGCAGAGATCAATCATCATTGGTCTCCAGAGCAGGAGGTATTTCCTTTCATCATTATACCCTGTTCATTCTAGGGATTCGTGTCTGCTTATCAATGGAGAGACAGCAGTTCAGAGAGGAACATCTTTTATTAATAGAGGACGGCTTGGAGAGAAGGGGACTTTATAGTCAGATCTCCTTAAGGGACGGGCAGGAATCTGAAAGGCAGAATGGAGCAGTAAAACAATGGGGTGGGATACATATTTGGTCTAGGATTGACTCACCAACCTAATTTTGCCATCCTACTTAATAAGACTTCGTCAAGAGTTGGGCAGCTGGTGAGCAGAAGCTCCTGCTGTGACCCAGTGCTGCCACATCTCTCCCTTCTGGTCCTTCCCCTCTTCCCTGTCCCATTCAGGCAGGTATAGTCAGGATGGATGCTTTGATTTGGCAGGCAAACATTGGCAGATTTTGGAAACTTCATAGTGGATTTGGTAAGCAGGATTTTCTTCTGCACACTCTCTCCTCTGCAAAGCTGGGATAAAACCATGACAAATCTGCAGTTCCCCCAAGCTTTCTTCTGAACATGAGTGGAATCTGTGTAATTTTAGCATTTTCTGGAAAGACAGTCAGAGTTGAAGGATGGAAGATCTGCCAATATCCAAGTGAAGCTAGTAAAATCTCTTCTAAGAAATTCCAAGGTTTTCTGCTTTTTTATCTCCCCTTTTGATTTCAACAGTCTAAAAATAATGTGCTATAACTAAATTGAAATCTTTTAGCGTTTTATATCTACGTCTTCTTTTAAAGAAGGCTTCTAATATGTTTCTATTCCTTTTAATAGAGTAATTTCATTTTTAAGCTACTGCATGTCTGCTTGTCTATGTGTAAGTTCATAAGCTCTTAAAACAAAAAGGGACCACTACAGTTTTGTTACCTTCACAAATATCTACCCTTCACGAATAGGCCAAATAGATATTCCAAAGCTTGCTTAAAAAAGGGCTTTTAGACCACAAGTCTTTAAGTCTCCAAATCATGGTGATTCTTCCCTGCTCTGTCAGATGCCAGCTGACTATTGCTGCTGAAGAGCTGCCTCATTTGCAAAAGTTGTTTCATTCCAACTTTTGGTTATTTTACTGTATTAAACACTTCCTGATCTGCTATCATTTCCATCTCAAAAAAAAAACAAACAACCAAACAAAAAAAAAACCAACCCCAAACCCCCCTCATATCTATGGCTGCTATTTAACATATTTAGCTGTGTTTGAACCTAAGGTTAATGAAAATACTGGATTTGCACATGTTGGGGACAATGCTCTCTTAATTTGATGTCCCTTTGGGCTTATGTTTTGATTGGTTTTTAATGTTGGTTTTTTTTTTTTTCCTTTTTTCAAAGAGGAACACAAATGCTGTGGCTTTGATTTGTCCAGTGATGAGTATCACGAAATCTGAGACTAATGATGAAGCTTCCTCCCTAAAGATGTATTTGACAGCTGTCAGACATAGAATTGGTGCAAACAAAGCATCAGTTCACAATGAGCAAAACAGAACAATAAAGCGAGCTTTGAATAAAAGCAAGATAATTGCTGGGTCTTTTTATAAAAGGGCTCTTTCGGCTTACTAGTTAGGGTGAAGTTGCATTATCTATTTTCATAAGGTGGCTTGCTTGCCTGAGCCTGCTGTTATGACACCCCATTTTAGGCATGTTGAGATGAGCTGAATTGTTTTTCTTTTTAGTGGGGTTTGAAGGGATTTCAGTAGAGCTGTCACACAGATGGGGTGAGAACTGCTTTCCAAATAGACCAAGGAGGGGCTGCTGGTCTGTCATGGTACCAAAATGCATTGCTATGCCTGTAAGTCACACAAATTCGGGTGTCTAGCTGGGGGATGGAAAAGAGGACCTAGATCAGGTGTGTTGGGTTCCTCAGAAAGACCTGCAGAGTGTAAAGTGCCTCGAAAATCTTGTCCAAAAATGGCTTACTTCGTGATAGGAAACACCAGATGCTATTTTGGCTTGATATTTTTAGCTTGGAGTGCTCTGGAAATACTGCATCACAACAACCTGGGATCTTTAGTGTTTCTTTCTAAAACCTCTTCATCTCAAAAGACTTTAGGCACTGAAGGACTTGGGCTGTGGTTATTCTGTGTGTCTAGGAGCTAACTAGTACCTGCAGGCTTGCAAGGGCCTTTGCAGGTCAAGAGGGAGATGATGAAGAGCATCTAGGAACTGGTGAGTGATGAGGCAGGGTGAGCTACCTTGGAATGGATTTGGGGACTCAGGTACCAAAGTCTGTTTTTATGGTCTGTGTCTAGAGCGGTACCTGTCCCAAGGAGTCTATTATTACGGCCACTGTCATCTTTTTAAAATAACTTTTTACATATTCTTCTCATGAAACCAGAATCTCAGCACAGGTGAAAGGTCGTGCCTATGTGTTTTCATGGCTCAGTAAATTTGACGGAGCTCTCCTACCCGAGAGCTCCCAGTCTTTGGAAAGAGCTGACAGAGTGGATAGCACCAGATGAAATTCTCCCTGATGCAACTCACATTCAAGTCTGACTTCTCTTTGTATCTAGATCCTTCACCAAGGGGAAGTCATGCTTGACCAACTTGGTAGACCTCTATGATGAAATGAGTGGCATGGTAGATGAGCAGAGAGCAGTGCATATTGCCTACCTGGACTTCAGGAAGGTCTTTGACACTGTCTCCCATAAGTTCCTCATAGACAAGCTGCTGAGATATGGGCTGGATGAGCAGCCAGTGAGGTGGGTTGAAAATTGGCTGAATGGCCGAGCTCAGGGAGTGGTGATCACTGGCACAAAGTCTACTTGAAGGTTAGTAACTTGAGGTGTACCCCAGACGTCAATACTGGGTTCAGTCCTTTTTAACATTGTCATTAATGATCTGGATGATGAGACAGAGTGTACCCTCAGCAAGTTTGTGGATGACACAAAACTGGGAGGAGTGGCCGATACACCAGACAGTCATCCTACCGTCCAGAGCGACCTTGCCAGGCTGGAGAAATGGGCTGACAGGAACATCATGCAATTCAACAAGAGGAAGTGCAAAGTCATACACCTGGGGAGGAACAACCTCATGCACCAATGTATACTGGGGGTCATCCAGCTGGAAAGCAGCTTGGCCGAAAAGGACCTGAGGGTCCTGGTGGACACCAGGTTGAACATGAGCCAGCAATGGGACCTTGCGGCGAAAAAGGCTAGTGGTATCCTGGGTTGCATTAGATGAAGTATTGCCTGAAGATCAAGGGAGGTGATCCTTCCCCTCTACTCCACACTGGTGAGGCCACACGTGGAGTACTGTGTTCAGTTCTGGGCTACTCCAGCCACGGACATGGAGACAGTCCAAGGAAAGGACACAAAGATGAGCACCTCTCCTCTGAGGAAAAGCTGAGAGAGCTGGAACATCAGCAAAACTTTTTTTTTACTATGAGTGTGACTGAGCACAGGTTGCCCAGGGAGGTTGTGGAGTCTCCATCCTTGGGGGTATTAAAAACCCAGCTAGGCACGGTCCTGGGCAACTGGGTGGTCCTGCTTGAGCAGGGGGATTGGACCAGATGACCTCCAGAGGTCCCTTCCAACCTCCACCATCCTGTGATTGAGTCTGTGAGTCTGTGAGTCTATGATCTCTTTCTGATGCTCTACTAATGCAAAGGCAAGGAGAAAAGCAGAGGCAAAGTACGAACAAGAGTTGAGGTAAACCAGCTACCAGTATGTTTGCTGTCTTGTGGGAATAACACAGATTAAAGGAACTTGGGGATGTGGTTGGCTGGCAAGCAGAACAGTTAGATATCTAGCATAAACATGTGAAGCAGGGCCTATTGGTTAATTGAGATAATGATTAAAATAAAAACATCTCGCTAATTGCACAATTGAAGTGTTGGACTTCTCTTGGGTCCCTGCATGTCTTAGCTGTCTGCTGGCACCCAGGGCCATTAATTTTCATTAATTTACTCTTGATTTTTTTTTTTTATTACCCTCATAATTTTTGTTAGAGTTGGGATGTCCCAGCATATTCAGCTCATATTTACTGCACGTTCTAGGGTGCAGATCCAAAAATTAAGTAAAATCACCTTTATACTCTGTTGTGGACTACTTAAGACCTATCTGCAAAAAAAGCCAACCTACCAAACCCCCGATAACAAAGCAAGAGCAGTAGGATCATCTTTGTGCCCCAAACATTCAGCACCCTGATGTTGATAGGACCTTCCTGTATCATGGGGTCTTCGGTGCGTGTGGCTCTCTCTTCCTTGACTTGTTACAGGGGGTCTGAACCCCCATCTGAGGCTGTGCTTTGAACACCAGACTACTGTATTTCTCATTCCCATTGGTACAAATACCTTTTACTATTCCATTCTTGTTCTCAGTATGAGTATTTTGGAGAGATACCATCCCTAGAGGTACCTGGAGGGGCATGGACAGAATATGGTGGTCCACATTAAGTCCAACCTCATGTTTTTCCCCCTTGCAGCCCAAACCTTGCAATGTTACACTTGCCATGAACCTACAACTGTTGATAAGTGCTTGATGATCCAAAACTGCACGAAGAATGAAACCATGTGCAAGACTACTATGTATTCCCTGGAGGATGGTAAGGGCAATTACTTCTTTATCCGTATTTTTAACATGAGTCAGTGTTTCTACAGTGAAGACTGCTGGTGTGGGGAGCAGTACCTTTTCTCACTTAAATATATAAGCCTGTAAGAGAGCTCCCATGGGGCAGAGAGCAGTCTCTTGCTGTTGCAAAAAGCAATCTTCATGTGAGCGAATACTTAGTGAATGCAAGCTCATAGTTGAGATATTATCACATGCTCAGTGTTGAGCATGGTTAGAAAAAACTTGTTGACTTGAGCTTGAGGCATGGAGCTAAAGAGTTCTGGTTCTCCAGACCTTTTGCATGGGTGTGAGTTAAACAGTGTCTCCTGATCCGAAAACTTTTTATGAAAGCTGGGTGGAGAGGCCAATAGAGATGAGCCAAGCTCAGTAAGGTGGGGACACCAACTTCTGGTCATTTGGAGGCAAGACAGAAATGCGTTTGAGTTCTCTGGAGCTCTCAGGAAGGCACCGTCAGTCTGACTGGTGACCCTACAGGTCATAACCTGTCCAACTAAAGAAATGCACTGTGAAGATGGAGGCTCGTTTTTTTGCATGGTCCTGCTGATAAGGCTCTGATCACACACGGGAGAGGAAGGAGATAGTAAGAAGAGTCAAAGCAGAGGCAGAAAAAGTGCCTAATTGACCTTGTGCAGGGTAAAGTTGATCCAGGCAGGACACAGAGGGTACAAGGTGTTGTTCAGCTTGCAGCCACTCGGTGGGAACTGTTTCCTATATTCCTGATAGAAAGATAGACCAATTGTGTTTGAACCGGAGCTAAGACTTCGGTGGTGAAGGCAGCTAATGTTTCAGTAGGGAAAAGGACAGTTCTCCTCCATTCCTCCCATTCCTAACTGTTCTTTCTTGCTTTGTTGTAGTTTATCCCTTCATGGGAGTCTCGACCGTCACCAAGATGTGCTCTTCCATCTGCATCCCATCCGATGTGGAGGGGATTGGCATGACGCACCCCGTCTCCTGCTGTTACTCTGACTTGTGCAACACCGATGGCGCAGCTAGTTTGAGGATCAGCTTTGTGCCAGTTGGGATGCTAGCAAGTTCCCTTTGTGCCCTCTTCTGGACTAGACTGTGAGGAGCTGATGGGGAGGTCTTTCATGCTGAAGAACCCAATGAAGAAGAGAATAAACCCCTGCCAGTCCACCTTTCTGTTTGGATGTCTCATGGATAACCCTGAACAGCTTCCAGAAATTCTTTTTTAGTACCCGCCCTTTCCCCACGACCAAGAGAGAAGCAAAACTCAGGAAGTCCCGACACGAATTTTTGAATTGACTCTTCAACAACTCCCACAAAATTAACTCTGGACTTTCTTTGCTGTGCTGGTTTGGTTTGTTTTAAACTAAAAAAATCTGCTGTATGACGTATATTTAAAGCAAAAAAACTTGCACTAAGAGCCTTCCATACCTCCTTAGAACATTTTTCCCCTGGTGTTAGCCAGCAGAATAGCTGAATTAGCCAGTCTTCTCAGACGAAATTCAGTTATGTGGCAGGTCCTCTCCACCCCACAGTTTTGTGCTGGCTCTTTGTGCTGTCTAGATTCTCCTTCTTTGTACACAAGAAATTAAGGAGACATTTCTGTGTCCAAAATATGAGGCAGGAGACTAAACTTCCCTTGCCAATGACCTGATCCAAAGAGGCTAAAATCTCTTGTTTTCTGTACCCTTTTGAGCAGAATAAAAAGAATGTAGTGTTAAAACTGTAGTAATCAATGAAGTTATTTATAGTGTACCTGTCCTCTGATGAAGATTTTATTTTATTTTATTTTATTTTTTTATTTTATTTCCAAACACCAGTTCTGTCTTTCAGTATTGTTTATACAGTGAGATGAGTTAGGTTTTGCGGTCAGTCTTGCAGCAGATGTGTAAGACATTTCCCATTATCCCCCACTGGCAGTGGCCTTCCATCAACATTGCTTCTATCAACTCCACTGGTATGAAACTATCTTTACTGGGAAGATCAGGTGATTTGTGTAACGTTTCTGGCCTGAGTTTGGAATTCAGTGGAATGACTTTCGCCCTTGCTGCAATCCTCTAGAGCATCATCAACAATTCCTTGTATGTTGGTAAGGGCTCCTATGTTTTTATGTTATGCTGTCCATCCTGGTCTGATTCTCCATTTTTCTATAATCCACTTTTCAAGATCTACCAGCAAAAATGTGCTTCTCCAATTATCACTCTGCTTGTGATATTTGAAATCATCAGAAAAGATGTGATTTAAAGTCTTCTATGTAGCATATGCATAAGAGCAGGTTTCCAAGAGAGGTGGTAGAATTTCCATCCTTGGAAGTGTTCATGACTCAGCTGGATGAAGTCCTGAGAAACCTGGGCTGACCCCACAGCTTGAGAGCTTTGAGGATCTTGGATTAGATATTTCCTGAGTTCCCTATTCCAATCTGAGCTTCCTGTGATCTTATGATGCACCCACTGAGATCACCAGAGCACAAACCATTATTTTTTGCAGGAGTAGGAAGGTGCTCCTGTACTGGGCACTGGT